>PVKZ01000607.1:676805-704447 GCA_004027375.1 Macroglossus sobrinus | reverse complement strand
TCTTTCTTTCTTTCTTTCTTTCTTTCTTTCTTTCTTTCTTTCTTTCTTTCTTTCTTTCTTCCTCCTTTCCTTCCACACATATTTACAATGTTCTAGGATGTTATTAAGCTATAAATATTAAATAATTATTATGGTGTAATCTCTTAGTTCAAAGAACATGTAGTCTATTCATGTAGCTGGCTGTGTGACCTTACTTAAGTTGCTTGACTTCTCTGAGCACCTAGTACTGAGTCAGGCATTAATTAGAGGGAAACTAAAAGGAAATGTACTTCTCCTTGATTCCAAATTGTTTGCTGGAGTGTGCATGTACGACTTCTACCTCTCTTTTTCCTACACTGATAATTTTGAATGATGGTGAGATAGACTGGGATGGATGAGCTTTCCTTTCTTGGCGAGGGAGCTCCATTAGCATAACATTCTGAGATCTTCTCTGCTTCTTCATCCATTTATCCAGTGAAGAGGAAGGTCTTAATTAATTGGTGAATTTAGAAGGAGAAGCTGGGGATAAGGGGCTGACCTCTTGTCTCTCCTTCTTTCGGGAAGCATGTATTCTGTCTAGATCCCCCTTGCTATAAGTTATCAAAGGCTTCATTCTAGGATGAAAGTGTGTGGTGATCCCCTTTAGCCTTTGTCATGGTGGGTAAGTCAGTTTTATGATGGTGTTCATTATAAGAAAGTCTCCTCACCCTCCAATAAAAGCCACATTCTCCATGGTCAGTAATAAAGATGATATTTTGGTGCCCATCTGCCTTTCTCAATTGGTTCAGAACTCAGGTGGGGAAGAGCAGTGATATTTATTGTGCCACTGTGAATCTCATTAAATGATAATTATTGTTTCCTTGGGACTCTTTTGCAGAAAATAATTTTTTAAAAATGCCACTTGAACCTAATGATTGCAGATGCTAGTATAATAGAAACAGGCTGGGGGTCACATGCCTCTCTATTTTTCTCTATGAGAGAGTAACTGTTGCATGATTCCTTTCTCCCCAAAGAGGGGTTATAACAGATCATGATGAGGCTGCTCCTTTATGTTTCTCCTTTTCTTATTTAAAAATTAATGGCTTGGTTCCAAAGGAGTTGTTTTAGTTTCCTACTAATTTTCTTAATTACCGTTTTTAATGGTGCAATTGCATTTTGGATTTGTAATATTTTTTAATTTGTTATACTTTACTACACCCCTGTGAGGTAGGACATTCACATTTTGCAGATTAAGAAATTGCCAAGGAAAAAGAAGTGACTTGCCTAGTATCACCCAGCAAAACTGAATTTGTTGGTGAATATGGAATTGGGCATAATTAGAACTCATCAATGAGCTTTCTCTTATGAAATTCACCTGGAGACTCATCAGTAGGCACAACTGAAACATTTTAAAATGTAGAGCAGGAAAGTTGGCTTCTTGTTCTGCTTATTATATTGAGACCTTTAACTTGATATTTTCTTTGGAGTCAGCCCTGACCGGGAGTTATAATGATACTCCTGGAAAAGCCTGAAGACTTTAAAATGCATTTGCTCTGACTAAAAGTGCTAACCTATCATTAATTTTCAGTGTAACTTATATAAAGATTTAAAAATGTGGTTTTTTTTTTTTTGCGTCTCAATCGTCATGTTACAGCACAAGCATACCTTAGAGATATTATGAGTTTTGTTCCAGACCACTGCCATATCGCAATAAAAGCGAGTTGTGATTTCTTTCTTTTTTTTTTTTCCTGGTGTAGGGTCTTGATTTTGTTTTGTAAGATAATGCAACATCGATGAAGTGCGGTAAAGTGAGATATGCCTGTAGTATGTTGGAATCAACTAATCATAACTTGCAAAAGCCAACTAAAATTTTCAGGAATATTCAATTCCTTTGTTAAACATAGCTATTATTGAAAATTACATTATATAAATGTAAAATTTAAAAATCATGTTGAAAACAAAACAAATATCAAGTTTATTATTTCTTAGTTATTTTAGTATATTTCACTATTATGTATGCTCTTGATGTTATATACTCTATGGTATCTAAATGGAGGAAATACTGTATAATTACGTGCTACTGAGTATCTCTTCCCAAGCCTACATTTAGTGATTTCATATTAGTAGTTTGAATTTGGTCATGGTGGGGATGTTTACAGCACAGGAATAAAAAATGCTACAAATCAGGATTTGATTTATTATTTTGTTGAATGTTTAAATGTAGGAAAATGATGAAAAAAATGTTAATGAAAGATTACCCTTCAAGGTATGTGCTTTTTGTAGCTGTTACATTGTGTAGCATAAAAATATTTGAGGAAATACACTTTCAGTATTAAAAACTATTAATCAATTAAGAAAAAATTTACTCACTGCATTAGTGAATGTGTATCATTCCTACATTTGCCTTCATTATTTCATTCTCATTTTACTTATTAATACAAACTAAAATGTCAATCAATACTCTTGCCAATTGAAACCATAGTTTGAGTATGGATACAAGAGTACAGCAAAAATTAATGCAAGTATTCTGTGAGAATTAGCTAATATAATTTACAAAACTATTGCACATTTTTTTTTCATTTGTAAATTGTGACTATGCTCTATATTATTATACAAACAGTGAACCCAGGAACAATGCAGGGGTTAGGGGCACCGATCCCCCTTATGGTCAAAAATTTGACTACAACTCTTGAGTCCTGAAAACCTTAACTATAGTCATCCCTCTGTTTTCTTAAGGAACTGGTTCCAGGAACCTCTGGTGGATACCAAAATCTGAGGATAATCAGGTCCTTTATATAAAATGGTGTAGAATGGTGTATAAAGTTGGCCTTGCATGCATGTATTTCAAACCTCAGATAAAAAATATTGTTTTCAATCTGTGGTTGTTTGAATCTACAGATTCAAAACTCAGAGATAAGGAGGGCCAACTATATATTTACTGAAAAAAGTTTGCATATAAGTGGTCTCACACAATTCAAATCTGCTGTTCAAGTGGCAACTTTCTGTAGTTTTTTTCCTAAGAGAGCTGGTATTATGTATTAGTTTGATATGATTTCAAATCCACTTGCATATGACAAGTGAAGTTGTTTTAATACACTTGCTTATGAGAAAGACAAAAAAAGTTGTTTTAGATGTAAGATAGTTTTGATATATGTATTAAGTAAATTGTGTCAGGAGGTCATTATCCTACACTTCTCTGTTGCTGATTGATAAGCACTCAGTGGCCCAGTTGATAATGTACACTGCTAGGGGGTTATCTATAAAAACATGTGGAGAAGCAGATACAGCAGGGGATCTTTAGACTATAAATACACAGAGTTTATGAAGAGAATATGAGAGTTTTCATTATGGGGCAAAGTGACACTTCGCTGACCTAAATAGCTCTCTGAAAACCCTTGGGGAATTAGCTCCTGTCTTGGTGAGGTGGTTGGTCCTAGACAGTGGTGAAAACCTCCCAGTGGCACTGTGAAGATACTTCTGCCCACCAACACTGTACCTGCATTCACTAGCAGCATGATCTAAGCTACAAGGGATCTCTGTTTTGCACTGGCAGCTGGAAGTCAGCTTGAGGTTGGTTAAAGTCCCCTCTCCTGAATGCTTACTCTTATAAAAGGTATACTTCATCTAAATTTGGAGTACATTGTCCTGTATACAATTGGCTTATAAAATTCCTTAAGTGAACCTGTGCTAAATAAATTTCTGGCAGACAAAATGAATATCTGGGCATAATTTTGTCACCCCAAACAAAACAAAACAGCTGGTAAGTACTGGGTGGAATAGTAGTCTTCCCAAAATTTATGAGTATAACCATAATATGGCAAAAGAAAGAATATTAGTTTTGCAAAATCGTGATTAAGAACTTTGAGAGGAGGAGCTTATCCTAGGGAATCTGAGTGGGCCCTAAATGCAATCACATGTACTCTTAAAACAGACACACACAAGAGAAAACACACAGGAGGCAATGTGATCAGGGATTGGGGTGATGTGGCTGGCCACAAGCAAAGGAATGCCTGCTGGATGAGACAAGAAACAGATTCAGCCCTAGAGTTCCTGGAGGGAGTGTGGCCCTGCCATCACTTTAATTTTGTACTTCTAGACTCTAGAACTATGAGAAAAGAAATTTTTCTTGTTTGAAGTCATCCAGTTCATAGCACAGCATTACCTCAAAGATATTGCAGGTTCAGTTCCAGACCACGGCAATACAGCAAATATCTCAGTAAAGTGAGTCGTAATCTTTTTGATGGTAGAGGGTCTTGCTTTCAGTTTGTAAAAAACACATCTATGATGCACAATAAAGCTAAGTGCAATAAAAGGTATGCCTGTAATGTATTACGACAGCCCTAGGAAACTAATACAAATTGTGATGAAGTACCATTTTATGGGCACATTTGGCATTGAGTAGAGAAGATGATGTTGAAATGTTCAGAATTCTGGTCTCTCAATTTCTGGCTACTTATATATTTCCTTTGTTTTTGCTCCTAGGCAATTCATTTTTACCTATGGCCCAAGGGTAAAATCAACATTTATTTTAGAATCTTAATCTACTGTAATCCTCTGCTAATGTGCATGTGAGCCCACCCTTAATATTTCTGAGAAATAAATGCCAGTTTGAGTAATCCTTCACTGCCTTTACCTAACTTCTCAAACTCTTCAAGTGACAACTCTTTCAATCCCTTTGTCTTCTTGGCAGCGTTTCACCAGACCTATACCTAAATACTTTTTTAAAAATATATTCCGTGTCCTTTAACAATTTTGTTGCTATTTATCAAGATTCCACAGCTTCTGAGCTTATTAGTTTTGACTATTACATTATTTTCTTGCTCTATATTATTATTCTGAACAGTGTAATGCCTTGGAATTATGAAAGGAGACCAAATCTTTACATCATATTGATTTACTAATCTGGAGATTATTTGCCTTCTCTATGATTCTGTTGCTTTCTGTCATGCTTCAACTCCTTAGCTTGTTAGCCTCTGCCCTAAGAAACCTCTCTATTATGTTTTGGTGATGCCTCTGTTGTATTTGATTTCTCTTATGTTATCTTATACTTACTTTTTAATTATCAGGAGACCAAAACCATGTTGCCAAAGAGAAGGGGTATTTACTTTTATTAAACCAATATTGCCTAATATAAGATCTCAATGCACTAAAAACTAGACTCTGCCATGTTTTCCAAACAAAATGAAACAAAAATTAAAAAAAACAGTTTAGTCAAGATTTGTTGAGTACCACTGGTATGCCTGTATTTAGCATAGGTTAGAAACAAAATAAGCAGAAAACAAAAAAGGCAACACCAAAAAACAAAACAATGAATAAGACCCCAGTCCCCTAGCTTCTGGCTTTAAGCACTTGCAAATACTTTATAAATTCATCTAGATCTTTTTTTTTTTTTTTTTTTTTAGCAATTCCAGGGTATCTTCAATTTATTTTCTTAAAAATAATACCTTTTTCATTGCACAGAAATTAGCTAATGGTCTAAAAAATTTTCCTCAATACTCAATATTTACAAGGCAGCTCACATTATGTTTGGAACTCTCTTTAGGACCTGTGAGTACTTGCTCGTCATAGGTAGTTTTCTTAATAGGTTCAAGTATTTACTCTCTTTCCAACCACTTCCTCAGTTACGTCTAAATGACTGTGTTTTAAGTTTTCTCTGCAGTAGAAAATATGGTCTTTTCATAGTTTGGCAATCTTCACTCCAAAGACAGGGAAAGCAACATTTAAAGAAACTTGCCATTTCCTGATTCTGCTTTTAATTCATGGATCGATTTGCGGTCAGATTTAATATTTTACTCTTATATTCTATCCTGTGATTTTTGAACTCAGAAATATTCTAGGAACTACTATACTGTTTAGTGTTTCTGGTTCTCTTCAAGAACATAAAATTGTCACTTTTTAACTATATCCTTTGTCTTTCTGCAACATAATTTATTCTTTATTCTTTTCTATGGTAAGTTTAAAGGGAACATGAGTTATTCAACAGGATGCTTTCATAGAAAATTCTACAGGTTTATGTAAGCATTTCACAGAAGCTGAAAATATTTTTTTGCAACAGTTGTGTTGAGGTATAATTGATTGACAATAAATTTCATATGTTTAAACTGTAAAATATGTGTTGTATGTGTGTGGGTATATAACCACAATCAAAATAATGAATAGATTCATCACTCCAGAAAATTTCCTCATGCTGCTCTTTGATTTTTTCTCTCAGCCTTTCCCACCCATACAATTCTGGATCTCCTTTTCCTACATATAAATTAGCTTGTATTTTCTAGAATTTTAGAAAAAATTAAACTAAGTACTTTGTGTGCAAATATGTTTTATTCTCTGGAAAACACCTAAGGATGGAGTGGCTGGGTCATATGGTAGATGTCTGTTTATCATTTTAATAAACTGTCAATATGTTTTCCAAAGTAGTTGTACTGTTCCATCAGCAATGAGTTCCAGTTTCTCTATATGCCTTGTCATTACTTTTCATATCAGTTTTTAGTAGTACGAACATTATGATAGGTATATAATGCTATCTCCTTTTGGCTTAGATTTTCATTTCCTCAATGAGGAGGCTCTCTGAAAATGTCTGGAGTTCTCTCTCTGTGCAACTCTCTTTGTTTTGCTTTTTTGCTCTTTGAATTCTAGTCACATTTCTTTTTCTCAACTTAGCCTGTTAGGTTCTTTTCTGGGTTCCTTCTGTCTATGCTGTAGCCTGGAAACTTTCCCTGGCAGTAAACATAGGCAATTGTAGAACTCAACTTGTTTGTTTTCATCTTTTAGATCATTGTCCTTACAAAAGTCTCATTTTTTTTTTTACTATTTAAAGATTATATTAAAATTATATATATATATATATATATAATTATATATATATATGTTTATTTTTTGCTTATATGCTTTTTTAGCATGTTTGAAGGCCCTTAGTTTTGAAATAATAATATTCTCTATTGGCTTTATTGTTAGAAGAGAAAGAGATGTTATCTCTATAAAAGTTGTCCTTATCAAATGCATGTTTATCATGTCAAAATTTTTATTCAAGAACTACAGACATAAAAGTTTTCTCTTATTCTGATATAAAATCCAGGAAGTGACTTGCCAAATTCTGCTTGGGAAAATTAACTATGACTTCTGACTTGAATTACTATATTCTTATCAATTAAGAGCTAAAATTAAATAAAAATTAAGGCTAAAAGTGCATTTGTATTGACCTTAACTAACTAGAATTGGAATATTTTAAAAATAATTAGGAGGACTTAAGTAAATTACTATTAATTTGTTTTATTTTTTTATATTTAAGAGATAAGAAATGAATATAGGTAAGCATTTTTTTTTCTGCAGTGTTTTCTAATTGTAATAATTTGAACTCAATACAATTAAATATTCATCTTTGGGTCCTGCCCATTTCCTTTTTGGCAGTTCCCAGACTTCTGCCCTGCCCACCTTGGCCATCTCTAGATAATTGTGCAACATTTAGACATACTCCAGCTTTGTCTTTTTTAAACTTCAGATTTAGTTCTTCTAAGAAGAAACTATTGCTAACACAATAAAATAATGTGTTGATTTGTAAATAAAAATTGTCTTTTACTTCTCACTCCAGGATGTGCGTTTAAATTCAACATGATGCACTGATACCTAGTATGTTGCAGGTAAAATTTTATATGCTGAACTGTAACTTTAGCTAATTTCTTTATGCCAAATGTAATAACAATGTTAAGTGCTTTCGAAAATGCTTTGGACATGAGAGGGGGTTTTACACAACTTTGGAGTCATCTCAGATGAGTAGTTTTTATTCAGCTTACCATAAAGCCAGTTAAAATTTAGGGAAACCCTGATTAAATGAGGCACATACACATTATATTTATCTTCTTTTGTTCTGAATATAAAATTGTCCAAAATTTTTTTTGCTGTTCCTTGAAGATGATAGAGAGTAATTTTTGGAATGCTAGAAATGGCAAAAATATAAACTTGTCCTTTAAAAGAACAAATTGAGTACACATTGCACCTATGTACAATCTGTCACCCTGGCATAGCATCTTCTATAGAACAGAATGTGCAGCTGTGTTTTCTTAACACAATGCAGTTTCATCATCTGACAAATGCTCGATGCTCTTCCAGAGGATCCATAATATGCATATAGATAAACCACTGGCAGTCTTTGAAATTGTCTCTCTTTTTTTCTGATATAATTATTTTTCTGTCTAATTACTTTCTTTATTACTTTAGTTTTACTTTCTTACTAATTGTTAGCATTTTAATCAAAATTACTAAATAAAATTTGAAACGTTTTAAATTTTATAATAATACTCTTAATATTCTTGAATTAAATTTATTTTTTAATTGAAAAGTTTAATTAGATCTGAGGTTATATTTCTTTCATTTAAAATTCACAAAGAAAATTTGAGTTTGGCTTTTTCCAAATGTTTCTGTTCCCACAAGTAACCTAGTACAGACCATCATTCTCTCAAGTAGGTACTATTGATTGGTTTCAATACTGGTCTTACATCTTCTGTCTGTTGCATTTTAGGTCAAACCATTTTGGTCATTCACAATTATTATTATTATTATTTTAATAGATAGTAGTAGCATCAAATAGTTAGTTTGTTTTTTCACAGTGCTACTTCCTGGTATAAATATGATAAAAAATGTTTCAGAATATTGCTACACTTATTAGGAAACAGTGACATTATATAACCTTTTCATAATAGTTCAGTGGAGTTCAAATGATCATTTTAGGCATTCTGGTGAGAATTTTACATTAAAGGTTAATTCAAGCCATATCTGACAGTCTTTTAGAAGTAGAATTCAACTGTCCTGGTTGGAATACAGTGACAGAATCCTTTGTTAAATGTCTAAACTAACTGTTGAATCAAAAGTGTTGAGCCCAGGGTACTACTCTGAAAGGCATAACTGGCTGGGCAAAT
Organism: Macroglossus sobrinus; assembly: GCA_004027375.1. Lineage (NCBI taxonomy): Eukaryota > Metazoa > Chordata > Mammalia > Chiroptera > Pteropodidae > Macroglossus > Macroglossus sobrinus. The sequence continues at coordinate 695,577 of PVKZ01000607.1, read as the reverse complement.
CAGGATACATTTTAATAATACATATCATCAATGAAAAATTATTTTTAACGTCTTTAATGTTAGCTAACAAACCCACAAGAGCAGATGGAACTAAAGATAATGGACGACATTATAGTCAATTCTGGCATTGAAGCTATAGCTAACTGACCAACCATTTCTGAAGTGGGTATTCCTGATTAAGAACATTTAAATTAACCATCTTGTCTAAATTGTAGATCAAAATTAACTTACACACACACACACACACACACACACACACACACACAGCTGAAGCATTTTAGGATAAGTTTTAGCCATGTAACAGAGTCTACACATATAAAATCTATGCTACAAAGATCTTCCAGATTAACCTCTTTAAAACAAACCTTTTTATTTTTCACACTCACTTCTTGCTCAAATGGTTAAATTCTAATCCATTATCTATAGAGGTATACCTGAACCCCTCAGCCTTGTGGGGATAAGCATCCAAGATCTGCTGCCATCTATCTCACTAATCTTAACTGCCACTACTTCTCTAAAGACCTCTTTCATATTTAACTACATGGCTCTTTCCAGTTTATTTTTTCTCTAAGCTTCATCATTATTACTTTTCCATCTCCACAAATAAGCTCTTTTATTCTTAATACATGCTAATGACTCAAAATTTTCTTCTCTTCTACACATTTTCTTGTTGCTAACTATATGCTTATTGGATTTCAACAACCACAATGTGCTGCACTGAAAAGAAGAGATGAAGTAAGGAGGCAAAACAGGGGAAATACTAGATACTTTCAGAAGGAGGAAGGGCAAGTTCAAGATGGGTCGAGATAGAGATCTTCAAACTAAATTATAGTGACAGAATTTATAAGATTCTCTTAAGAATTAGAGGTTTAAATTATTGTACAAATAGCAATTTGGGGAAATGCCACAGCCAACCAAAAAGGTAAAATCTAGGAAAAGGAAAGTTTTGGAGAGGTCTTCAAGTATTGATACAAAATATTCACTTTAAATGACTATATAGATCACTGCTGGAAAACTTGAGAGCCCTCTCCAAATGTGTCTTGAAATTCCATGATCCTAATCACATAACGATTTTTCCTTTTCATGAGAATAGAGAATGCTAACATTAAACATTGCTCTTAAGTAAGATATTTCAAAGTTAACTGCAACCTTTTCCTTAAGACATTTACATGTTTTCAGTGAGGGAGAATAAATAACATATGCAGATTCCATATTTAAAATTCATTTGTACAGAAACCCAGATGGCTTGCCCTTTTACATATGTATTTCTCCCCACTAGATTAAAGAGAAAATAGTCACAAATGATGCAAAACAAGAATATGCATGGACATAACCCAGTGGATTGAGATAGATATAGGTGGAGGCCCAAACCCTCCTCCCTAGCAAATTATAAGGTTTAGATTACTACTTTCCCACTTGATGTACCTTTATTAAGTACCTTTTTGCTTTTTTTCTGATCATCATCATCAAGCAAGTATTTCTGAGAGCATCAGATATACTGACAAAATTGAAATCTCTAGTCTTCAGGCAGAGAACTGAAATCCATGCAGGTAATATTAGGATATTCTTTGAATTCTGACAGAGAATAAATAGTTATTTGATATTCTTTGATCAGTTTTGCCTGTCAATACTCTGAAGTATTTTGTTCATAGTGAATAGATGAATCAAAGTACTATTTGTCCTAGAAAGTGTAATGACTAAATTTTGGAATATTTTTAAAAAGAGAATTTAAAAAGAAGTAGAAACCATAATAATTTAGAAGCAAACTTTATTTTTCCAGTCTCCTCAAATGAGAGAGAATCGTACCAAGTGAAAACTGGGGGCAAACAACCAACCATCACTATTGACACATATAAACTTTGAGTTCCCAAGGGGAGATTTCATACTTTAGCTTATTTTCTAATGAGGAAGATGATAATTCCCAGACTATTTTTTTTTATTCTGTGTTTAGCGCTTTATTTTAGCCAGCCAAAAAATGTTAAAATACACATGAGTCCATTTATATGCAATTCTTCAACAGTCAAAGATAATGTACAGTGACAAAACAATATAACAGTGGTTGCCTGTGGCCAGCAGTGGTGTGGTGGTGGGAGGTTGATTGCTTAAGGGTATAAGGGAACTTTTTTAAGGTGATGGAAATGTGCTATATCTTGATGTTAGTAGTAGTTATTGGAATATATTTGTCAAAACTTGTCAAGCTATTCATTAAAAATAGGTATATTTTTTTGAATATAAATTATACCTCAATAAGGTTGATTTAAATTTTTAAAAATATATAAATAATACCTACATAGATATTTCTGATATATTAGAAATCTCCTAAATAATCTCATTAATAGCACTGTAATTTCTGTGAGAGGCTTTTGTACTTTAGTGGGAAAGATTCATGAAATCAATCTCATTTCAAGAATTTTGATTAAAAATTTTGTAGTGTTTTAAAATGCTAGCTCTATTTAAAAGTTTTCCTCTGATATTAAAGTTGCTTAGCCTAATTTATTTTGAGTTAAATTATCCTTGGAGGTATGCCTAAACAATTTTATGTTCTTATTACATGATCTTGAGTATTACCACCTGAAGTCAGTAGGCACATAATTCAGTAAGGAACGGAGACTTGAATGACTAGCGTAGTTAATATCACATTAGAAAATGTTTAACTACTAAGAAATGGTTTACCCAATTGAAATTTCTAATTGTTTGTTGATTTGTTTTTTGTCCTGACTTGGCAAATACTAAAAATATTTTGGAAGTATTTATATTTGTCTTTTTTTTCTTTTAAGGCTACAAAACAATAGTTTAAATAGAAAGACTTATGTTTTATAATTCACATATCTTTTGAAACTATACAAACTTGATTTTTGTACAAATTTTAAATTTAACATTACACAATGTATTTTGTCTTTACTATGTAACACCTTAAAAATTAAATAGTCCTTATATTTCCCTTGAGACATATTTATGTGTTTTTTTGTCTACCACTCAAAAGTTGCCTTTCTGATATATGTTAAAGATAACTTAATTTATGAGATATTACACATTTGTTGTGCTATCTTTTAAAACTTCTAATTAAAAACAAAGATGAAACATATTTATATGCATATATAATAATTTGATCCTTTTCTTCCTCATTTTCATTCTTTGCCTATAAATAATTCTATTTATCACTCAAGCCAGAAATTGAATCTTTTGGGAACTGCAAATTATTTTGGAGAGATGTGTGCTGAACTTTAATTGATAATGGGAAAAACTTTGTTATCTATTTTCTAAGAACGCTGATATAGACTTTTCATTATGCTTTCTCTCTGGAGTTAGCAAGTCCATATCAAATCTTAGACTAATAATAACACATTGATTTTAATGCCAGTGTGTTTTGGGAATGACTGTAGCACACACTGTTGGTTCCCTGTACTGGGTCCCGGTATCCCACCTCTCACTCCTGTTGCAGCTGTGAGAGGCTCTTAAGTGGCATGCTGAGCTTCCCCCAACTTTATCTCAGGTCTTTCTCTAAGCAGCAGAAACCAGCACTCCTGGTCCACATGAAGGGATGGCATAGAGTAGCTGGTCAGAGTGCTCACACAGCGAAAGGGAGTGGGGACTCTTAATAGTAAGAATCCAGGGCTAGTGCTTAAAAGCTCCAGCTTTCAATTCTTTAGGCAAAAGTTTTGAATACACGTAGTAAGATTTATCAGATGGCTCCAAGTGAGGTTGACTACGACTTGCCCCCATTGAGGACCAGCTCAATAATTTCTCCTTTATTGTCTTTCTTGCCTTCCTTGTCTCATTCTCTCCACCTCTTCTCTCTAGCTCCTTGGGATCACCTTCTGAATAAAATACCTGCACCCACATTTTTATCTCAGGCTCTACTTTCAAGTGAACTCAGACCAAGACAACTAAGATACTTTTCCTCTGTAATTATTTTTTGAGGCAAAAGTAACCTTTCTTGACCACATGGAATTACATTTACTTTAGAATTATGGTTCTTAGCTCTAAGACAGGCATCTAATAATCACACATTGGGAATGAGGCAGTGGTTTGAGTTCTTGCTCAGGTTCTTATTATGTGACTGAGCAAATAGTTTTCTTTCTGTGAACCACAATTTTTGCTTCTTGTGGAATGTGATGATAACTCTTAGATGATTATGTTATGGTTAAATTACTTAATTTATAGTAAAATGTTGTAAGTACAAAGAACTGTATAAATACAAGGCATTTTAAATGCTGACACAGAAAACTTCTTAAAATATTGCTTTTTAAAATTTACTAGTTATTGATGTTGATCTTATTTGTACTTAAGTACATATTTATTGCTCCCTCCCTCCCTCCTTTCCTCTTCTCCTCCTCAGTAAAACAGGAAAATATATTTATATGTTTATTTATGACCTCTTTTCTCTTAGAAGGACCTGGTAATTTTATCAGGCATTTGTCGTCGTCGTTGTTGTTGCTGCTGCTGCTGCTGGGAAAAGGGATGACCCTGAATGTTCAAATTTATTAATGAATTGCCCAAAAGGGTAAATTTTTTTTTTTGTCTAATGAAGGTGTGAGAAATTCAAGAGAGGCAAATACAAGAAGTAAGCTTCAGTCAGCAGCAAAACTGAGTGGAGATTGGAGGCAAATTTTGAAGAATCTTAAGGAGGATATCAAGTTATTTATTGTGGCATATGATTCTTTATGAAAATATTAAATAATTCTACATTAGATGACCTCTTTGCAAATCTCAGGAGAGGACATATTGTGCATTTATAATGGGCTAGGGACACAGAGATTAATGAATTTATAGACTATATATAGAGAGAGCGAGAGAGTGAGGGAGAGAGACAGACACTACATGCATATTCTTACTGATAGCTAACAGTTGATAAGCCAAGCTTTTTATATAACTATTTAGCACTCTCTCCTAAAGACTGGCTCATAATCCACTGTTTAGACACTCTGTTCTGCTTAGGGATTGTTTAGGTTCATAGTGAAGACACTGGTGATTAATTGTTCCAGTTTATCCCATTGCTTGCTTTTCTCTACCAGTCATGAGTATTGGAAAGCGGGATGTGCTCTAAGCATTTATTGATTGTTATATATTCTAATAATATATATTGGCAGAAACAATGTTCTTTGTCACTTTACTGTATTCTCTTCCTGGGCACACAGGAAGATTATATTTCCTTGTTGTTCGGTTGTATTATTGAAATTGAGTTTCAATCAGTGAGATGTGGACAGTTATAATGTGTGCTACTTCTTGGCCTGGACTTTAGAAAAAATTGCATAAATCTCCAGAACACACTGTCACGGTGACTCTGGAGGCCAGTATTATAGATGGTATAACTACAAGATAGAGGAAGGTTGACTGAACTATGTTAGACTTTGCACATGTAAAATATAAATTTTTAAGCTTCTGAAATTCCAGGATTTATCTGTTGCAATCCTTAGAATTGCTTACCGTAACAAATACATTATGCCTTTAGCCTAATCACTGCATACCTATGATGGAAAATAAATAAAATTATATTTGTTAACAAGCTTCAGGATTTAATTATTGCTTTTATCAATTTGTCAATAAATGCCCTTATGGAATCAAAAAGCATCCATTCCTCTCAGGAAAGTTGCCTGATTCCTTTACAATTTCTGTTCTCATGTATGCTATTGTGACTTTATTCTCTTGTGTATACTGCTAGGCCTTGAAAGATATTGATCCATTTTTTTTACTTATTGACAAATATTTTGCTACATCTTATTTCCATCATTCCCTTTCTGAGTTAGTTTCTTTTTCAGAATGAAACTAAGAGTCCTGATTTCTCTCTTAATCTTTCAAATGCATAATAGCTACTCAAGCATTCCATTAACACAGACACTAGTTAAGAAATCGATCTTATAACACTTTAGTTTCAACAGTTTTGTTATTTTGATTCAAATAGATGTTAAATCAGTCAAAGTAATCATCAAAGGTAATCTAATGTTAAAATATATATTATTATTGGTATTACTGTATTCTTTTTCACTGAATATAACCCATACTTCTTTATTTTCTCTGAGAGCTGTCATTGCTGTTAGTTCAGTTGCTTCAATCTCCTGAAAGAAATACTGGCACCTCTCAAATTTCTAATTTAAATTTCTCTCTTATATCTTTAGTTTTGCATTATTCTTACAGTTCTGCTTACTTTTATTATATACCTCTCTTTTTCAATTATTCAGGATTCTGTGAAATGCTTTCTTCATTTTATCTAGTTTAGATTTTTTATTTTTCCCCTCAGTATCAATTTTCCTTAGAATATCTTTTATCATCACAATTTATTTTATTCACCTTTATAAAACTCGGTAAGTGCATGCTAATCAAAGTGACATTTTATTTCTAATTTAGTTGGCTGCCATCTAATTATTTTGTCCTGTGTTCTTTCTATAAAAATCTTTATGGATTGCACATAGATTTAATGTTGTCTCGTATAAACTTTCCTAGAGGAAGTACTTTGTGGTATATTATCTTGTTCCAATATCCAAATGTTCCAAAAATGTAAGTGTTACCCCTCAACTTCTATTGTAATAGTGTCTGGTGCAGATATCATACTACTTTTCTGTTCTTCATTGGTTTCAGTAGAATATGTAATTTCTGGTAAATTCTTAATTTTTTATTCAGTCAAACTGGATTAGAGTAAATTCACATTTATACAAGTGATTATAATAATCATAGCAATTGACAAAAATTTCAAAATGCACATTGCATTCTAGGAAAAGGAGCAACTGAGTCCTTAGTCAGTAGCACTTCCAAGTGCCATGAATGTCATGGTTTCATGAAGAATGGTGTAGTGGTTAGTCTCTTAGATTCTGGAGCCAGACCTTTTGAATGTTAAGCCTTTCTCCAGGCATATTAATGTGAGATATTAAGCAAAGTAATTAAACTCTCTGTGACTCAGGCTTTCATTTGTTTGTTTTCTTTTTTTTTTTTTTAATCTGTAAAATGGCAGTAGTTACTTCATAGGTTTTTATGAGAATTAAGTATGCTAATACATATGGGACACAGTAAGCAGTGTTTAACTGTTAACTATAATTTTAAATCTGCATTAGTTAGTTATCATGCAACTATCCATTCATGAGCATAAATACAAAACTAAATTTGCTCAGTTACCTATTTATACTACTTAGGCTACTGTCTGCAAAAGCCCAAGGCAGTGAGCTCCAGGAGATTCAGGTTGATTTTGATTTAACAAAACCTAAAAGGAGTTTTTTGAAATTTGAGCTGTAGAACACCACTAAGAGAATTGTTTGGGGGTAAGTAGGTGGAAACAAAATTTGGTTAAATTACGTGCAATTTTGTACAACATTTAATTAGTCAAGCATGGTGGGTGGTATTTAAAGGCACAGTTTCCTGCCTAGGAGTGGGTATCAGTCATGGGTGGTTAGAGAGCATTTTTTAACAACTTCTAGCCATTTCTTTTTCTTGCAAAATCTTCTGTATTATCATGCTATTTATTGCTTTTCTGAAAGCTCCTGTGATGATCGTCTCAATAATAACAGAGATTTTCATGGTAATCCTTATACTCAAGTGTCTTAAGTACATAAGGTCCATATGACTGTCACTATTATTCTAGTGGCCTCCACTTTTAGCATGCTGGGATGCTGGTAAACTAAGAGAGGTTGATGAATAGTATTTATCAACTTCTGTGGTGTAAATACTCCTCCCAATTTAAAGCTCCCCCCAAACCCAATTTAAAGTGGTTTAACAGGTATCACATAAGATGACAGAATATTTAAAAGTCAGCTTATGGGAACCTGTTACAACTGCCCTTCCCTCCCCAGTTCTGATATTTGTCTTTCTGTATATTGGCTCTTCAATTTCAGGATTCCATAAATGTGAACAAGAGTAAAGTTTCCCCTAATATCAAATTTGACTTCTGTAATTCTTGAAGGACTAAGAAGAAATTTGTATAGTTTCTGATGTGATTAAAACAACTTATTGACAAAGTGATATTAGAAGATTATTCTTTGGACTTGTTCACGTGTCTCTTTCCATAAAAATTGCACACTGTAACTACAAAACAAACTCAAAGGAACAGCATATTCTTGAGGTTTTTGCAATCAAGAACCGGGGCATAAGGATGGGTGTGGTATCTACTCTTTTCTTTCCATTTGGGCTACAGAAATCACATGGGAAAAAAATGAAAGTACAGAAGTGTAGAATACTTTCATTCAAAATGCCTAGCAAAGCTTGGTCTTTTCTTTCCAATATAACTGCAACTCTCCCTTAAACTTTCTGATGAAAATTTCGAAATAATTAATGCATTAAACTACAATTTAGTGCATTGCAGCTGTCTTACTAGATTTGTTTACAACCTTCTTTTAATGACTCCTTTTATTCTTCTCTTCTCTTTACCCATTTATATTTTAGCAATCATTGCCTTTAAACAGAATGTGAGTTGGTGATAACAATAACAAAAGCACTATTATTATTTTCTATTCATAACAATACAAAACGTTAAAGTCAAAGATTGTTCCATTATACTTATGTGATTACCCCACTTACAATGAGGGTTTGCAGTCTTTTGCAGGAAGACAAACACCATACTGGTTTAGCAAAATATAGATGGATCTTGGGGCTATCATGCTAAGTGAAATAAGTCAGATGGAAAAGATAAGAACCATAAGATTTCACTCATATGTGGGATGTAAAACAGAAAGCAACAAATAAACAAATAAAGTTGAAAAAGGGTTGAGGGGAATTAGAAGAAGATAAAGGAGGTCAAATATATGTTGTTGGAAAGAGAGTTGACTTCGGTTAATGAATATACAATGCAATATACAGATGATGTATTATGGAATTGTACACTTGAAACATGTAATCTTATTATCCAATGTCACCCCAATAAATGTAATAAGATTTTAAAAAATTATGCACAAATTACATTTTGTATGACATCCAGCAGTTGAAGAGGGGAGAAAGTAGTGCTAAACTTTGCAAGAAAAGAATATTATTCCAAGATTTCCAGTAGCAGACTGATTCCTTATGTTCATAAGTGTCAGATATTACTTAGTGATTAGTGGCTGTCAATTCACTTGTTCTTTTACCTGACTTCTACATTGACATTATGCTTGCTTGATTCTGAGCACTGAAGTTGAAAAAGAAAAGGGCCACTTGAAGGACTGAGGGAATAACGCCATGTAAATCAGGATGTTTCCTCTAAGCACAGAATACCTTTCTTTAAATAACATAGGAGACTTGAAACATATAACCTTGCTCATCGTGATGTCTGATTGAATTAATCAGATAGATAGTACTTCATGAAAGGAGCCAATAAGGTCTCAAGAGAGGTGGTCATTTCTCAGTTCCTTCCCAACGTTTTAGCAGAAACATGAATGATTTGTTTAGAATTCTCTTGTGAGGCAGATACAGCCCTGACCAAAGAAATAGGACAGGATTGGCAAGAAGAAAATGAGAAGCAATTCATTGATAATGCTGCTGCTTTGAAACATATATTGAATGAGAAAATTAATATGTTAAAATACAAATTGTTTCATTCAGAGACCTAATTTTGGTGAAAATTATCTATTGATAATTTGTTGAGTAAGACTAGAAAAGTCAGCATAAAAAAGTAAGATTATGTGGCAAAAAAAAAAAATACTACACAACTTTCAAACATTAGGTATGTTATATAATGCACCAAGGGAGGTATTTTAGAAATTAAAAATAGATTTTATGTTTTCATGTTTTTTCAACAGTGATCTCAGGCATTAAATGTTTAAACTAGCATGCCTGTAATTACAAAGTAATGTATCGGCAAATACATTTTTACAGTGGTTATCTAACTATGTATAATTGGGCTGTATCACTGAAGGACAACTTTTGTTTTATTTCATATAGATAATCTCATATTTTTCCAATTACAGCCTCAGTAGTCAATCCTGTAGGATACAACTAGCATTATCCTGTAAATCAGTGATACATACTCCTTAGAAACATGAAAGTTCTTTTCCATTCTTAGCAATGCACAGATCAATTTTCCGGAGTCATTCTGACTGAGCAATTTGATTGCATCTTAAGAGGTTAAAACTCCTCTGGCAAGATATGCTGATTTATTGGTTTCAAAATGGAAATGAAAATTCTAAGTGCTGGATCAGCAAAAGTAAAGCACAGAAAGCTAGTGACCTTTAGGACTCTCTTGAGATTCAGTGTTAAGGTCGCTTGATTCAAAACTCAAAGAAGGAATTGGTTCCTTCGGCCTATATAGGCTTTGATGCTCTAAATTGCAAATCCTGTGGTTAAGCTTTAAGAGAATGTTCAGGGTACTGAACGGCTGAGTTGAACATATCCAGGAAGTAAAATATAAATGATATATTCACATTTGAGATTATGAAAATTGTTCTCCCTAGAATAAAATTTCAGTTTGACTTTTGTGCTGTGTAACTGCAACATGGTAGCCCTGGTGGAACGTACTTCACTGACATGCTATCACACACTCACTTGCCTAAACCCCACCCATTCTCAAAGCTATTTCCTAGCCATTATTTCTCTCTCTCCTTCTTTCTCTCTCTCTCTCCTTTAAATATCTCGTACTATATAATTTCAAATGCTATATCATGTCGCTTTTTAAAATATGTTTCCTGTCTACACCACTAGATTATTCTCTGTGAATGGAATCATTGCCTTATAATTTCAGATATTCAGACTTTAGTCTAGTGTTTTCTAAGGATTTTTAAAATAACCTTAAAGTAACACCTGCTTGCTTGACTGTTTATTTAGGAGTTAGAAATAACCCACATCCTCAAGAATTCCAAGCTATTTCGGTGCCTTGGAGCGATCATGTATTCTTTTTCCTCTTATGGTAATAAGTTTCTTTGCTTTTTTGGAAAATTCCTACTTAGCTCAAAACACAGCTCAAATATTACCTCCATTTCCTGAGGCAATGCTCATCACTTCATTATACTCTTTGATTTAAATACTACCCCATAGCAATCCCTATTGCTTCATGCATTTACATATTTCTCTTCCCCATCAAACTTTGCATTTACTATGGGAAAGAGCTATATTTTATTAACTATTGCATTTAATGCAATTAGCACAATGTCTGATACTTAATAGGGTTTTAAGAATAAATGTTGAATAAATGAGTGAATGGCATTGATGGAAATAATAAAAATGAAATATGAGAGGAAAATATGACATTGGTCTTAATGATACTTGATTTTAGGATCTCTCAATTCTTGATATTTCAGAGTAACCACGCAGTAATGGTTAGTTACTCCCAAATCTAAGAGATAAAGCATGAGCTGTATTTCTGTGCTTGGCAAGCTAACTTCCTCATGTAGGAAAATATTTTAAGTTAATTTTTGCATACATACATATCATTTTGAAATCCCTTAATATTCATAACACTCTATTAATGTTAGGCAGAAACAAATTCAATATGAGAGTCCCCACTTTTGAGGAGTTTTCTATCTAAACGGTTTTACAAATACATTTTCTTAAAGCTTAAGTAAATAGTATTAAGTCCTGGGTCACAGCTTGTTAACCTTTGATTTATAGGATAATTAAATAATCCAAAGCAATTTTCAAAAATGAGAAAACAATAATTCAATATATTGACTAGCAAATAGGTTTCAGTCATTTTTTAGCTAAGACAGGCCTTTTGATTTGCAAGGAGATAGAGGCAGTGGTTCATTTCAGCTTCTGTTTATGAATCTATAAACTTTGGAACTTTGGAACAGGTTGCAAGGCTTTTAAAGGGCCTAGTCTAGTTTCACACTGAGAGTTCATAGGGATTTAGTCAGCCACATCTTTATTATTATTATTGTAATCTAGTAAACCTTGCTACTTCCCCTCAATGTGAAAAAAGCAAATCTGTGAGACTGTTAATTCATGCTAGAAAGCAACACAGCATATGTATAGCTAATATATATATATATATATATATATATATATATATATATATATACACATATATATTTATATGTAATATATATATATACATATTACATATAAAATTATATGTTTTCACATATAACATATACATACATCTATGTATAATTTCAATTTTATGTCATCAGCCACTGCATTGCAGGGTAAAGGGCAGGTTGTTATTATGGGCATGGATCACTTAGTGAGGAAGATTAGAATTTGATGCCAACAGGGCAAATTTGCCCCAATTTCTTTAATTCAGTTTTGCCATTAACAGGTGATGATAGAAAGTTATTTTCCTGCTTTTGTAATTTTTTGTGTGTTTTCAATGAAATAATAAATTCTACATTTTAGTGATCATCTTTTATTTTGTATATAACTTTTTTGTTTATTTTTAAACATCTATCTCCTAAGCATCTATCTTTTGTGAGAGAATCTAAATAAAACCACAAATAAGTACTTTTTACACGGATTTCTCTGTTTTTCCTAAAAAGAATAAGACATTGTTATATTATGTCCAGGCCTGTGTTCTCATTCCTCTTTACTTTTAAGGAATAGTTGAACTCAGTACTAAGGCATCTGTTCCAAACAAAGCATCAAGGAATGAACCATGTGTAGGTCACACAGAGCCCCCACCTCTTTCACAGCCTGAGCCCTACAGTCACAAGTGAAGAAAGAGCAACCTGAACTCAGAGATGACAGAGAATCTCTGTCATTGGGAATGTCTTCTTTTCAAATTTTTTTTTACTCTCAGGAGCTCCTAGAATGCCTTCTTCTTTTTCTTGCCCACACAGTCTCTTTACTGCACCCAAATCTGCTGTCCTTGTAAGCTCTCTCTTCCTAAGAGCTGCTCAAGTATACTACACTCTTTACATAAAATACTTTGTCCTATGTACAGGCCCCAGAATATATATTATATGCATTTTCCATGTGACTTGAACACTCTTTCAGCTTTTAAGACTGTACATATGTAGAAGATAGTTCCTTCTGTTAATGTTAATATAGGACAAAGGATGCCCTAAAAGTTTTTTAAAAATCATGAAAGTGAAAGTTTGGGGAATTGGTAACAATAAGAAAGATGTCACTGACTAACTTAAATGGATCATAAAGACAATTTTTCTGTTAATACCTCTAAGATCTTCCCTCTTATCTTATGTCTTCCTAGTTTTTACTTTCTTCTGCTTTCACCAACATTTTGCTCTTTTTAAACGTCACCACCAATTTTTCTGTATAGCTTTGATGAGTTTTCTAATTGCCAGAAACTGCATTTTACGGGCATGCCCCATCTACTGGGAGTTATAGACAAGAGGGTAACATAGTTATGAAATCAATAAGAGAATAAATAGATGTATACTTCTAAATTATGATGAATGTAATAAAGAATGAGAGGAGGGTTCTATGAATAAAATGAGGACAAATAAGTGAGTTTATAGAAACAATATTATATGGTAATTAAGAGCCTAACCTCTGAAGTTTATTTGGGTTATGGTTTTTCCATTTTCAAACTTTGTGATAATGGGTAAATTTTCTAATTTTCTTGTATATTATTTTATTATCTATAAAATGGTAATAACGTAGTATTGGCTAAAGAGTCACTGAAAAAATTAATATGTAAATGTATGTCAGTTTTTTAAAGCAGTGAGTGGGAAGAAGGTTAATAAGTTCTCAGCAAATATCAGCTATTATAATTCAGATGATTGGGGAAGACCTTGATAACAAATTGATATATATTTTATGTTTATGTTTCTAGAAATATTTTATATATTAATTTGTGTTTATCCTTGTACAGGTCATATAAAGTGAAAGAAGACTTAAAATGGTCGGTGCTCCTTTCTGAGTGTTAGAGAAATATGCCACTTTCACACATGGGCTAGCCAATGATTCACAGAAAGTTTCAATGGTTTTAATTGTTACAAGTTGATATAAATCTCACTGAGAGACCCAGGTTTTAATTCCAACTTTGTGCGCGCGCGCGCGCGTGTGTGTGTGTGTGTGTGTGTGTGTGTGTGTGCGTGTGTCTGTGTGTGTGTAAGAATTTTTTTTTGCATGAGATTTTTTGCATAAGAATCTTCTTATAAACCCTAGAATAGAACAAGTTTTATAATCTCATTCTCTATGATAGATACTAATATTATTCTCCAAAGTTAACCATACAACATTTGCATTATGAAAAGTTGGTTTATTAGGACAATGCCAGTATTTGAAAGTGTGCAATAAATGAATGCAAAAGGTTGAGAACCTCCCATCCAGAAAATAATAATTAGGAGGCTTTGGATAGTCATTCATGCAAGCTTTGAAATTCTCTTTTAGTAGGAGTTTGATGTAAAATGTTAGGCCACTAAGGACCGTTTATTCTGGAATTCTGACTTTTGCTCTGCTAAGAATCTTTGTATGATGATGGTATCAAAGGAGTTTTTCTTAACATCTCCAGTTTCCTTCACTGGCTATAATTCAAGTAACTATTTGTTGCCTAATATGCTTTCTTCTAGAACAATTCTCAGTCTGCCAGATACTCTCAGTGAGTGAGACAGGGAAGCACTGATTTCTAGACTGTCTGGCACAGTTTATATCCAGCAGCTTCATTTTCTAAATGAAGGTGGCCTGAGAGACCATCTCATAGCAATGACTCAGCTTACTGCTCCCTGGGAATAATTCATACATTCATCCACCTAGAGAACTGGTTTATGAAGTATTGATTTTCACTATACCCACAGCCTTTTCCTTCCAAGGAACTCAGACTTTGTTTGATTGGTTGCTTGTTTTGCTTTGGATTTTGATTTTTATATGCCGTAATCACCCATATCAACAATAATTTCTATAGGTTCCTGTGTAAAGATAAATGTTTTAAATGTATTTGTGATATTTATTTAGCTGAAATTAATTGCAAAACAAATATAAATGTAGTGAAGGAAATTTATACTTAGTAAATTCAGAGAAAAGTGAAAGGAAGGTTAAACATAAGAAATATATGATCCATAAATGCAGAGATTATTTTTTATATCCCTCACACCATCTACTTAGTGCCTATCACATTAAAGAATCTCAGTATGTACTACAAATCAGTTTAATTAACACTATGGTCCTCCACTCACTCTTTTCAGACCACACAGGCCATTCCCTTGAATAGGTAACTAAACAAAATAAAATTTATTTGCAAAAATGTTGTTTGTATTTTTAAAGACACATGAAATAAAAACACAAAGGTTACAAAGAGTAATTTGGTTTACTGTATTCTTCCCATTATAACAAAAGAGAAAATTAAACAACAGCAGCAAAAAAAATAAAATTAACCATGGATTGTGTTAGGCCCCTTCTTCCCTCCCTTCTTTCCTTTCATCCTTCCTTTTTTGGTCTTCTTTTTTCTTTCTATCTGAAAACTACATCATTAATTTCTTTACCTGTGAAAGGAGTACTTTTATGATAAGAAAAGTAAGATATAAGTTGTAGAGAAAAATGTTATCAGATGTCAGAAGTCTTGATCAAATTGAAATAATCATACATTAGAAATCAACTCAAAACATTTTAAACCAAAGTAAGATAGAAAATGGCTAGTCCTTGCATTCTTACTTTGGGTCATAGATGGCCATACCCTCAAGCACTCTTCTCACCAAGTCTTTAATAAAAGGTCTAACCATACTCATTGCCAACCAATGAGAAGAGAGTTCTGAGTAGAAAATTACATCAAACCCGAAGATCCCTTTCTGAGTACATTTATAATAATCCTTTCATTAGTTAATTTTCTCATTTAAAAAATCTTAATTAACTACAGAATGGTGAAAAAAAACAAAATTCTTACAGTTTTGAAGCTATTGGAGGAATAATAAAATATGCAAATAAATAAAATAAATAATGTTAGCTTGTGATATATGCTATGAAAAAATAAAGCAGGTTTAGGACATAGGCAATAAGGAGTTAACAGGGTCCCAGTATGGCCACTGTGATAACGGAAGGCTTCTGATTGTGATGGATTTTTTGATGTATCACCTTTGCTAAATTGCAGTCCTCAGTTATTCAGTTAAACAGTAATCTAGATACATACTCTTGTGAAGAAATTGTGCAGATGTATTTAAAGTTTCTTCTCACTTGACTTTAAGTAAAAGTAACTATGTTGGATGGGGTTGGCTTAATTATTTGGAAGTCCTTAAAATCAGAGTCGAGGCTTTTCTGAGAGACAGGAAACTCGCATGTGGACAAATTTCATGCCTGTGAAGTTACAGTCTTCATTTCTTGATGTCCTGACCTACAAACTTGGACTTACTAAGCTAGCACAAACCATGAATAAGCCATTTCGTCTAATAAATCTCTCTATATATGTAGGTACACAGACATAGAGTCTCTCTCTCTTTACACACACACACACACACACACACACACACACACACACATTTCTCCTGCTTCATTGAACTATAAATGATGATATGTATCTCTTTAATAAATTTCTCTATATAGATTTCTCTCTCTCTCTAAATATATATATCTTTGTATATATGTATATATATACATATATCTTATCTCTCTACAGGTATATTTTCTGCTGCTTCTCTGATTGAACTCTAAATGATAAATTAACATTTAAGTAAAGTTCTTAATGAACTGGGGAAATGATTCAGTTTTGGGTCTTCAGAGACATTATTTTATGCAGAGGAGTAAGTAAGAAAGACCTTGAACAGAAATGAGAGTTTGAAGACAAGGAAAAAGCTTGTGTTTCTAATGTGAATTCATGGATGGGAAGGTTGTATATTGTTGTTGCAAAGAAAGACAGGAACCAGATTTTTGTAGGGCTTTCTAAGCAATAGAAAGGGATTAGGATTTAATGAGTATAAGAGGAAGTCATTGGAAGATTTTGAGCAATGAACTGATGTGCTCAGATGTGCATTTTAAGAGATGACTTCTGCTGTTGTGTGAAAAATAAACCAGGAAGGTCATGATCAGCATGAGGAAGACCTGGGAGGAGGCTGTCACAGTGAGGTCTTCATAGTGGGTGATGGTGGCTAGGCTAGAGCCATGGCAGAAGTGGCAAAATTGGTTGGTTTAGGGATATATTTTAGTAATAGAGCTCACAGGGCTTATTGTTGGATTGGGTCTTAGGATAAGGTAACACAAGAAATAAAGGACTAAAATGTATTTTGCCTGAGAAACTGGATAAATGGAGAACAGGAAGACAGAGAAGGGGCAGAAGGTGAGAGGTACTGGATACAGCAAAGAAACAGAGTTGCTCACCTTCTGTGACAAGGAGAAAAGCCCAAGTTTGTGGTTCCAGATGCAGGTAGATTGGGAAGTGTGGCTTTGAGGGAGTAAACCAGTTCTCTTCCCAATGCTTCTATGTTTCTATGAAATAATTTTTTAAAAAGGAAGGGCAAACCACCTCCAGTTGGAATAGTATCTGTGATGTGGAAAAGAACATCAGAAAGCAGCCCCTAAAAAGAACATCAGGTAAGGGAGCTTGGTTTCTTAAGCAGATTGTAGAAACAAGTTGATGCCACAAAGGTAGGTGGGGGTAGTTGTATAAAAAAACTCCTGATGATCTGTCTGTTAGATCTTCAGATGGACAGTATTATGGTTGGAGCTATACCTGGAAGAACAGTGAAGGGCAAGAGCTTCCCACTTAATATCATAAAGGTTTCTGTCAGCATCTTCCTTGAGCACATATCATTCAGCAGATTTGCACTGTACATATATCAGCCATGGGCCAACCTCATTTAGGCCCTGTAGATTCTCCCTCTACAGTCAGAAACTATTATTTGCCAGATGCCTAAGCAAGAATCTTCCCTCTGCCTTATCCTCTGAAATCAATCAAAAAAATTTGTAACAGCTCTTAAGACATTTGAGTTTGTCTTGTCCTCTGTATTTGTATTCAAACCTCTCTCATCTGCCATTGGTATTATTACAGCTTTGCAGCAGCATCCAAACTTTTTTCTCTGCATTCACCCTTCAACCCTCTATCTTTTTTTCACTATCTACATCCAAAGTCATTGTTCTGAAATGCATTGTTCTGATGCCATCACTCCCAACAAAACCCTTAATAGCTCTCAAATGCTCCCAGGGTAAAGTCTAGCCTATTGCTACAGCTTCTAATACCCTAGCAATCTTATAATACCTTATCTCACAGCCCTCACCTACACTTTTGCCTGACCTTGCATTCTCAGTTGACTATATTGAACAATTGGTGTTTCTCCAATACACTAGGCTGTGCAAACCATTGTAAAGGCTTCACCCTCTGTCTGGACTTGTAACCTCATGCAGCTCATTCTGTAGATCTCAGCCTAGATGCTACCTCCTCTGAGAAGCCCACTCTGATACTACATTGGGTGACGTTTCTTTGCTCCTATAGTCCTCTATGCTTAATTTTGATCATTGTAATGATCAGTTATGCTTGCAATGGTCTGTTTCATGTCAGTCTCTTTTACTAGACAAAGTTCCTTGGAAGAAATTGCATTTCATTTTGATTTTGTTTTGTTTCCATCACCTCTGGCTTCTGGGGGACTGGGAAGTATATGACATAGATTATGAGGCAGGGCAAAACAGTACCAGTGACTGGAAGAGCTTTAGCCAAAGACAATAAAGAGCAACTCTGATTATTTATGTATAAGAATGCTTTGCTCCTTCCCACCCATATAGACATTTCTAGAAATATTTACAAATAAATAAGATTGTGGTTCTTTCTCTTTGCGTAAAAAAGGGGCTCTTTTCAACAGATCTAGGGGAAGTTGGGCAATTTAAGTGACATTATGTAAGGCCCATGTACCTAAGGGCCCAGGAAACATTTATCTCATGGGTAAGTTAGGCCTCCTGGCCATCTGGCTTCCTCTAGTTCCACCACTGTTCTGACTTACTACTACCGTTTATATATATATATATATATATATATATATATATATATATATATATATATATATATATA
>PVKZ01000607.1:229649-676705 GCA_004027375.1 Macroglossus sobrinus | reverse complement strand
ATATTTAAGGGGCTTTGTTTGCTCATTGAATATGGAAGACTTCTAGGGATACTAGGATTGGCCCAGCCAGGATATCCCTTTTATTAATTCAACAAATAGTTTTGGAGCTCCTATTTATATGCCAGCCTCTGGGGATACAGTAGTGAATAAGACAAGACAGATAAATGTTCTGCCAGTTGCAAATTAGAAGAGGAAGCAGGCATTAAACAAGTAAAAGGGTGATATGTTCATTGAAGAAATATAATGAAGCATCACACAAACATATGTAGGGGGCTGGGAAAGAATTCTCTGAGGAGTGGTGTGCAGGCTGTGGCAAATAAAAGGATGTGCACTAATTAAGGGTTGAAGTATATTCAGAAGGCTCTGTTTAACCCAAGTCTCATGAAGAAATCTTCATTCCTGCCCCTGGGGCTGGCAGCTGAGTCGCCTTCTCTTGCTGATCCTACAGTCATGGGCACCCGAATGCTGGATTGTGGTTTTGTCAGAGTGGTGAGAGCTGCTACTATGCAGCAGCCCCAAAGCTCCAAACCATACTGTGCTTCCATGAAACCTCAATGAAAGGCAACTGCTATAACAAAGATAGGGGCACTGAAACCCTAAATGCTACTACCAAGTCATCAGATCCTGTTGCCACTACTGTTGTTACTAGTGCCACTTAATTGTATAGAGCCGCATAAGGCATGGCCAGTGCTAACCGCTGCATTGAAGAGAAACCATTTTTCTGACTGTGCCCATTTGTTTCATTGCCCTTTCCACAGAAATGGTATGTGGAATACTCTCCAAGTTTATTCAGTTTGTAATTGAAGACTTATTTCCTTAAGATGACTAAGTTGAGGGTACATAGGTATGTAAGGGGTGCTTAGAACAAGTGTGCATATTGTATTCAACATTACCCTTCATTCAAATGTAGAGTACTGTCACTGGACTAAAGTTTTGAGACTGACTTCTTTCACTTAGGATTTATAAAGATATTTACATTAGAATCAAATGATACTGTGCTCCTGTGAATTGCACAAGAAAGGCTTGATGCCATAGTTGCCTTAGTACAAAACAACAATGATAACAACAACAACAACGATAAGTAAAGCCAATCAACAGAAGACAAGTTATTGTTCAATGGAATTGTGCTATATAGACATCTTCATTTAAATGCAGATAAAAGACACCCTAGAAAAACAGGGACTTTTAAAATAGGCAAACAGCCAAGGCCACGCATTTCAGAAACATCTTTAGAAAATACTTTTCAAGTAAATACGTGCATTTATGCATCAAAGATTCAGCCTATGAAATGTTGAGGCATTTGTGAATTATTTTAAAGAGATTTTAATATGCTTAATCAGCTAAATATATCTGATGTCAGTGTAATTATTATTGAGAAACATTCACATCTGATCAGCTCATTGAAAATTTTGTCACACAAATCTGAAATGACAAATACACTACCTGAAACTATTCATCCCTAAATTTCTGCATACATTTATGTCATTAATAGCACTTCCCCTCTGGAATAATAAAATGGCTAGCTATTATTTTTACTCTTCTTAAAAATTATCTCTCATTGGTATGCTTTACAATCACATTTTTACAACCACTCCTGAGATGGTACATTTTTTTCTGAGGAGGTCGAGATTTGCTTTTGCTCAACTTTTGCAATTAAACCATGTATCAGGGACAAGAAGAGATTATTTCTTATTCATACCTCTATTTTTGAGGAAGCACTGGTCACTGTCAGGTGGACTATATATACAGTGTCCTGATTAAACTGAAGCAAATGGAGAAGCATAATTGCTCAGGGTATTGACTTTCTATCTCACAAGCCTATGCATCTCCAAAGCTGCCACGTAGTAGCCCTGCACTTACTTGATCTAATGCTGCTGAGGTCTTGCACTGCCCATAGTAAAGGTCCTTTCTGGACTGGATAACATTGGATAAGATTGGATGAGATCCAGAAAATTGGATAAGAAATGTTTACCAATTTACCCCACATCTAACTCCTACTTCAAATGCTATCTAATTTAGCTTCTAATTACTATATTTCTTTTCTTAATAAATATTCTATACTAATTATTTTTAACCGTTTTCTGAGTTAGTGTGTTTCGGGCTACTTGCAGCTGTTCCACAATATAATCAATTCTAGATTTTTCAGTTTGATTTACGACCCTTTGTTCTTAAGATCTTAATTAAACCAATCAATAAAAACTAAAATCAACATTTGGGCATCATCTGAGGTGTGTGTGTGTGTGTGTGTGTGTGTGTGTGTGTGTGTGTGTGTGTGTGTGTGTTAGGTAATACATTCAATGGTGGTAAGAAAAATGATGTGATTCATGAAGCAACAGTAAATTAAAAGTAAAAGCATTGTTTTTAACTTTTCAAAATGCTTAAGAATAGAAATATAAGGCAGCAAAAGTTAAAAAAAAGAATAGTAAATTTTATCAAAAGGAAATTGGTTGTCTGTCTTAATCACAGCTCCTATGATTAAGCCACTCAAATTAGCTTGGAGAAGAAGAAAACAAAGAAGTGGGAAGAGCATAAAAAAAAGGAAGAAAGTTAGTATAAGATTCTTGAGATATTTCATGAAATCTGAAGACATATTCAGACCTCCTCAGCAACTGAATCTGGTTATTATTGAGTCTATTTTTACTAAATGTTACTATTAATTGCAATTAAAGTTACTAATTTTTAGGATGGGTTGAGCAGACATCACTAGATGTCTCCTCTATTAGAATAACATCAATTTTCAGGGTGATATTACTAATATGGTGTTAATGAACCTTTGCTAATGATGGTTCTAATTGAGATCTCTGTTCGGAAAATGATTTGATCACAATGTAAGGATAAGAAACTTCCTCTTATATCTTTACTATGACTAATTATGACCTGGCTAACTCCGGTTTGTTTTATGATAAAATCTGTAGTATTCAGTAGTGGCTATTGTATTAGTCAGAAGTCAGAAGAGAACTAATAAGAAATAGGATGGAGGGAGAGGAGGAATTATTTTAGGAATTGTCTCATGCTCCTGTCAGAGCTGGGAGGTGGCAAGTACAAAGTCTGTAGGGCAAGCTGGCTGGTTGGAGATTAGGCAAGAGTGTTGATGTTGCAATCTTGAGTCCAAAGCGTGGAATCTTAGGAAAGAATTCTATGTTGCAATCTAGAGGCAAGATTCCTTTTTCTGGAAACTATCTTTTTTTGTAAGGACTTCAATTTATTGAGTGAGGCCCACACACATCATAGAGGGTAATCTGCTTTACTTAAACTCAACTATTGTAAATGTTAATCACATCTTCAGAGACAACTTTTACAGAAAAACCTAGGCTAGCCTTTGACCAAACAGCTAATTACCACGGTCTAGCCAAGTCAACACATAAAATTAACCTTTGCAGCCATCAAGACTCCTTATTTTTCTGTATTAATGCTGAGCTGCTAACTGCTCAAAGTTCTAGGTGAAGCTGTTTGTGTTATTTCTTTATCTTCTTGTGATTATACATTCTCATTTTTTGTATTCCTTCTGTTTGTTTTCAAATTATTTAGTAATGACAAACCTGACAGAAATGCACTTATCTCTATATATTTTATAACTATTAAAAAATTAAAGTGCTATATTTCATCATTTGAAAACTATTTAGTATTCTTGTAATAAATTAAATTTACATTATTATATATGACAATGGTAAAGCAAGAAAACATGTATTAGGATTGCAATAAATTGAATAATTCCTTATTTCACTGCTACAAGTAGCTAAGTCAAAAATGGGGGAAACATCTCAAACTGCAGGGAGTATTAAGAAAAAGTTCTCACACAAGCCAAATATTAATTAAAATGAGATTGTATGAGTAAACTGATAGGTCATGAGAGATCTTGAATTATTAGAAAAAAAATAAAACTACTGTGGAGAAACTAGCTACATCAACAAGCCAGCAAAGCAATATAACTTGAGGAATATGGGAATTTAGAACAACTAGCATGAGTTGAAGATTACAGATCCGTGTTGTTGAAGTCCATCAGGAAATTCAAAGAAAGAGCAAGAACTAGGTTTTACAAACTGAAGTTTCAAATATAATCTTCATTGCATTGTTAACATGCAACAAATTATTTACTCTCAATTTAAGTCACCATTTTAAGATGACTTCTATCTGGCAATATTCGATGTGGTTCAAATAAAAAGAAAGGTGTTGGATATTGGGTCCTAAATTTAAATTTATCATCACAATTAATTACATGAAATCAACCTTTCATCAAGTACACGAAATGTTCTTATCTGTAGAATAGTTATATCTTTTAGATTTGTTAAAAGGGATAAGTAGAGTATTAGAAAGTTCTCTAGCCTGGGTTACTTTATGTTGTTTAGAAGGACATGCTTCTATTTGTTGTCATCATTCTGAATGTGTGCAGCCAATGAACATAACCTCAAATTAATTGAACTGTATAACCCAGATGAGGGCATTTGCACTCATGCTACAAGCCAAAAAGTTCTGGAACTGAGATTCCAAATGACTTAATCTGTTTATCACAGTATCCAAATTATTCATTTTCTCAAAATGCATATTTGTCAGTTTTTATTGGATTATATTCACATGAAAATTCTGGTAATTCTGATGATTCCTTCTTTATTCTCCAACATAAGGCTAAAAAAAGGAATTGGAAACACACACACATATTTATAAATTCCCTTATGTCTAGACCCTTGAAGATCAAGCTCTGTGGGCAAAATCATGTTGTACATAAACTGTGAACACTGAGCACACATGAGTAGAGTTTGCTGTACTAATCAAATAAAAGACATAAAATGTTAATGAAACATTTAATGCTCTACATAATCATTATTGTACAGCATAATAATTAGGTATAAAATTGTAAGCAACTCACATGAAAGTCAATAATCATAATGCCTCTTTGCGAAAATCTGAGTTCATGCCATGTTCTGACACCCTCCCTTTACATAGTGACATGACAAGAGATTATTCAAGCGATATTGGACATTCTGGTCATTTATCTGATAAGAACAATTAATGGTCCATACCATTTGAAGAAAAAGGAAGAAGATTCAATTTTATCTCTCACATAAAACAATCCCCTGTACTCTGGAGTCTCCTCTATGTTTATTTCCCCATTAATGCTCCTCATAAAAGCATCATGACAACATTTTCACAACTCTGTTTGCAGCTTAAAGGGAGAATTGATGAGCAGATTTGTACCACAGAAGCAGATTGAGAGCATGAGACATTAACCATTTTAATAGAATCGGTTTGTTAAGAACGGGGGAATCATGTTGAGGTTGAGGCAGAAGATGAAATTTTAGGCAAGTGCCAAGGGTGAAGCTTAAAAGGGAGAGTAACACGGCCTCCAAAATACTCTAGGATTAGATTTGAGCAGGACAGGAGCTGGAGAAAGAATCTTTGGTGGGTTTTCATACTACCACTCGAACAGCAAATAGATACTGAAGCAATAAGATTAAAGATGCTTATGATGTCAGTATTTGGGTTCATCTGACTTAAAAAAAATGATCTTGAGAAACAGCTCAGAGACTGGATTGAGTATTGGGGAACAGTGATTGCCCCTCACTGTGCCATTTCATCAGCTTCCTGAAAACTTGAAGGCAAGGTTCCCTTGGGAATCATACCCCTGCTCAGCTCAGGATTAGTGCATTGTCCTTGACCAGCAGAAATCAGAGATAAAAGATGACCCTTTTCTCAGCAGCCAAGTATTCTCACTGTTAACTTTTATTGTGAATGTGTAAAGAGCTATAATGGCATCGATTTGCCTGCTCCAGTTTTTATTCCCACTGTTGCCAATCTGGTTTAACCTACAGTCCCTTTAAGAAGTTGGGCAATTTATCTTTCCCTCAGCTTTGGCTTGTTAATATCAGCATCTTTTACCCCAGAGCCATTGCTCTCTAAGCAGTGCATGCTCTGAACTCAGTTCATTTTTTCCTACTTTTCTCAGATCTATATTTAAGAAAAGAAAAACACAAAGGTTCTAGACTCCCAAATAGGCTTATAATTATGCTGATTTAAGCCATGTCTTACAAAGTACTTGTTAAGAAATATAAGATAATGTCAAATGAAATGTGATTCCTTTTGCATAGAGTTATAACTATATGCCAAGCAAATATAAATGCTGGCTATTTGGTTATTTGGTTTTCTTTTGGGAGGAGTCGTGGTCTTGAGAGTTGAGTGCTCGCTCCTCTGTTATAAGGTCTCTTTCATCTTCATTCTCTGCAAATGTCAATTTTAGTTTTATTTTTCTTTCATCTCAAAATCCTACTTCAATTTACCCTCTCCCCATACAGGTATCTACTTGTGTTTGCTGTATATCTCTGAGTATACATGTATCTCTATAAATTGTATTATAGTACTGTTTGATATATGTAAGTAGTTTCAATTAACATAAATTAGATTGCACTAGAATCTGATGTTTTTTCTTCTCTTTTGTTTAAAATTAATGACATGTATATAAGATTTATCAAAATAGCTGTATCACATTTAGATGGTTCAGGAATTTTTCCATTACGTTTTACTTTATTCAGTCCTACGTTGTTTCTTATTTACACGCTTACTTTCAACCCCCTGCTGTCAGAAAATAACCAACTAGAAAATAACCACCACCACTAAAACAAAACCCTTACATTGTATTTGTGTACTAGTTTCTCTGAGGTATGAAGCTAAGAATGAATTCCTTGGTGAAAGGGTCTCACTAGTGTTATTTCATTAATTCCTCAAACAGCTGCACTGTTTACATCCCCAATAGTAATGCCTTAGCATACCTGGCTCCCAACATCCTCACCAATATTTGGTATTACCCAATTTTCTAATTTTTGCTAAAATAATGTTTGCAAAATGGATATTCACTATTATTTTAATTTCATTTCTTACTTCATAATGAGGTTGAATGCTTTTAGATTCCTCATTATTATCTATATTTGACTTCTTATCTTTTTTATTCACCTAGGTTCTTTGCATATTCTACGTTTAATAGTTCGTCTTCTTTTTTAAACTATAGAAATCTCCCAGTATGTCAACTGTATGTGGACTTTGCACATAGTATCCTCCAAAACCATTCTTTTCTCCCCTTTACCTCTTCAGATTTTTATTCTTGATTTAGGCCTAACTCAAATACATTTTGTCATTAAACATGCCTTTACTACTCAAATATCATGAACTTCTCTATTGTTTATTATCTCTACCATCAAGTGACACTTAAATTCTTTCAGATATTAGGGATATTTCTATAACATTAACTCAATATAATAGGCTGTGTTGAATGTATTTATATCTTTTGTGATGCAAATTATGCCTAACATAGTGTTTAGGAAATAGCTGTCTATTTATTGATCAGATGTATTCACTGAGGTCTTTAAAAGGGTGTTGCCATCACACATTATGTGTTACATTTATCAGTACATTTTATTTAGTTATAAAGTCTCAACGAGGTTTTATTATAGTTTCATAATCAATGTAGCAATAGAACCTAATAGAAAGTACTAAGCAAATGTTCTTGTTAGTAAAACTTACACAGGAAGTTAAACGTGTAGCAACACTCTTACTCCTATTACATCAAAAATATTGATTTACCTTGAACTTTTAATTTTGCTTGCTTACTAGCTATTTAGCTCAAATTGTCCATAAACATCACTGTTAATTTTACAGAAAAATGTCTTGTAGTATACATACACATTCAGTGACATACAATGGCATTCTGACTGGTTCCTATGGAGCTCAGTTCCATGGTTACTATTGTGCTTATCTTCATTCTAGTAAAAGTGCCAACCAAATGATTATCGTTTTTGATATTTTAACATTGTCCTAATTGAATTACTAACTATTGAATAAAAGCCTGTGCATGAAGAATAAAAACAGAAATGGAATTGATTTACACCCTCCCTACCAACCTTTCGTTCTCCAACACCAGACCTTGAACAGAGAAAGGATTGATTTCAAGGGGTTGACAATAAAGGCAGATGTGGTATTAATAATCTTTTTTGAATTAGAGCATGACTGTGGGTTGGGTTTCTTGATCTAAGGAAGCAGTTGTTGATAATAAAGTGGCCTGAAAAGATTGGCGGCATGAGTAAATCCCCTTAGAAAATGCCCCTCCAGGCTCTAGTCCAGATGAATAAGGCCAGTTTCAGACTCTCTTCTTAAGACTGTTTAGAGCAGAAGGTGTTTAATCATTATTCTTCATGCTGAAGCTTTGCATTATTTGCCTTGCTGAATATAACTAGGTTTAGTGATAGCTGGAAAATAAGACATCTTAGGTTATATCACAAGGCCAGTATAACATTTGTTTAAATTTAATGGAAATTTTGCACCAAATAATATTCAGTGTCTACAAAGAAATATATACAATACTATTCCCTTTCCAAAGTACCTACATACACATATCTTGCAGTGATTTTTCATTCAGAAGTCAGCATATGCTTTCATGCATTACTTTCCAGAGTGGACAATGGCAATGAATACTTTCTCAATTTTCTATACAACATTGATAAGACATGATTTTTTATAAAGGAACTTACATGCAGTGTTTTTATAAACATTAAAACCAAAGAGCTGTTTTTCTAGAAAAATATTGAATGACAGAATTTATAGTCTTTATACAAGGATAATACATTTAAAATTTCTTAACTTCTTTATTTCAATTTATAAATATAATTAATCTCGCTTGTTTTTTTTAAAAAAAGTCTTTTTTTTGGCAAAGAACTAGCAATTTTAAATATGTATATTTATTTATATAGCTTCAGCTCGAGGAGTTACAGAAAGACTATCAGAACTTCAGAGTGATTAATTTAAAACTGAACTGTGGAGCACAAATAAACTTCAATTTTTATCAGTGAAGAATTATCAGAGACATTTCTTTATCTCAGTATCATGGATTCATCTCTCTGCAGGACACCAGCAGATTCTCCAGACATCCCTCAAAATGCACAGGTGTTCTGGATGTCAAACCATTGAATTTTACTTAAAAGATGTTTTTGTTAAACCACTTCATCAGAGTCTACATTTGTTACAGATCTTATCAAAACTCTTTAACAATTTTTCTACTCAATTGTGTTCTCTTTCTCTATTCTGTGTAAGTTAGAAATGATTAACTGATAAATAAGTCCTTAAACTAATCCAATTATAATAATAAAAGACTAACATTTAATTTAGATGGCCTTTATAAAATTCAGAACTGTAAATTGTCTGTCTGGTGACTCTAAGACATGAATAAGTCTTGGGCTCACCAGTTTAAAATCAATTTTATTTATTGTACAATTTTCTAATAATAATGAAAACTCATTGAAAATTATAATCCCATAATTTAATTAATCTACTTCATTTTCATTTGCTTCCAATTCCCATCAATATGTCCATGGTGTACTCAAAGATATTTATATAACATATAACTGTCCTTTCTTCATTTTTAGTTAATATTTCTACATCAGACTGTTTTACCTTGATGGCACACAACCTTCTCAAATATTTTTAATTTCCACAAAATAGTCTATAGAGTTGCTATAACTCAGTGAATGAATTCATCTTATTTTGGAACATTTAGTTTGTTTCAAGCTTTTGCTTATTTATGTCAATAGAGTTATCTCTTTCTTTCTTTTATTTTTTTTCTTATTTTATTTCTTTCTTATTTATTTGGGTGACATTGGTTAATAAAATTATATAGATTTCTAGCATACAATTCAATAATACATTATCTGTATATTGCATCATTTGTTCACTACCCAAAGTCAAATCTTCTGTCACTATATATTTCACCCTCTTTATCCTATCTACCTCTCTTTCTTTTCTTCTGGTAACCACTGAACTATGTCTCTGTCTGTGAGTAATTTTCTTATGTCTACATGCTAAGATCAAGGTTACAAACTCTACTTTTTGTGTGTGTGAAAATTACTGTCATTTTGCTTTCTAAAATGAACATAACAAGCTACACTACTTCTCCCCAAATATGCCTGTGCTCATGTAATAATATTTTTGCAACACTGAATATTACCAGAACATTTATTATTTTAGTATAATATAAATAACCTAATATCTCATTTTTGGCTTGCTTGTGTTTTATTGATTTAATTATAATACATAATAAATAAGCCAATATCCACTGACTCATGTGGAAAGCATATGTTTATTTCTGACCATTAAATTAAGGGAATAACTTTCTAAAATAATTTATGTTTAGAGGAAATATTCCAAAATACACTTGTTCTTGCAAATACCTCTAGAAAAATAGGCACAAATTTTATTTCATAACTAAGCCTGTCTGCTAACTGACTATATTTTTCTTTTCTTTGTTTATATAAAAATGAAAAAGTATAATACATATGCTATTGAAAGCAATGCATCAAATCTCAATACAGAGAAATAGGCTACGGAGATAAAGAAAACATGTTTTTTGTGGCCAAAGCATCAGAGTCTCTATCCAAAGACTTTAATCACCAAGGAGTACCCATGGAAAAAATATTCCTCCAGCTTCACAAGCACAGTAATTGTGGTCAAAATTCAGTATCATTATTTTAACTTACCGTATTTTGATGTCTTACTAAGCATGGTGTCTTATTGATTCACGTGCAGAGGTCTCCTTGAGAGGGAAAATACAGGTGTGGGTACTTTAGGTTAATGGAGAAAGGGATCCAGAGGAGACAAGAGAACCAGGGTGTAATGAGAGTAGAGTTCATGGGAAAACTCTGTTCTCAAGTATCTATGCATATTTTTTCTGACCCATTAAAAAGAAATAATAACAGCACCTACTTCACAATGCTATAATAATGACAAATGAGTTACCTATGGAGAATGTGCTATAAACAGTCCTTGCTACTCAATACCTATTGGTTGGCTATTTAATTTTAAGGTCTCTAGATCCTAAAATTAAGGCATTTTCTTGTACCCCAGCACATTTCTTATTTCCTTCACCTACCATGGTTACATGCCCTTGTTACTTGGGACAGTTCTAGCTTATACCTACTAGTGTTATAAATATTTCTTCCTTTTATGTTCAGAAGTCTCCCATTTCACACAGTCATTTTTATGGTGATATGTATTTTTCTCCATAAAACATATCACCATCTAATTTATTATATATTTATTGCATATATATATATATATACATATATATATATATGTATATATATATATTGTCTGTTGGTACTAGATGTAAACTACATATTAAAATTTTTTTATTAATAGTCCAGTGTCTAGAAAAATATCTGATGTATGACAAAGGCTTAAAAATTAGTTAAACGAATATACTCTCTTGATCATGATGGAACTATAGTTGGGAGAGTTCTATGTTATTCTGGAATACCCTTGCTGCAGCAAGACTAGTGTAAGATTTACCCAAGTCATTAGGATGCCACAGTTGGAAAGGTGATGGGGAGGGTGTGATCAGCTGTCACCTAGGGGAGAATTGCCATGGTCTCTAAGTCTCTAAGCAATGAGAATGCAACTTCTGGAAATAGTTTTGACATTATCTCTGTCTTTTTAAACTACTGCTGTTACTAATATTTGCCTATTTTTTATTGTTAAGTAGAATTGCCCTGATTATTTTTATTTCAGAATAACTGATCTTACACCAAGAGGTTGGGGTAGAATCACACACGTAGTGTGGTTTGTACCAATCCTCATTTATTTCTCCCAAATTATTCAGAGAATATATACCAGCCAGTCACAAAGACTATACTATAGAATATGACATGATGACTTAATGGATCTTGAAAATAATGGCAAAGCAACTCACAAACTTCATTTTGCATTATTATCATAATCATTAAACAGTTATTGGAGTGCTATTAGTAATGAATGTAGCTGAATTCCAGAAAGAGTTTGAGAAATAACTCCTCTTAATATCTGAAGTGCTTGAAAGAATTTAGCTAAACTATAGTGTATATAACATAACAAACATAATATAACAACCTTTATTAAATGGCTACTATGTTCCAGATATTGAGGGAAGCTCAGAAGATATACTATCTGCCATTAAAGAGTGTCCAATCCAGTGTGTGAGAGAGACAGGTAACTTTTGTTCATTGTGATTGATGCTATGATAGAATTATGCAAAGAGTTATTAAAGGGGCAAATACAAATGTACAGGATATGGTGATTGTTGTTTTAGGTTCCCATTGATGAAGCTTTTAGTCAGTATACTAAATGGAAGGAGTTAAGGTTAGGGTTGGTCTTCAAAGCATCCTGTTAAATGTTGTAGCTACTTTAATATAATACCACAGAGATTAAAGAATCATCTTCCCTAGGAACTTGTAAGGGGGGAAAGACCCATAACCTACTTGTGCCTGTAGATAAAAATAAAAAATTATTGACATTTTATATTCTTTTTCAGTCTTTAGGTTCTGTGAAATGTATCACTTGTCCCTAGGGTACATAATTGTGAGACTGTTTACCTAATGTTCAGGAGTAAGAGAGAAGTGTCTGCATATTTCTGTGTGAAAAGCTTTACTGTTTTTATAGATTTTAAAAAATCTATAAAACCAAAAGCAATGGTCTTTCCAAGAGAATTTAGAAATAATCTTACTAATTTAGTTTTCCTATTAAACAGGATTACCTTTGCACTATATTAATACTAACATTTAGGCAGTAAAATGGCCTTTGCATATTTCTGATGTGTCAGGAACAAGTCTAAGTTTTACTTTCTATGCAGTCTTTCTAAGAGAAAACATAGGATTTCAATTTATATTTCTAAACACCAAAATAAACCCATCTTATATAAATGAAAGTGCCATTGGCTGCAATTTACATCTCAATGTAAATGTCATTTCCCTGCTTACTGTTGAAGCTTTAAGTTCAGGCTTTGAAAAAAGCTCTATCTGTTCTTGTTATTACAAGCTACATTCCTGACAGCTCTCACATTAATGACACCAGATTGCTTGCTTTAATGCCTTCCTTTTTGGAGCTTATTTTGTCATCTTCCACCACTTCTTTGCCTGTTCTCAAACAGAATACATTCTAATGAGATTTAGAAAAGTTATGTTTCCACACCCAGAAGAGCACTGCCTTTTTTTCTGATTTAGGTGACAATATCCCTAGAATTTACTTGGGAAAGTGAAGCCTAGACACCTTGGCTATATTCTACCAAGGCAAGAAGGTGGATATGAAAATTACTCTTTTGCAGATATCACATATATTTTTATTATGTTTAAGAGTGAGGATTAACTGTCACAGGGTACTGGACTAAGGTAAGGGACAGTTGATTTTGTATTCCCTCTGGAGTATTAAAAAAAATAAACCTAACTTATGTTTTTAAATTTAAGAAGCATATAGAAAAATATTTTATTATCCAATTTAATATAATCAACTATCACAAGCAAATTATTTTATGTCATTTAGTGAATTTTTACTGGATTATTTGGCTTGAAATAGATAATGGGCAAAATAGAGAATGCAAAGAGCTGAAAGCTGATTCTCCAAAAGAGATTAGGTTCTATGTAAGGATGTTAACAATATGGTGATGGTGATACAGGTCTGGGGACTGTTATAAAAGGCAAAAGATTATATTGGGGAACAACATGTATGAGAAGAAAAAAGAGACGAAAGCAAAATACTATGTCGTTTTTGGTTACGACAGATAAGACAATTACCTTGTTTAGAAACAAAGACAATAGGAATGCTATAGAAATGTTTTAAGGGAAAAAATGGTGACCATAAAAACCTATACCTCCATATCTTTGGGATGAGATAATATTCATGAAAGCTCTTTTAGTTATTTGGAAGAAAGTAGTAGATGGAGCCAGATCACTGTACTTACTATTATTATTTGAACAAAATTCTACAATTTTCTCTAAAATTAAATTGTTGTGACATATGAAAGATGATGATGGTTGAGAATTTTAGTGATTTGGGGCTTTTTTTCTTTATTAAATATGGCTTAAAAGGCCCTCCCCTATTGAAGAGACTTTAAATGGCATAGGCAGAACCACAGGGTACAAAGGGCTTCTACCATGACTTGTGTAGAAGCTTGAGCTGTAAATATTATGGGAAGAAAAAAGGAGAAAATTATATTACTCAAAGTTTAAATGGATAACAAAGAGTTGACACAAAGCTTATATTATCACTAGATTTTATCAGAGACATGATCAATCATGATCAAGGCTTGAAGACATAGATTAAAAATCAGAAGATGTTTTTTACTTTTTATATTTTATTTTCACATTTGGCAAAGTAACATGCTCTTATTAGCAATTTGTGTTCAGTTTATTCATAATTCACTGCCATCATTTTCTCCTAGTCCGATCTGTTCATTTGTTTTATGCCAGTGTACCACCTGTCTGAGGGTGACCCTGACAATTAACATAGAAAAACATTAGAGAAAAAAATGGAGCAATTAGAAGGGAGGTAGAAGGGTTTTTTTTTCCTGATATTTTTGTCAACAAAACAAACATGAGGTTCATGAATCAGAATGTGTCATGAGAATTCTAAAAGTTGAAAATGTTATCACTAATGTAATTCTAATTCTGCAATAAAATTGATTCTGATGAGTAAGAGAAAGATTACTTTCCCCAACAGAGCTGCCTAACTGTACAAGTAGCTCTAAGATAAACTTGGATTTTAAAAGCTCAAGAAAACATTTAGCAAGAAGAAAGTCCTATAACTCAAGACAATTACTGAAGACTGAATGGTATAGCGAGAATGATATTAGGAAGGACAGAGCCTCAAATAAGCATTCCAGGACTCATCTCCTCTTGGAGACCTACAGCCTGTTTGATGTGGCATTCTCCTGTACACTGTAGAGATGCATCATTGCCACTGATATGTCCACTAGCGTCTCCACCATTAGATTGTGGTCTCCTTGAGGGAAGGAAATGTGTCTTTGTCTTCTGCACCTAACAGAGTGCTTATTAAAAGTAGAAAACTTAATAAATAATTGA
Organism: Macroglossus sobrinus; assembly: GCA_004027375.1. Taxonomy (NCBI): domain Eukaryota; kingdom Metazoa; phylum Chordata; class Mammalia; order Chiroptera; family Pteropodidae; genus Macroglossus; species Macroglossus sobrinus. The sequence goes on along the minus strand of PVKZ01000607.1, from coordinate 661,844 downwards.
TGAATATTGTGTACATGTAGTGTGAAGGACAGCCAAAAGAAAAGGCTTTTAAAAGTCATATACAGTAAAACGAAGTCAAAGAAAGGATAGCCTTGTTGCTGGCAGTCAATGACAAAGGGTACAGATCTTTGAACATTTTGCACTTATGTTTCTGTCAATAAAAACAGTCTTGAAACAAAAAGGATATATTAAACCTAAATAAGAGATGGTAGCTACTCAAGGGAAATGAAAATGGGGCGAGAACATGTACATGTTCTGAATGAGTCTGGGTTGCCCCACCTAGTGAAATTGTATTTCAATTCAAAAACAAATTTATTTTTATATAATTTTTATTATAAAAATTAAAAATATTATGATGGGCTATCTGAGAAATAATGAGTTTCCTACCCATTGAGAATTTTTAGAAAAAGCTGAATATTTACTTGATGAAGATAGGATACAGGAGACTCAATATTGGAGAATATTGAGCTGAAAAGTATTAAGATTCTTTCTCTTAAATGCTAAAGTTCTAAGCATATAAGAATCTCTTGAACTCATCTCAAGAATTTGGCTTAATCCTTACAGGTTTTCAAAAAAAAATTCATTCCTACTGTTCATTCCTTTTAAGATATAGAATTATTTTGGTAAAATATAACTGTGAATTATCATTTTGCTTTCTTAGGAGTTGTGCTTTAATAAGAATAGTATGAATTTTTTAGTCATATCTGATATAAAGTAGTAATTATAGGCATAGAATGTTTCATGTGTTTGATTTTATCTTTGTTCTGCCATTCCACAACTGTATAGTTTTGAGTAAGTTAAATTCCTAAATTTCTAAATTTCAGTTACTCATCTATTAAATAAAGATGATACTTTCCTCATAGGGCTGCCGTGAGGATTAAATGAAATAATGCATGAAATAGTGGCTAGCATAGATAATTACATTAATAAATGTTGAGGTTTAATAGCTAAGTATTTAATTTTTTCTGACCCTCAAATTTTTAACTGTGAAATGAAGTAAAGAAAAATCATCTCACAGAAGTGTAGCCAAGATTTAATGAGATATAAAAAGCAAGTGACAGTGCCTGACTCATAGTAGTTCAACAAATACTAGTATTTTCTGTCTTCTCGAAGATCTTTAGGACTGATCTAAACACACATTTAAATGCCAAACTAGATATTTCTTAGTTTAAGACAGTGTTTCTTAATCTTTTCTGGGGGCTTTTAACCCCTTTGAGAAGTTCCTAAAAGCAACAACTCTTCTATCGAGAAATATACACATGATATAAACACAAACTTTGCACCTAATTCCAGCCATTTTATTGAACCCTGAAATCAGTTCATGGGCCTTTAGACTCCAGGTTAAACACCATGGTCTACAGCACATCCTGGTGGTGCGTGAAGACACACAAATAATCAAAATGGAATAATCTGTTGCACATTACTATCTGACTGTATGCACATCAGCCCTCTATTTATTCTAGTTAGTGTTATCTAGGTTAGTTTAAATGCTTTCAGAGGGCTCATACAGGATTTTCACTTTGGGCATGACTAGAGGGCACCTTTCATAAATACTAAATGATATTAAAATGAGATGAGGGAAATTTCATTCTGAGAAATGCCATCTAGGGATTTAAGAAATGAAACCAAATACCAGGTTGCTTAAATAAGGAGCTATAGAAAGCATTAAAGAGAAGTCAATAACTTAAAATTAATACACATAGAAAATAGATATGTACATACATATGTGTGTAATAGCTTACTTAACTCAAAGCAACAACATACAACTTTCCACTTGCCTGGTTTAGTGGTTTTATTGAGCCACTCTTTAAACTTCTCTCTTCCTTAGTTGTCACTGATCTAATTGCACAAGCTAAGTTTTCAGAAGCTATTCTAAGGCTTGAAGAAAAGCATAACTGTGTGAGATGATTTTTCTGACTTCCTAAGTATTTTACACATAGTATAAAATAGTGACATTTTTAGATATTCAATACTTTTATCACAAAAGCACAAATACTAAAGGTACTATGAAAAAAGATAACCATCTATTGCCCAGACCAGGAAAATTCAACACGTGTAGTCGAAACCATTCAAAGTAGCAAAGTTCTTCTATAATATCTCAATAAATAATTTCAGTATGAATTCCAAGGCTCACTTTTCTCATAATATAATTATTCTGAATTTCTGAGACTGGATGTTATCCATTATCTTTGATAGATGTTATGGAATTCTGCTGCTTTATTTTAGAACATACCCAAAAAATGTATTGAATTTAACATATTATCAATACTTTAGGAACTTACAAAAATATTCTAAGTTCAATAAAATAATATTTAATATACTGTAATAACTTTTGCCATTTTTAATGCCTTTGCAATGTAGATGCTAAAGTATGGGCAAAGGAAAATAAACATTAACTTGTAAGAGTTCTGAAGTCATTATTTTCTATTATTCTGGCCCCATTATTTACTATTTCTGGGACTTGGAAAACCTGGGATTCTGATTCTGATTCTTAGACTCCTGCTAGGGCCCAGGTGGCAGAATTTGCTTCATTGGAAAAACAAGATGTGTTACTCAGAAAAGGCATAAATGAACCTATTCAATTCACTGTAACACTAAAGACACCAGTTAGCTTTTTAGAAATTGAAATTACATAAGTAGCTAGAATTTAAAGTGAAAAATTTTTGTTTTGTTTAAATTTCAGAAATCACTACTCTTATGCATTACCTATATATTTCTTCAGAATTTTATACTTCTGTAACTAGCCTTCATGAAACTCATCTGGATTTTTTTTTAATTGCTCCTTAAAACTTGCTTCTCAGAATTTGGTTTGGGAACCAACGATATCCTCACACAAGAGCCTTCAGAAATACAGAATCATAGGCCTCCCTCAAGACTACTGTGTCTGAATCTATATCTTAACAAAGTTACTAGGAGATTTATAAAGACATGAAAATTTGAGAAGACTGTCTTGAAGCAAGATGAGCATGACATCTTCCTAGTACATATTACTTATAATTTCATTATTTTTATTTTTAAATTTGATTTTTTTAAAAAAAGATATTCATTTATATTAAGAAATCCAGTGCAAAGTTCACATGAATTTAAGAAATGAAACAAAAAACTTCAAAGAGATGCCATGCTTCTAACAGCCCAGACCATCCCAAAAATACCTTTTTCTACTTTCAGGAGTACATCATAAAAAATAATTAGAAAAATTATGTAACCAAATGAAATTTCAAAACACCATCTAATCACAGGTCTCTGCTGAAAAGATTTTCAGATAAATTCTGAATTACTGTCAGAAAAAATTTTATCCATTATATATGATGAAGAATTTTCAGTAGTAATTTAATGACTGCTTTTTGAAAATTAGACTTTTAAAAAATTAGAACACCACTATATGGTTTCTAGAATTGCTAGGAAAAAATAAGTTTTAGTTAATGATATAATTTATTTTACATAGTTAGTTAATTTTTTCTATCCCAAGTAAAGAAAATTTCTACTTGGATTGGTATAAACCTACCTAATTACTGAAAAATCCTCTGTCCAGTGTGGGAAACACCATATAAGTGGTTCTTCTTGGTGAATGATGTTTTAGCCTGAAACATTTCTACCCAGTGTCATAACCATTAAATAGCAGAAAAACATGCCATTTTATCAACACAATGTAAGAACAAAACCACAAGTATATGTATCAATCATAAAATTTGCTGCCAAAGAAAAAGAATGGCTGAGTTTGAGGCTTTTAATCAATGTGCATTTGATACTCAACAATTCATTTTATCATTTTCAGGTTCTCTAGCAGGAAGGAAAAACTTAAGAAAAAAATATACAAGAGAAAATCTCAGAGTTGAGAAAAGGCTATAATTTCTTTCTCTTCTTGTGCATTGGGAAATATATATCATTATTTGATTTTTGCACAGGGAAGAACTTGTTCCAAATTATATATTGCTTTTCAAGAGAGCAGCTGCTTTAAATAGTTCTTGCTAGGTGCCATGTACCTTCAAACAGATGCAGGAACCATTGCGATCTGGGGTTTGTAGTTTTGAAACCCTTCATTCACTGGCTTTGAGGGTGAGAAAGATGTTCTGAAAAGGCAAGACAATCAATACTCATTTTTCTATGTTTATATAAGAAGAGAGTTATATTTTCATATAGGCTTTATACCATATGAGGAAATTTTTATTATTCAATTTGACAACAATAGACCCATTAGTCAGATGTTGCTATTCGTACTTACAGATGGGTAAATTAAAGCTCAGTGAAGTCACATAACTCAACCAAGATCACATTGGATATGAGAATTTGGATCAGGAATTGAAATTCAGGTCTTCTCATTGAAAATTAGTCTATTAGACCTACTATAGTGGTTCTGAAAATGAAACAAAAGTCTTCAAATTAAATTATATAACAACAACAACAACAACAACAACAACAACAACAGCCTGTGCTTCTTATGTGTCAGACACTGATTCAAAAACTCTAATTAACTGGATTAACCTTTATAATAACACTATACATAGGATCATATTACAACTGTGCAAACGGAGACCCAAAGAGGTCATAATTTCCCCTTAGTCAATCAGGTAAAAAGTAGCAGAGTCAAGATTTGAATTTAGGCTACCAACTCCCAAGTTTCTACTTTTATACTTGCATAAATGCAGTGTTGTGTGTGCTACACTTAGCGCTTAGCGCAGTGACTGACACACAGATTCCCAAGTAACTGCTAACAAATGTTGTTATTAATATCTAAAGTAGACTCCACTTTGTTAACAGAGAATATTTTTGAATAATAGCAGTTACATTGTGGGGAAAAAACAAACTATATGCATTTATTTATCAGCTCTGATTTAAAGGCTTAATTGAGGTATACAAATTTTACCTATTTTATTATACATTTTACCAGTACAGAACAATATTTTAAATATTATTACAACTGATGATATTATTTATTCCTATTTGTTTTGTAAGCATGAAGGCACAAATCCATAAAAGCTAATACAGCTCTGTGTTTGAAGCCTCCATACACTCTTTTACTCATCTGGAATAAAATATTGGGGTATTTTATGAATTTCCAGGGCAAAGTTTCAGAATTAGTATATTTTTTTTTCATAAAATAAAATAAAATACAAATGTAATTATTTCTTACCTGTGTAAAGCATCAAGCATTTAAAAAAAATACCACCCCTTTCTTATGCATTTTCTCTCTTGATCCTGGTAACAAACCAATAAAATCATTGAGAGATAAATTATTGTAGGATTGTTTATATTGTTTCTCCTTCTTCAAAAATTCTCAAGAATTTTTACAGAAATTGTAACTCAGATATTTTGTTTGACCCATAAGTTTTGGCATGTACGGTGCTTTATTTATTTTTTTTAAATAAAGTTTTTTTTTTTAAATTAAAAGTTGGGAAATATCACATAATATTTACATAATATAAATGTTTTGTATTTCAGAACAGCTGTAATAAAATAGACACATTTTAACCCACTTTTTAATCTTCAAGTGAGAGTTGATGAAGAAATAAATGTAGTAATGTATCTAGAAATATATACTTTGAAAATATCATTACTGTCAGAGAAGAAATAGAAATAAGAAACTAAATTTCTGTTTGATAAATTTTATTTATAAATTTTTTTTTTCAGTCCACAGCCATGCCACCCTGAACAAGCCGGATCCCATCTGATCTCGGAAGCTAAGCAAGGTTGGATCTGGTTAGTACTTGGATGGGAGACCACCTAGGAAGACCAGGTGCTGTAGGCATTAAAAATAAAAATAAACAAAAAAGATTGTAAGCTGACAAGGTTCTTGCAATCTATGAGGTCAACCAAGGGCTGCCTCACCTAAAGCAATAACAACAATAAAACAGTTAAAAAGAAGATTCAATTTTGTTTTTCTCTTGAAAACCTCAAAGATATGATCACATTAGGCTTACAGTCCTACTTGACAATCAGCTAAGAGCTGAGCGTCCGTTTCCTCCCCTACAAAGGCATAGGCTATGCAGTTTACTATGACCTCAGAGTACCTCTGCATTCAAACCAAAAGGAGGTTGTTGCCAAATGCAGGTTATACAATTACTAACCTTGTGAAACTTTATTTTTTTATATTGAAAAATGATAGACACATTGATATTTTATAAGGATGCTGTGATGATATAATATATGTCAAAATACTTTGGAACTGTACTCTGCTAAGCAATTTCAATGTGCTATTTATTAACAACTAAAACTTTTCTAAGAATTTATACTCATTGGTAATTATTATCTACATAAATGTTAAAATATTGGTAGGTGTTTCAAATCCTCCAACTGAAAGATACTGTGTCACAGTGACAAATGTACAGTTTTGCTAATAAGGAGAGCACAGTAAATGGGAGTGAGAGTGAAAGGGTGGGAGGTGAAGCACTCACAGAATGGCTGCAGTTGGCTTGCTGCTTTCTCAGGCTTGCTCTCTTTGCTCTGTTGCTAAGAACGTTGAAGAAAGCTGAGGAACCGTGGTTCCCTGCTCTCTGCTCTTCAAACCTGACTCTTTATTCTACTCTTTTTTCAGAACTTGTTAGATGATTCGTTTAGGTGGTTCTGCTAAAAAGTGAATCTTAATTATAGTGGAAACATATTTTCCATATGTTTGTCTAATTATTTCTCTCTTTAGATTCTCATTTCCCCTGAAACTCAGGATTCAACCAAAACTTTTAGAACGTGACCTTGGTTTATACATAGGCTTTCAATTTTTTAAAAATTTGTCAATTTATCTTTAATTTTGAACTGGTGTTATAAATACAGAAAAGTTACAAAAAATTGAATAATTTTCTTATATTTCTCACCCTCACCTTCCCTATTAACATTTTATATAACCACAGTAGAGTGGCAAGATCAGAAAAATTAAGCATGGGTATAATATTATTAACTATTACTGTATTGACCTTATTTGACTTTTATCATTTTTCCCACCAATGTCCCCCCCCCCAAGATTATATCCAGGAATATAATGATGATTTTTTCTTAGTCTGTTTTTTTAGTCTGTAATAGTTCCTTAGTCTCTCCTTGCCTTTCATGACTTGATACTTTTGAAGTAAACTGAACACGTAGTTTGTTTTCTTTGAAATGGTCTTTTTATTATCATCTCAAAAACCTGTGTCTTTTTGCTGATTTACATTAGGTTCCTTTCTTCTCAGTTTGTTGGAATAAGTGCATTTTGGAGGATGTATCTGGATGTGAAGCTCCACAAAAAGAATGCAAGGTAGAATTAGCATAGTTTAAGAAGGGAAGAATGAACCAGATTCTATAGTAATTGTGATAATTGAGTAAAAAAGGCAAGAATGTTTAAAAATATCAGGTTGTCAGTAGATCAAATTAAAATTTATTGACAACCCACAATGTATTCTTTGAATGATGGAGGAGATAAAGTCTCTTAAGAGTACATATGGTCTGAAGAACAGACATTGCTCTGAGAAACTGAGTATCTATTAAAGTGTGGGAGGCATCTGATAAAGAGGTTGGGATAAATTGCCCTTGCAGTCCTTTTGCTACTCTGCCTGAAGAATGGAATTTGTTAAAATAACAGCATGCACTTTATTTCTTGCTTTTAAAGCCTCTGTCAAATAGCTCTTGTGAACTAGGGAAAGCAATGTGATTAAAATGAGAAATGTTTTTCCATCTTATAGAGACCATTGGGAAGGAGAAAAAGTGCACGGGAATATATTGGTACATATACTTTCCATTAATTGAAAGGTGTGTTGCGTATGCATCCCAAGTAGGAATAGACTTATCTGTTTGGTCATAGTGAGGAAGAAGTAAAATGTGGTATTATTAACACTTGGTCATAGAAAAGGGAGGCATATACCACATAACATTTCCTTTTTAAAAATGTGCTCATACAGATGACTAATAGAAATGACAAGATGCTCAATATCACTAATCATTAGATAAATGCAAATTAAAACCCCAATGAGATATCACCTCATATATATCATAATGGCTGTAATCAATAAATCAACAAACAAATATTGTTGAGGATGTGAAGAAAAGGGAACCCTTGTACACTGGTGATGGGATTGTAAATTGGTGCAGCCACTATGGAAAACAGTATGATGGTTTCTCAAAATATTATGACCTTATGAACTACCTATAACCCAGCAATTCCACTTCTGGTTATTTATCTGAAATTTAAAAAAAAATTAATTTAAAAAGATATATATATTTTTATCATGCTCATTGAAGCACTTTTTGCAATAGCCAAGATATGAAAGCAACCTAAGTGTTCATCAGTGAACAAGTGGATAAGAAAATGTAGTATATATAATAGAATATTACTCAGCCATAAAAAAGATCGAAATCTTGCCATTTGTGACAACATGGATAGACCTAGAGGGTGTTAAGCTAAGTGAAATAAGTAAGACAGAGAAAGACAAATACTATATAAATTCACTTATATGTGGAATCTAAAGGAATAAAAATCAAATGAATAAACAAAACAGAAAAAGACTCATAGACACAGAGAACAAACTGATGGTTGTCAAATGGAAAGTTTGGGAGTTTGGGTGAAAAAGGTGAAGGGATGAAGAAGTACAAATTGGTAATTTTGAGATAGTCACAGGGATGTAAAGTACAGCATAGAGAATATAGACAATAATATTGTAATAACTATGCAAGGCGCCATGGGTATGAACAAGACTTATTGGGGGAGGGTGTCACTTTGTAAATTGCATAAATATTTAACTACTGTGCTGTATACTTGAAGCTAATATAAAATAATACTGAATGTCAACTCTAATTGAAAAATAAAAAAAATATTATAACATTAAGCTCTATGCTCTCTATGTTGACCTCCATGTACATTTAATAAATATGTTTTAGTTTTAAAAAATGAGTTCATTTTAAAAAGGATTAATCATGATTAATCCTTAATCATGATTCTGAACTTGTAGGAGAAAAGTGGATTTCCCCTCAAACCCACTTTATTCTGTGATTTGAACATGCCCTGTACATAGTAGACTCTCAGTATATGATGGTAATGGTGATGTTAAAGTAACAAAGTATCTGGGAATGAAGAAACTAAGGGTTCAATGCTGATTTAAATTATGTGAATATAAGTGAGAGGTTAACACAGTGCTTGAAAAGGCAAAGGAAGGAAAAACTGGGGAGATGAAAAGAATGTGGAATGGCAATAACTTACCCCTTATTCAGAGATTCTGTGTGAAGGGAAATGCTCTAAAATCATACTACTCCCCAAGTTTATAGAGATGTAAGTGTGCTTTATTGATTCGGTGTACTGCAAGTAAGTGACAGAATGCATTTGCCTTCCCTTGTAGATGCAGATACTAAGATACAAGATGTGTAGCTCTACCTCAGACAAAATTACATAACACACAGAAGGAAAGGCTGCCATTAGAACTAAGCCACCATAATTTGGTCTTGGAGACTTCAAAAAGTGTGCCTTATAGTTGCAATATTTTCTGGATGAGAAAATTCAGACTATGATGATGTAAAAATGTTCTTGTTAAACAAATAAAATACCACCAAATAAAAAATGATTTAGAAAATAAGGCTTCAATGTACCTACCCTAAGTCTGTTATGATCATCAGTAGCTCCTAGTTTCCTACTTACTTCCCTTGTGCCTTCTCTGTTTTAATGCTCTACATTCACATTCATATGTTCTTTCTCTCTATCCATAATAAGAGACAAAGAACAAACTATGATTGAACATTGAGGAAAAATAACCAATATTTTAAATGTAGCTTGAGTAAATAGCTTAATAATAAAACTAATAATTAAAACTACTGTAATTGTGGCCAAGTTCAAAGCAAGATTTATAGTGTTTTCTTACCTTTCAATCAACCAAAACTTTAAGTCCAATTTCACATTTATTAGCATAGTTACTATCATTTAAAAGCTTTCTTCATGAAATCCTATACAGAAAATATTTAAAACCCTCTCCACACCTTCATCAAGAGTCTGGACAATTGCTTTTTTTTATTAGAACATAATCCAAAGCTTTAAGATCCAAGACCGTATTGTTTGGAAGATGAGACAGACTCCAATTTAACCAAATTTCATCATTTTTTAATTTGTTAATTTTCCACAAGAAGAGAAATTCATGCCAGTTAGAGATTTGCCAACTATTAGAACTCTATGTTGATTATTAAGTAAATATTTTTTGAATGAGGCATTTATAATTGATTTTCAAGCCAGACCTGGTTCTCTCATCTTTTGAAAATATGCTTCATTAATATTGCTCAATATACCTCTGCTTTTAACTTTTACTGGTCCTTTCTCAATATCTTGTGTTTTTGCTTTTTAAATAAGAGATATTATAATAAACAGTTATCAAATTTTGTAACTTTATTTCAGGTTTGTTTATTACAGCATGTGAGTTTTAAGGATACTACTAATAATATTGAAGATCCACATGAAGATACTGAATAAAATTAGACACGAGCTCAAGAACTATCTTTCAAAAAAAAAATAGAAAAAAATGACTTTTTAAATTAACTTTAGAGTGACACAAAATAGGTAGGTCATGTTTCTGTTGTTACAGGATGATGGTTTGTATTAAAATTTGAACTGAAATTATCAGGGTTTGAAGTTGAGCAACTCGGAGCAATGATTCAAGAATTAGTATCATTTGTTCAGAGAAAGTAGTTGATGATATTCCACAGGTGCCCAATAAAAATAAATGATATTTATTGAGCACATATGAAGAGGCAGAAATTGTACTAAGCTCTTTAGAAATTTACAGAAAACTCAGTATAGTCCTTCCCCAAGAAAACCCATATTCTTTCTCATAGTCAGACATGAACTAAGGCTTATTCATTGGATTCTAGGCTTTTATATGCATTTATTGTACTTCTCTGAACCTTTCTCAGATCTAGAGCTATTCCACATAATATAAAATGAAATAATTCTCAAAGATTAAACTGTACTAGAGGTCATAACTTTATTTGGGTTCTCTCTCTCTCTTTTTTTTTTTTTCAATGATATTGCTTCCACTTCAACTTATGACCAATATAAATTCCAAAGAATACAGCAAAAGCTTCAGTTCACCTCCAGGTCCAATCTAGGTGTTATGCTATTAACTGAGGTTAGGAATGAGAGAGATGAGACTCTCATGGAGGGAGAGAGAGTGTTCTGGGAGAAGTTAAAGATAAAAGAGACATTCAGAAGAAAAAGTTAAGGTCTTCCATTTCAAGGAGGTCATGAGCCAGTGGTAGTCCCAATGTGCCAAAGACTTTTTAATTTTTTTGGTTTTATTAATATATAATTGATATATAACATTGTATTAGTCCAAAGTATCCAAAATAGTGCTTTGATATATGTATATATTATGGATGATTACCAGGATAAGTTTAGTTAACATCTTTTACCTCACAGTTTCAATTTTTTTTCTTGTGATGGAAACTTTAAAGATACACTCTCCTAGCAACTTTCAAATACACAGTACAGTATTACTTACTATAGACATCTTGTTATACATTACAACCTCAGGACTTATTTATCTTATAACTGGGAGTTTCTATCTTTTGACCACCTTCACCCATTTCTCTTACCCCCTCATCCAGCCTCTGACGACAATCTGTTCTCTGTATCTATGAGTTTTGTCTTTTTGTTGTTGTATTTTGTTTTGTTTTGTTTTGTTTTTTTTTTTTGTTTAGATTTTACATGTAAGTGAACTGCAAGTTCACATGTCAGTGAACTGACTTATCTCACATAACATAGTATCCTTTAGGCCCATGCATGTTGTCTCAAATGGCAAGATTTTCTTCTTTTTGATGGCTGAATGTTAGAAATATAGATAATAATGAACCCCACTGCCAAGAAAATTTGAGTAGGAACTAAGATAGAAATAAAAGACAGGCATTGAAAAATGAATTTCATGTGCCAAGTATAAGAAGAATTAACAAAGTGTATTTTTGAGAGGTTTAGTAATAGCATTGTATTCCTGGATGCAATTTTTATTTGTTTTTCTGAGAAAAATTAAGTTCAGTTTTGCTTTAAAAAAATTTCCTGTGTTGTGTTGATACAGTTAGATTGAGTATGCTAGCAACTCAGCTATTGAACACATATTTTTATTATTTAATTTTAAAGTTATACTTAAAAATTGATAGCAAATTAACATTAAAATATATTTTTATATTCTTTATAATAATATACAACTATTCAAACATTTGCTGCCTAGATGCATGCATAATATTTACAAGTTATTCTAACACCACATACTGTATTTTTTATTTTGTTTAATTATCTCATAACCATTTTTATATCTTAAATTTCTTTTGCAAATATTATTGAGGAATTTCAATAAAAGCATGTCAGTTATATTTTATTTTAGAACCATAGGTTCTGTCTTTGTAATGGAATAAGTAGACATGGAAATAGAGAGACTAAGTATGTTGATATTCAGGTAGGAAATATTGAGGGGTGTTAGGAAAGCAGGCCAATAATGAGAAATATTTAGAGATAAATTATTGGCCAAGAAGTACGAGTGAGGAGTGGGCAGAAAGGAGGTGAGCACTGAAGATACAGATCTTAGACTGGTTTTTCTAGGTGATAGTTCAGATCATAGAGGGAGAACTCATGGTAGGAGAAATTTATGCTAATTGAAAGGTTCCCTGTGAACATCAGATTCCGTAGGCATCAGTCGTATTGTTACTGGAGTGAAAGGTGAGACACTGAGTAAAATGGGAACTGCATTTTCAATATATTTGCTTATAAAAGGATAGGGAAAGAGAGAGCGATAATTTGAAAGATAAAGCAGTGAAGAAAAGGATATTTTGTTTAAATTTCTCTTTTGTTAATTTCTTATTAAGATTGTACATTTTTGCAGACCTAGGAGAAGTTTTAGTGTAAAGAGAAGACAGTTATAAAGCGACATCCAAAAATAAATTAGAGAAGAGGAAAATAAAAAAAAAACATGAGAGAGATCACTGTGGATGTTAACTTATATTTACTAAAATTCTCTTCTAATGAGTTGGAATTTAAAATGTGAGTAAAGTTGATTATTTGAAATAAATATATTTTTTATGCAATGAGAAAATATTTCATAAAAGAGAACATTTTTTGTATAGTGACCTTTTAAGAATAAAGGATATGCAATAACATCTTTTTAATACTATTTTAAGCGAAAATAATAATTAATAGACATCTCAAGAATGTAGTTCGATAATTTAAAAATTACCAATAGAGTCAAAAAAAAAAATTAAGAAGCTTGTAAGAAAACCAAATCACACTTATCAGTGAGCTTCACCTTCACTGCTCTACATGCTCTAATTGCCCCAAAGACTTGATTTTGTATGTCACAATTATGTCACAATTTGTATGTTCCTGTGTGTGTGTCACCACCTTAAATACACCCGAGCTCAGTAGCCACTTTGCTCACAAGATATATTTTGTCATGCTAAAAACAATTTAGCCTAATTCCAGGAAACTGTTCATTCTATAACTCTTCTCGGGCTTCTCAGTGCTCCTGTCAAAACAACAAAGAGCTCCACACAAAAATATGGAAATCATAACTTGGTTTTGGAAATATCTAGTCTCTTTAATGTTAGATCGCTAGGAAATTTTTAGGAAGCCTTTATAATCATATCAGAAAATTTTAAGTTTTATGTAAGTATAAAGACATGCAATAAGTTAAATGAACACTGAATTTAGAAATATAAAACTTCATTTGAGCATCCACTTTATCATTTACTTGTTGTGTGATCCTGAGCAAACCTTTTAACTTCTTTGAGTTTCAGTTTCCTCGTTTAAAAAATAGAGTTAATAATTCTTCTTTAACACATTTTTCAGAGAATTATGGCAAATGATCATGTGTAATAAGCCCTTTGTAAACTATATGTCACTTTCCACACGTGAGGCATTTTTTTCTTATTACCTATGTTCCTGCCCAGTACAGAGATTAAGTAGATAAAAGGTCCATAACACCCTCATTTGTCTCTGATCAAAAGGGATTAGGGCTTAACAATACAGAATTGCAGAATGGAAAGTTCATGTTCAAGGGCTCTGAGAGCTAACACGAGGGAAATCAGCCCACTGCCCTCTGCACAAGTCTTCCCTTTCTAAAAAACATCTGAGCACCAGAGTTCGCTTGGGGCAGCCTACCACTGAACCACAGTACATCTGTTCTCTACTACTATTTCTGAGCAGTGTCATTTACATAGTTCGTTTCTGAAAGCTATGCTTAAATTACTGAGACAGTCTCAAACTGAGCAAGATTTTTCTAAAAGAAACTGTCATCTATGTTGGCATATGGCACAAATTGAAATTATTTGTTGAAAGAATAAGTAATTGACATATGTTTTCTGTCACCTTATTTAATAGTCTACATATATATTTCTACAAAATCATAAGATTCTACCTAGATGCCCCTTCTGATTAATGCCCATTCCATGCAGAATTCTATGGTGATATCTGGATCAGTGCTTCACACATTCAAGGCCTGATTAACTAATGTTATCAATAAATAAATTACCTAGGAAAACTCCACAGTATGAAACCAGGAAATGAGGATCGTCTGTCTTGGAGAAGGTAGCTGTGATCTGCCGTGATTGTAAATATCGTCCTGCTTGTGTAGGGAGAATAGGGCAGGAAGAAACAAACAAAAAAAAGCTGACAATAATGGGGAGCTGCACGGGGCAGATGTTGAATTTTGCTTTACCACCTGCTGCTATTTGGCCCCCGTGATAGTTCTGCTTTCCCAGATTGCTAATCCTTTCATGTTTTTTTTTTTTTTTTGGTTTGTTTCTTTTGTTTTGTTTTTAGCCAGTTTTTTTTTTTTTGTAACCAATTCATGCTTGTGCAATGTAAAGAGAACACCACTAAAATATTTCAAACAGACACTTTTAGGCTTCTGAATTGGAGACTGAAATCATATTTAGGAGGAAACAATTTCTGGGAGAAAGGTCCTGCCATTCCAATTAGGCTCTTGAAACTGTGAGCATTTGAGGTACACTATGACTTTAGAAAGATAACTCCAAAGTCAGATTGTGTATCTCTGTGAAGAGATAAAATTGTGGACGCAATGTAATTATGGATGGGAAAGGAGATGGTACTCGTGGGCAGCTGGGAAAGCAGAACGTTTCTTCTCAGTCTAAACCCTAATGCTACTCTCATGCTACTTCACTCTTCCTATTTGCGTGACTAAAATGCCCTGAATTCAGTTAAGGGTAATTGAGTTAAATCAGGTTCCTATCCAAATAATATTAAGGTAGTGATGTATGGTACCAAAAAAAAAAAAAATAGAATTGCTTTGTAAACCTTTATTTTAAGCCTGAGAAGCAGCCCGATGCAATTTATTTCTTTCTGCCCTCCCTCTGTGTTTAAGAAATGAAGCAGTGTTTTTGCAGAGCAATGCATTCTTTTTCTTATGCTCATATCTATCTTCTTCATGTTGGCAAAAGACCATTGAATTCTGTTTTCAAACATCTGAACTCTTACTCTTGCTGTGATGACTGCCAAGTCCTGCCACAGAGTCCAGGGAACTGGAAGAGGAAGCCCTGAGAAGCAGCCTGTTGAGCAAATGGCTAATTAATGTAATGCACTTTTTAAAGTATCCGTAATTAAAACCTTTACTGGAGAGCAAGATGAAATCATTCACAGAAGTTTGGCTCCATGTCCCCCAGCAGGCATGGTTACTTAAAGTCTTTTCAACTAATCATTAATGGTCTGTAAAGTAAATGTTGAATTTCATAATGATATGCTTTTTCTCTATTATCTTGAAAATCAGCAGCTTCTGAAGCTGAGAAGAATAGCCTTGGTTTGTTTGATGTTTTCATGTTTCCAAGTGAACTCATTGGAACTGTATTGAAGCATAAAGTGAAGTCCTAGTCAGGGCTGCCAGGCGTGGTTAAGCATGCTGGGAACTGCACAGCGCCAGGAAGCAAGCATTATTTACATAGGCGACAATGTGACTGTGCCTCCTGGAGCTGTGCAATGCAGCAACCCAGCTTAGAGCATTATTTTAATGGTCCATATACAGCTCATTCTTAACATCAGCTTTTCTATGTGCATTAAGGCCTTTTATCTCTGGTGCATTTGGGAAGACATGGAGGTTCAGACTTAGGCTGTACTGATTTTTCATCTGAAAAGGACTAAAACAAAATCAAGGAATCTCTTTCTCCACTAGTCTCTGGATTCTGGATTCCCTGATGGTAGAATTACTTTTATCTTGTCAGTTCTTAATACAAAAACAATGAATAGATAATGATAATCAACTCTTGGTGAAGTAATTTATTCCTTGAGTTCAAAGAATGCTAGAGAGGTTGTATGTGAAATTGTGGGTCTTTTCACAGATGAGAAGCTTTTAAACTTAAACAATTAAGTTCAGTGGTTACATATCCAGAGTGTTACTTTTGCAAGGCATTTATAAAAGTTTTGAAATTTCACTGCTAAAAGATTAATATTGTTTGCATAAGTTTTGGATTTTTTTGGATACTCCAGATAGGATCATTAATTAAAAAGAGAAACATTTGAGTGCATGCAATATATTTTTATATGACTTTTTAAATAAACGGTGATCTCTATTTGGTTAAGTATGGAGAGTAAAGAATAGAGGAATCAGGATGAGGTTCATTATGGTTTGAGAAGTTTGGTTAATTAATGCCATTTACTAATTTGGAGAAGTCTGGGAGAAAGGACAGAAGTTTCAGAGAAAAAACTAGAGTCAAGAACAGAGTAAAGAGTTTCTTGAAGGGCATGCTAATTTTGAGATAGCTAAATGGATCTTCAATGGGCTATGACAAGAAAATCTTTGAATATATGAGCTTGCTACTGAGATAAGTTTAATTTTAAAATGTAAATTTGGGAAATATAAGCATATAGATTATATTTAATGAATAAAATATTTGAGAAGGCTATAGGGATAGAGCAGAACTACAGAATAAAACCCCTGATCGAGCTCAAAGTAACCTAAATATGTAACACAGGCAGAGGCAGGAGGAAACTAGGATAGTGCTCATCATGAAGCCAAGATAAGACCATGTGTAAAGATGGAGAAAATGGTCAATAAGATTAAAGATAAATATGTGTTCTTTAGATTTTGTAACATTGTTGGTGGGAACTTGGGCAAGAGTTGTTTCAGTCAAGTAATCAAGGCAGAAAAAAATAGAAGTTGAGTGAAAGCATATGGGAGAAGAAATCTTCAATTCAATTTCAGTGTAAAATCCTACAATTTTTGAGCTTAAGCCCTGATTTTATCTGCATAGACCCTTGGTTTCAATTCGATTCTTTTTTTTTTTTTTTTTTTTTTTTTTACCTGACACTCTGTCTACTAGATACATTTTGAAACCTTTTATCCCTTCCTCTTGGATACTTGGCAGTACTGGATGAATATGTCTAGGTGACCCTAGAGTGTCAGGAAAAGGAAATGCTACCTTATGCATAATTCCTCAGTCACCTATTCAAAGTCTTATGTGCCTCTAAAAAGGATCTTAATTAAATTCTTCTCTAAAACTTCCTGTAATATTCACATTATAAAAACTACTTAAAATCTATTCTGGTCAGTCTCCATCATTTACTTTATACACAGACACACAAGAGTGACTTCCTTTAAATAACCTTTAAAAATTTTTAAATTGTTAACACATTTGAATTTACTATTACTTAGAGCCACAATTCACTGTGTAATCACTGAAGGGGAAAAGCTATAATCCTTCCATAATAAAATACAGCATTCTTAGGTAGTCTGTTAAATTGCCTACTAACACAGAAAATTGTAACCATACCAGGACTAACTGCCCATGCACAAGGAAAACTGGGGGGCTTAGAATGTATTTGCATTACATTTTAACTCTTCAAGCTGCTACTATATTTTCAAGAGGTGCTTTTTATTAAAAAAAAAAAAAATCTGTCTAAAGATGCCAAGCTGATAATCTCATTATTCAGAGATGGTGGGATTATTCTTTGCTATGGTCAGTAAAATGCTCAGTGGATGGACCTAAGCTAAGGGTTTGTATAGTGAGGCTACAATCTCTCTGCACAAAATAGATTCATATACAGGGTAGGAATCATTTAAGTCAACTTGAATTTTAAAAGAGATTCAACAGCATGCCAAACACTTTAGCTGATTATCAGTTATTCACATTTTCCTTTATCACCTATAATTTCTGCTTTTATCTTCATCATTTCTCCATGTCTCTATGTACTCTACTTCAATTTTCAAATGAGAAACCATTAAGTAACTTTGGATATCAACTTCAATTCAGCAAACGATTGTAGAAACTAGTTTTTAAAATTACTTTAACCTTGCAAATGTACTAAAAAAATCACTTGTCTAGGTCAGTTCCATCTGAAAGTTAAATTTTGCCTGTATTCTACCCAGTATTTCTTTGCTTACAGCTCTTAGTCTAGGAGAGTCTCCATGTATGCATAAAACAACTAAGAAGTAATGAAAGCATAGTTTGTTACATTTCTTTGCTTGGCTGTGGCCCAAATCTTAATAGTCCTGCCCTCATTTTTTTTTAGATCTTTGATATATTGACTAGAGTTTATCTTTATAATTGCATTACTTATTTTATAATTTATAAAATATCAGGTAGGTCAGGAATTCCCTGTGTAAGTTGTGAAATATACATCTATTATAAAGTAGAATAATCATTATTCATTCTGAGGGGCTGATGCCTTCCTGAGGACTGCTAGTACAGGAGCAGAGGTTCACACTGTGCCAAAGGGAACTCTGACATAATGTTCCCCATTAAAAATTGTTGTTCCAATGTATAGAGTAGTTGGATGCATTAGAGATTATACGAAATGGCATCTTTCACTCCAAAGTCACCAGTTGAAAATCTAAAACAAATTGAGAGTGACTAGAAGTAAATAACCTAAGATAATGGTACATAAAATTTAGTGGAACATCATGAAGACTTCACTTTTCAGTATTTGTTTGCTTACTTATTGCTTATTTTCTCCAGCTAATGTGTTCATATCATTTATATCATCAAAATTGAGACACTTTTGAGAGTGAAAATCAGTGCTTAAAAGAACTAACATTAGTAAGCTTTTGAATTACGTACAAGTATATTTGTATATTGTTGCAACTCTAGCTTCTATTTAGACTGGAGAAATAATGCAGTTTGTTAAAATATAGTTAAATAATGAACACTGCAGCCAATATCAACGATATATCAGTTGTTTTTTTTTTCTAGTAAGAATATTGTCTTGTTTTAAGATACTGTTCTATACCAACATATACAATAATATCATATAAGTTATTACTGTAACTTACATCTTTATCTTTATATCTTTATCATTGATCATATTTCATAGTGTAGGATTTATAGTAGCATTCTTACCATTGTCAGATGTTCAGTGTTTCTTAGGTTGGCTGTGAATCAATTCCTAATAGTCTTACCATAATTATTTTCAGGTTTGGTTATATTGGCTATGGTTTATTATCATAATGGCATTCCGGAATTTAAAATCTTCAGTCAGTAAATAGGAAATTTACTGTCACACTCTTCCTGTGCCAAGTACTATTGAAGCAGCTGCAGATGTACTTGGTATCTGAGTAAGTAAAGTTATGTTAGGGATGAATGTACTTTGTATTCAGTTAAATATATTTTTAATTTATATTATATTTTCTATAAAAATATTATAAATTGAGGTGATCAAAAGCTATACAGTCACAAATTCAACAATATATAGTTGTTATTGCTATCTTTTCCAATGTAGGAATGGCTTCAGGAATATCCTATATTCCTGTATCATGACATGAAAATACTAGCCCAAGAGGTTTGCCACAATGTGAATGTCTCATAGCAATAAGCACTAAAACTATGAGACTATGTAGAAGAAACAAAAGTTTAAAGTCATGAACCAGAAGCAAGTATGTAAAAATTATTCCAATCATTAAATATATAAAATAGAGAATTTTATGAGCATTGACACCTTATCGAGAGTTTTCTTCTTCAATAATATACTTTATTTTGCAACTTTTACTATCATAAATATATTATGCATATTTTTCATTTTTGATAAGAATTACAAAAAATAGAATTAATCTAAATTTCAGAAAAAAAACTATACCAGTATTAAAAGATTTTATACATTTTTTGCTTTACGCATCTCAGCTATCATTTTACTGAACCATAGTAAAGGAAAGATAAGTGATCTTTTCATTATCTACAGAAAAAGTATTTCCAAATTGTTTTTGTAGGTAGAAGAAGAAATTAAAGAGTAATATTGTTAAAAAAAAAAAAACTAGGAAGAGTATTTTACGAGATGTTAGGTGGTCAAGTAGTAACAGTATTTTTCTGGATGTCATGATACTCATAATTGTCAATTATTCTCAGATTAGAATTTATTGTCATTTCTTGCTTTAAATACATATTTAGTTTTTCATTTTGATACTTTATTTGTATTCCTCTCACTCCTTTTTTTAAAAGAAGATCCCTTGGTTTTACCACTTCTTTAATACTCCCATGATTCAGCAACTCTGATCCTGAGTGTATTTCTCCTACACAACTTCACCCAGCCTCTGAGTCCCTTGAGGTAGTAAGTGGTCAAAAGATGTCCATGATTGGGAAAATAGATGGGAAAATATGATGAGGTACATCTCTGTGTACTATTTGGCAGTTAGAAGTAATGAACTAAATATGCAAATGACGACATGGGTTTTAAAAACAGCATTGATAGATGAATAATTTCATTTCATTTCATTCAATCACTGTGCATTTTGCAACTCCCCCACCCCTCCCTCCTACACACAAACATAGACATTAAACCTGCTTGAGTGGTTGTCTATAGTTGTTAGGAGCCAACCCATGGAAAAGTAAACTGAGAAGTTAACCTTTGAACATAAGTCTCACAAATCTAGTTAGGTGTCTAGGAAAGTCCAGAAGGGCAAACACAAGATAAGCCCGGAGATGACTGCAGATACCTGCAACCCAAGGTATCCTGTTTGCTTAATGGCCTACCGGCAGACCATTAACGGCTGCCGGCGCCACGACAGATCACCCCATGCCTGCCTCCCTCTGTTCTTTGAAAATATATATACCCTTGTGTGAAAATAAACTTTGAGGCTTGATCAGAACTTTGTCTTGCCTCCATTCTTCGTGTCTCCTGTCCCCCATTCTCTTGCAGATTGTCTCCTCGAGTCTCACTTCTGGTCGGAGCTCCCGTTAGTCATTCCGCGGGACGGGACATATAGTAGGAATGATGAATGGAAATAAAGGTATATAAAAAAAGAGATATCTTTTTCAGGAATGGATAACTAATATTTTTCCAGAAGCTAATAAGAATGATTGACTTACACCTCTTAACCTATTGTCAAAAAGAAAGAAATGATTGAGAATAAATATTTATAGTTTGTGTATGCATACTCTGTAGTATGGTGCTAAGTATACTATAGAGATAATTATTGCCTATGACTTTTGTTATACAAATTACATAATCCATGATAGATAATGATGAAATAAAATCAAAACAGATTGAAAAAGTGCACAATTAAAGGAATGCATATGATTCTTCTTCCTCTCTCTTTGCCTTAAATTCTCACATTTCCCAGGACCAATCTTTAATTTTTTTCACCATTTTTCTCACTTTTTGTTTGATTCTCTTCCTGCCATAGATTACACTAACATGGGTAATTTAAATACAAACAAATTTAAATTTGTTTGTTTGTTTTACTTTTATCTCCATCATTTATATCCTATATAGTGACAAGTATCCTTTCAAAATAAAAAATCTGGTTAGAAAAAATATATAACTTCATTATATGGTCCTGGCCTTCATTTGCAACATAATCACTTACTCCTATAAATGTACTTTAAAAAATAATATGCATTTGGAATTACTATTTCTAAATCTGTTATATTTTTTTCTCTCTTAAATTTATTTATACATGTGGTTTCCCCTACCCTCTATCTGTTCAGGCTTCTAAATCAAAGATTTCTTGCTCCTCAGTTATTCTTTAATCTTGTATCTTGAGCAGAATTAATTATATTCTTTGCCTCAGTATACACTGCCTCACATATCACTTCCACTGGTTACATTTGTTCATCTTTACTACTGCTGTTGGAATATAAGTCTCCTGAGGATATAAATTATGTCTTATTCATATTTTTTTATCTTTACTTAGCACAGTGTCTGATGCTAAATTGGTACTCAACAAATATCTGTCATACACATTAATAAATAAGTAAAACAACCCCAAATTGTTTCAATAGCAGAATGAATATCATACAAAGAAATGCTATTCAGCAATGAAAATAATTATATAAATATAATTTTGAGCAAAAAAAAATCCCAGATACATAAAAGAACAAAATATATAATCTCATTTATATTATTGGGGAGGAGAAACATTCTCTGTTCTCTTAGGTTCAGTTCCTGGGCCCTGGAAAATAAACTGACAAAATACAGATCAACAAAAAAAAGGTTTATTAATGTGCATATGGGAGCTAATGAAAGAAGTAGCTAGTTTGCTGAAAGATTGAAATTAGAGATTTATATACCTAACTTAATAGGAGAAAGGAAAGAAGAAGAAAAGTCTTCAATGGAAAGAAAAAATTGTTTTTTTTTGGAAAGACAAATGGGTATTTAGGAGAACTAATGAGAGATCAAAAGTTAGTGATAATGTTTGCTTATGCAGGTGTGAGTGTTTTAAAATCTTTTTCATGACTATGAAACTTCCCAGAAAAGGAGATTTATAATAGTTCCATTTCTCAAAAGTGATCATTATATACACACACACACACATATTCACACACACACACACACACACACATATGTGTGTGTGTGTATATATATATGTATATACCTATATATACACACACACACACACACACACATATATATATATATATATATATATTACTAAAAAAGATTATTAAAGAATTAAAGACAATGAAATTTACTTTGATATGTGAGAGACAAAGTTTTTAATATGTGGAATGGTAGGTAAAGGACAGATCATAGAAAGTATGTACTTAGAACGAATGTCATTATCTTTATAGTTAATCAAGGAAAGATTATGAAGAGGAGATTTCTGAAACTGCTTGATTGAAAGGCAGAAAGTGTTTCTCTCTCTCTTCTGAAATATATTTGAGGTTCAGATATGTATGACTGTCTATGTAGGACCTCAAGACTGTTTCCCAAAATGAACTGTCATCTCTCCTTCCTGCTTGCCAGACCAGTTGCATCACTTGTTACCTGATTTGGTAAATGTCACATCAACCATTCAGTTTCACAAGCAAAGACCCCAGGAGCTAAATTTGACTCATTTAGGCAATCAATATGTTCTGTTGATCATTCTTTGTATATGTCTCTCAAGTATGACCATTTATGTCCATCTTACTGCCTTATTCAAGTCCAGAGCATAACATCTTTCATCTACATCATTGCTGCAGCAACCATCTGACAATTTTTCTAGCTCTGGTTTTATCTTTACTGTCATATGTTTTCTACAATGCAGAATATTCTTTCTAACTAGCTATAGGAGCCACACAAGAGTGTTTTAAGAATACATTGCCACTAAGGTGAGTTCTGTGACAGCAAAGCAAATAGGGCTTCTAAAATATTGGAAAGAGTAAGAACCAAATATCAAATATTCTATAAATTTAGGACAACACGCTATATATATACACATACACATATATATGTATGTGTATATATATATATATACAAACACACAGACACAGACACACATACACACACACACACACACACACAAGCAATCTCTCTATCTATCTTAGAATTACCATTCAAGAGGAAAAATTGTTTTCTCAGTAATTCATACAGGCACACAAATTCAAATTTTAAAATAAAGGCTTGCATTTATAGACAGACTAGTCCCATTTGGATGCTTTGTATATCAAAGACTGAAAATTGCCATATATTTTTCTTAAACTGAATGTGCTAAATTTGTACCTCAAGACTTTGATGAAAATATATTTAAAGCATAAATATAATACATAATAACATCCTGATATTTTTATTCCACAAATATTTAAATGTAAAACTTTATATAACATGAAAATCTATGAGAAAGTATATAATTTTTGAAACTCTTTTAGGTGGTTCAAGAGCAAAAATGTTTGAAAACTTCTGTTTTAGTAGATTAAATGAGACAAAGATAACTACTTAATGGAAGAAGATTTTACCATAAAGATGATCAGAGTAACATGATTTTGTCATAAACACTAAAGGAAGGAAGATGTACTGTTTTCATTATTTACCTCTAGGTAGTAAACATTTTACATCCCAAGTACATATGAGGTTTTATCTTTTTGGCATTTCAGTGTGTTATACTACAGTCAGAAAATAAGTTCAGATGATTATGACTATGAAATAGTGAGTCCGAAAAATGTAATAGTTTTAATATGCTCTATAAGAAAATTCATGTCAATAACTATGACTATTGAAACTTTCCCTCAGTTTACACAAGCCAAATTCTCTCTGATAGTATGAGATCTGAGTAATAAAAAATTCAGTTCTAAAAATATAAGATTTGTACTGGTATAATGGATATTTGCAGGTAATGTTGAAATGTTTTGCTGTTCTGAAAACTAAAGAATGCAAATTACAACTAAAAAAGTTAGTGGAATGTGATAGCATTTTAATATCTTAAACTTGCCTTATTTTTCAACATGTATAATTTCTAAAATAAATTTTAATAGCATAATGGTGGCAATCACTTCTACTCTACAAATAACATGTGTTTAACTTAATTATTACACATTCAAATATTTTTGAGAAATAATTAGCATCCTTTAATCACACATTTTCTTAAATTCACAAATTTATTCATATGTATAATATAAATATTTATGTACCAATTAAGACTTTAAAAATCTACCTAAATTATCATTAAAAAAATAGCATTTAAGTTTTGGTTTCTGATCAACTTACCAAATTATTTATTACCAATAATTCTTGACCATCTAATTTCTATTTTCAGCATTACATTTTTTGCAGTTCAAATCTAAATATAAAATCTCAAAACAGCAAATTATTTATTTCCATGGCAACATGTTGAACATCACTACAATTATAAAACAAGGATTCTTTGTTATTTACTAAATAATGAGAAACAATAACTAATAGCAGTTCCAAAATTTGCACAAATGTAACTCGTGTTGTATTGTTTCCTCAAAAGGACGGGCAATTGGGCTTATTAAACCAAGAAACTTTACCATTATTGTAGATGACCAACAGAAAATGTACCCTTAAGTTCTGGCACAAAAATGTCATCTCATTAAGAAGCATCAAGAACAAGCTGTACCAGGAAGAGAATCTACATCACTAATATAGCAAAAACAAATAAATGCTTCAAGTAGAAGCTATCATAATTGTGGATTTTTATAGGATATACCAGAATTAAAAGATTCAATAGGATTGGTTAGGCAGAATAGTCACTAGTAGAGATTAGAAATGATATAGCAATTGGTAGATGGAGCAGATATATCTAGGAATAAAGACAGGAAAAAAATACTACAGTCAATAAAAATAAAAAAGTCATTCATTTTGTTATATAGAAGATTAACAAGGTAAATCACAGATTAAAAGTAGATGATGCCCACCCACAAGCAACCAAGGCAGTCAACTGAATAATTTATTGCTGGCCCTCTGAAAATGAATGTTTTCATGAGTTCAATAGAAAACCATAAATGAGAGGAAAGACAATAGAAAGACATAAGGTCAAGAATGTCTAAGTATATTTAAGATATCTCCATATCTTAAAATATTGTTTGCTGGGATTAGAAATTCTTTTAGATGATAGTTAACTTGCTATGCTAACAATCTAATTGATACTGTTTTATGCTCATTATATTTATTAACATAAGTTAAGAATTTCTTCTCTGTAGTCCATATTTTCCAAAAGATCAGGTAATTGTTAAGGGAGATATGTGCCATCTTTGCTGTATCCTGTCAGGTTAATTATCTGAGGAAATTCAAAAAAATATGCTTAGATGCCTAGTTGGGTGAGTTTCGTTCCTCTTGTCAATATGATTAGCACAACTCATACCGTTTCAGTTTGGAATTAATGAATTGATCATTTTTTTTTTGTCTCCAAGCACCTTAAGTATAAGAATCTAGCATAAATGAAAGCCAGTTTAAGAGGAGGAATTTACCAGCAGTAATGAGGAAAGTTTTCTAGCTAATTCAATTCAGAACAACATTTGTTTCCTGTTATTCTGACAGCAATAATGCCTTGGGCTGTTATATGATAAATCGATCTAGTGACTAAATATTGATGAGATAGGACAGATAGAGCCATTATTTCTCTCCAGTCCATTGTTAGGATCAGACAATTCAGATCCTCTGGATGATTTTTATGTACTCATGGGACTTCTGGAACTTTCACTACAGGGTGGTGACACCAAGATGCCCCTAACGTTAGTCACCCCAGGAGGGAGGAGATAGCTCTCAAGAAGGACTCCACATGCTTTTCTCGGAGAATAGGGAGAGGAGCAAATCTGTGTACATGCATTGAGTTGAGAAATGAAGTTGAGACACAGAATAATGCTGATTTAAATTTAGAACCTAAATTCTGATAAAAGAGGAGACAAAAGAAGTTGCTAGAGGTGAAGTAAAAAAAAAATGAGCTCTAATCTCATAAGGAGAAATCTGCAGAGACTTGAGTTATTTATTTAGAAAATGAAATTAAAAAGAAAAAAAATGACACTTGTTACAACTCTGTAAAACCTTAGATCATTTTTTAAGTTTTCTATGTTTGTTTTTACTTTTATTTGTTTGTTTTATGGCAGTAATTTTCATCAGTACACTTGAAATTTTATTTAAACATTTAGGAAAGATGTATAGTATACTAAGCATTAGAGTAAAGAAGAAGATATAAATGTATTTTCCTTCATTAATATATCAAACAAAAATCCACTGAGTACTTACTGTGTGGCAGGCTCTGATGATTCAGAGGTAAACAAAGCAGATAAAATTCTCAGTCTCACCAAGCTTATATTTTTGTGAGAAAAACAGAAAATAAAATAAAATAAATATTGTAGTAAGATATGAGAGAAACAAAGATATATGACAGGGTCTGTGTGTTTGTTTTCAGGACCAACCTAGATGGGGTGGGAATAATGGATTTGGAAAGATATATTCTATTCCACAGTCTGAATTGGGAGACTAACATCCCCAAAGCCAGAATTAGTAGTAGTAGCTGCTGAGAAGGAGGAAAGGGCAAATCTCTTGGACTTGATAATAATGAAGAAACTTGAAATACAGGGAGCTTGGAAAGCTCCTGGATTAAGCATAGAGAGCCTAAGTATTTTCACATTGTAACTGAGTTGGTTCGTCATTACCAAGAGAGCTATTTCTGTGGAGTTCAGGGGGTTTAGACACTGTGATATGGGTGCCATCAGAAAGATATCTGGGAACCTAGAGTAGCAAGGTGAATTATTTGAAAGGATTTCAATTAAGCAAAACTGCTGTCTGATTTATTCACACATCACTTCCACTCCATACTATGCTCAAATGCCATTTGTGAGTGTGGAGTTGATGAAATGAGAGAAAAAATGCAGTGATAAGAAACTTGAAAATGAAAAAAAACTAATTTTTTTGTATAAACCACTTTCATAATCTATAGTTTTTATTTAAATTGTACTTTACATTTGAAAAAAAAATAACTTGCTGATGAGAAGAAAATAAAGGTAGGAGGCAGAAGGTTTGTGGAACAGTATAAAAGCACAAAATCTATAAGACCAGTACAGTAGCTCTTACTTAAATTTTGCCAGAACAACATGAATAGAAATAGAAATAAGTATAATCCATATATTTTGTGACACACATGTAAGGTCTGGCTTTCTCCTCCAACATTAGTATGGAATGTTATCCCTGTCTTTGACTTCCCTTTTTCTTGCTAAATCTTGGCTTAGCTTTCTTACAGGACTAAGGTAAGACCCATTTTTTACCTACCCTATGCTTTGTATTTCCATGCCATTTTATACTCTAGAATCATTTTATGTTTTATAAATTCTATCTGCCTTAAATCAGGCTGTGAGATATATGAAGGTCAGACCAGTATCTCTGACAAACACTGTGTTTTAAGTGCTAGCAAAAGGCCTTTCACACCCAATAGATAGTTATTCAGTGTCTGATTAAAAGGTTACTTAGACAAATGGTATTTTTCTCTATCTTTCTGTCTTTAAATAATTGATCAAAATTTACTAATTGATTGAAGTCGTAAAACTTCTTATAATTATTTTTTTTTGAAAGAATACTGCTTCTAAAAGGAAAAAAACACACTTCTGAATTCAAATTACAAAGCACAGGATACTTAGTACTTTAGACAATGAATTGTCCAACATTTCAATACGTCTCTAAATCTTAATCCAAAGAATGCACAGATGACTTCCTTTTTTGCTCCATACTGTCAAGTTTCTTCTGTGAGCTTTGTTTTTTGAGTTTTATTTTCCTTGGAGTATAAGAAAAAAGAAATGTTTCTAGTTCCCCTTTAGTTTAAGTACAAGTAAATCTAATGGTCCAGAATAAAGAATTTGCCTGTACTCAGTGTTATCATCCCTTAGATGAACCATAGCAGAATCACTAAATAGTGCAAATCCTGTAAACTGTTGCTCTGTTCATCCTGAAAAAAACATAGACCACTTTTTTGAAAAAGCAGACATCAGAGGAAGATACATTTTTACCTCTGAAGGAACTTGAAAAAGAGTGAACGTTAATTTTCTTTGTAACATTTTCAACTCCTTTTTAAATTAAAACAACATATAGAAATAAGCTTTGTGAGGCATCACATAACAAGCTATCCTCTCTTATGCTCTCTTTGAGATGAGGCAGTGGGAAGCTGTGAAATATAGGAATCCCAAATATTGAGAATCTCTGAGGTCCAGACCATGAGAACAATTTCCAAGAGAAACATTTTTCAACTAGTTCTGAAAGATGTTCTTCGGAGAAAGAAAAAAAAAAAGTTTTATGGATAAAAATGTTTGGAAAAAATACTATGTAATATCTCCTTTATTTAGATTAATGATACACAAACATAAGTTAAATACTCTGAGAAGTACTATAATAAAGAAATGTGTTTAATTTTGGTGACAGAATGATTTATTGAAGTTTTATTTCATTTTTAATTTTCTGCAGTGTCCCCTTCTCATTTAGGCAAGTAGCCAGAGCATTTCTGATTTCTTGTTTCCTGGCCCAAAGCAGAAGATTCTTCAAATGATTAATTTCTCTTCTTGCTCCCTCTATGTGAAAGTCTAAGGTTATTAAAGAAAGAATGATAATGTCCTTAAGGGGAAAGAGAGTTTGAACAGAGACATAATTAAGAAATTTCCCCACACTGGGAACTGATTCTAAAAGCATCAGATCCTGGGCATAACAGAGATGCAGTCTCACTCTATGACCTCATCAGTGACAGATGATAAAACACAGGGAGTAATGGCCATATGGTAGAACCCTAGATCCCAGAACTTTAAACATTAGAAAAATAAAAAGTCCTGTGGCCCAAGCTTGGCACGAAAACCATGGAGTAGCTTGCCATGGGGGAATCACATGATCTGGGACAGTGAGGATGTCAGCAGTTGTCATAATGGACTGAGCATGAGCAATGATCCCCATACCTTTCACAAAACCTCTTGTGTTGTTGTGCAGCCTGGGATTACATGCAAGCAATAGAGAGAGTTCCTGATAATGGCTAAAGTCTAATTTCCTACCAAGCTAGTAATACAGGTACTTCACAAATTTATTTTTAAAATAGGTAAATAAAATATTTCTTGTGCACTTTTGTTTATGAAATAAGATTCAAACCACTACATTTATTTTTATCTGAATTCTTGTCAGAAAACAATGTATTACTGGACATATTTTAAGGGATCCAAATACATTACGTGGAAAGGATGTGCAACTGCTGTCCCACGAAACATTTTTGGGAATTATAGCTCAGTGGTACCCCTTTGAAAGAATTTCCTCTGTTAGAAATTCACAATGCCATAGTGAAACAGTTCTCTTTACTACCACTAAAAGAGCAGATACACATATTCTAATCAGATAGCCAAAGGGTGAGACTGAATACAATGTTACTTCCATGGCACCACTTTATTTTTAAATGTGCAGGTGTCTGGGAAAGCTGCCCCGGCACTGCCAACCTGATTTGTGCATCTATGTAGGCCCAGTAAAGGAGACCCTTTGCTTTGATGTTCCCTTAAAGCAGGGAAATTTTAGCAAGGAATTTGGCTAAGGTTTAAATATTCTGAGCTAAAAAACATCAGTTAAAATACTGTTGGAATTTACAGTTAGCAACACTAACTCTGGAGCTCGAGACTTCTGGTTTAAAGCCTTAACTTAGCTGCTTAATTGGTGTAAGCAAGTTATTTCAATTTATTCATCTGTAAAATGGGGATAACAATAATACCTACCTCATAGGATTGTTGTGAAGATTAATGAAGTTAAGATATTTAAAATGCTTGGGAAAGTACCAAGCACATATTAAGCACTATGTGCATTTTAGTTATGTGTTTAATTACCATGTGCAAATAATTTGCATCATTTCAGAGCCTTATGTCTTCTTTCTATGTCTATACTTTTATGTCAGACTGCTCTAGAGTAAAAATAAAAATGCCTGAAGGTCTCTTATGTTACAATTGTATAAACTAAATCTAAATCTAAATGTGTTTTTATTGTCAATATATTCTGTACTCTAGATGAAAGCAGAAAGTCAAAAAAAATCAATTTATAAATGCATATTCATAAATGGGTCTTTCTATGAGTAACATTTAAAATTAAATCGGTTGATATTAAATCAAAGTCTGGAAAGCTTCTGAAATACAGTGCAATACTATATCAGTGGAAATCACATTTTGAGTAAGGAATGAGAGATTCTGAAAGCTCTTTAACACTTTACAGTGCAATTGCACTGCATTATCACGAAAGAATTTGGTCCAGGTGTTGCAGTAATTGTGATACATGGGGAAAGTTCACAGCTCACTGGCCTTCAAATGTGAATTTCCATATGTGAAGTGATTTAAGTCTATTACACTGTGCTCTAGACTGAACTTACATTTATTATTCACTGTCTGTATCCTTTTATAGCTTTTGAATTTTTCTTTAAAACTGCTTTTTTAGATAACACAATATTTAATACTGTAAAATCTTTCCCCAAAATTTTCAAACAAAAGTGTTTACCTCTAGAGCAGACCTCCCTTCATCAGGCAATCGTTTCTTATTTTCTAATATTTTTTTCCACTGCTACTTTCATCTCCCTTATTTTCTCTATTATTACATAAAATCATCTTTTTTCTCCTCCATTTTTTATAGTTTCCTTACTAACTTCTACCTCTCTTAAGGCACACAGCTACCAGCTTTATCATTTCTGCATTTGTGAGGCAAACTCTGGGCCTGTGCTGCCCCTCATCATACACACCAGAAAACTCTTTTCTAACTTTTTATACTCAGCTTCCCAGGTGTATCTATGGCCTGGCCTGGAAAATGCTCACTCAGTGATGTGACCCAGAAGTAATTACCCTTTTGCCTTGTGGCCACGTTGTCTTTTGCACAAAGCGCCTCTGCCAGCTTTCCTGGAACTGATAATGGATCATAGTTCAATTTGAGCAGGGTCACAGTTTCTCCTATAGTCACAATTTTATTTCTGAAAAAAAGAAAATATCCCTGCTAGATCCAAATGCCACTTTCTCTTCCACTTTCGAACACATTAATTAAAAAAAAAAAGCCATTCCAAATCATCACTTATTAAGTAGACACACAAGATTCACAGGAATTTCTCTTAAAGAAATCCTCCAAATGCCTTCTTTTTCCTTCAAAATAGCTGCCTAGGCATTTTTTTTTCACCTCTAACCCTAAATGCTCCTATTTATCTTCCAAATAGCTTCATCTAAAACTCATTAAAGGGCTTTTGTGATTGTTTCTACCAGTACTGCTCCTTCTGCACATGTCTGCAAGGCTCGGAGTTGCCTGTCAGTGATGGGCTCCCTTGTCCCCAAGCCTCTACTGCTTCTCCCCAAAGGAAGAACCATGCTCAGGGCACTACGTTCTGTCATATGTTGTACCTATTTAGGTTTGTGTCATAGTCTATTAGAGCTTCTATTTTGTGGTGTAAGTGTTCCTTTTATTGTTTAAGCTCTTCTTATGCCTATATGAATTGATAACAACAAAAAAACACTGAAGAAACAGAAACTTATGTGAAAGATAGCAAGACATATCTAACATTCTTCCTGCTATACATATTATTTTTCTTTTGCCTTCAAGATGATAAAAATGCAATTCTGTATATGATTTATATATTTTAAATTTTAAGTGCACAAGGATAACTATGTTATAATAATAATTTTATAATTAAAGTGTACATAAGGACATTTTAATTTTTGCATATCATAATATAATCTATTGCAAAAAAAATAGATTTGTTCATAATGTGTAACAGCAGTGTGGTGTTTCTAATTTTAAATAAACTCAAAGTAAAGCATTTGGACCATCTTGTGTTTGTTGGTTTTGTTAGATTTATTAGTAAATAATGGTAGAATCCTAAGCAATGTGTATATTGTTTATTTCTAGAATGCATAAAATGCAGGAAACCTAAGTTGGAATGGCTGCTCTGTAATCATCATGGGCTTAAGCTCATTCTATCTTATAAATCCATCATCCAGAACATGTGACTTTCACCTCCTTGTACAACATGGTTTTTCCCACCAGTCATGATGTCTGCATTCTAGTCAGCAGGAAAGAGGACAGGGTAATGGAAGGTTACAACCTATCTCCTAAAGGACATTTAACATGCACACACTATTTCCATTTTCATCTCGTTACTCAGAATCTATTTATATGACATACCTATCTGTGCAGGAGTTCTTCTGCCCAGTCTTAAACCAGTGCCCTTATTACTAAAGAGAAAGAAGAAGAGGAGAAAGGAGGAAGATTGTCCTTTTTCACAGTGCATAATTCCTTGGAGGTTTATTCAAGTTGTTGGGTATTTCAATAGTTCATTATTTTTTATTGCTGTGTAGTATTTCTTGTATAGCTATGGCATAGTATGTTTAAATATTTGCCTATAGAAGAGCACTTAATCAATTCTGGCTTCTGGCTCTTAAGAATACAGCTATTATGAACATTTGTGCATAGGTTTTGTGTGAACTTAATTTTCTATATTTCTAGATAAAGGCTCAAGAGTGAAACTGCTGCTCATAGAATACTTAGATATCTAATTTTGTAAGAAAGAGTCAAACTATGTTACAAAGTAGCTGTACCATTTCACACTCCCACCAATATGTATAAGTGATCCAATTTCTTTGCAATCATGCCTGAATTTGTTGTTAGCCATTCTAATGGGTAGGCAGGGGAAAACTTCTTTTGAACCAATCATTAAACATCTGGGAAAATGAAGAAAGGGAAATAAGTTCTGAGAAATTTTTCATCTTCCAGTCCTTTCCCTTCCCTTCCCTTCCCTTCCCTTCCCTTCCCTTCCCTTCCCTTCCCTTCCCTTCTCTTCCTTTCCTTTCCTTTCCTTTCCTTTCCTTTCTCTTCCCTTCCTTGCCTTTCCCCTTTCTTTTTTTCTCCTTCTCCCACCCTTTCTTATCCCCTTGTTCTCCCTTCTAAATCTTGCATTTAATCTTTAGCTCACTTATTCTCGAATATTTACTGAGAGACTTCTGCATAACAGGTATCGTGCCATTGTAGAGAATAATAGGTATGGCACCTATCTTTGTATACTTCTTAGACAGAACACTGAATATATCAATAGAATTAGTAATGTATTTTAAAGGGTAAACTGTATTATAGATGAGAATATTCTTTTAACTCTCATTCCCAAAAGTTTTTTTTTCTGTTATTGTTATTTATTGTGTAGAGCATAACTTGAATAGAAAGATATTAGTTGAGTTTTATATCTTTTTTACTTTTAATATGAATTTTAAGAACATATTTATTTCATGAAGTGATTTTATCTTATCTGTGGGTCTCTTTCTACTTAAATATTATACACAATATCAACAGATTTAATGAGAATTATCACCATAAGGAGGAATAGATTTTTAAGTTGGGACATATTCTAGCCCAATAAACAAACAAGCTGCACATCCAAGTAAAATCTAAGATAGTAGGAGAATCTCTGATCTTTTCAATAATTATTCTTGTTGATTGTGAGATATGACAGAAAAACCAAATAGTCAAACAAGATTATATTTATGGTTAAGAGATAATCAAGATGTCAAATTTCCATAAATATTGCAAGCTTTAGATTTGTAAAAGGGTTCCAGAATTGATTAGGTAGAAACATTGTGTTAAGACAGAAAAAATATTTTAACATGACCCTACTGAAATTGGTTATTATTATTTTTTTAAATGGAAGCAATGTAGGAAGCCTCTCAATAAAAGAATATATTACATTCAAATTTTAGGAACATTCCCAGATTAAATGGCTGTGCTTGATGATCACTTATTTAACTCACTTCCTCTGCTCCAAGAAGATTTTCTCCAAGATCTGGACATGATCAATTTTTTTTAATTAAGTACTGGTTTAAAGAGTATCAGCATAATGAGATTTTTGTAATTGGAAATTAACAGTGTCATTATTTTACTTCACCATTTAGTGGCATTTGATGCTGTGGATCTCATCCCTCTATGTCTGGCTTCAGAGACACCTGGATTTTCTTCTAGATCTCTGAGATCTAGACTGGATCTCAGTCTTCTTTAGTAGTTTTTCCTCTACCTTGAATGTTTGAATTAGTCAGAAGTCTGTCCAGGTCTTATTTCCTTTTCTTTTTATACTTCTAGATTGTTATTTATTCCAATGGAATATGTTGGATTTGTCAAATGTCTATATGTAGCCACAAACTCATATATGAAATTGCTAACTTACATTTTTACCTGGATGTTTCACATACATCTCAAATTGAATTTGTTAAAATTCATACTATTGATTTTGCTACCCAGATCCATCCTAATCCCCTTAGCTTTTCCATTTAATTAAATAGCATCATTACTCACTCACTTGGTTACTCAAGTAAGAAATTCTGGTAATTTTCACTCTCTTATTACCTTACCCTAGCTGAGCTTTATAAATTTTTATCTCTCTCACACACACACATACACACACACACACACACACATACATACACACACACACACACATACACACACACACACACACACACACACACACACATACCACTCTACTTGTCTCCATTTTCAGTGTCACCACCCAAGCCCAAGCCACCCACTTTCATTGCTTACAAAACTGGAACAGCTTTCTAACTATCTCTTCATGTCTGTACTTGCCATTTCCAATCTATTTTTTAATCTTGCTTTTTATTTATCAGTTTTTAAAATTTATTTATTTTTTTAAATGGTGACATTTGTTGATGAAATCCAATGTGTCAGTTGGACATTTTAACAGTAAGACATATATATATTTACACTGTGTATTCACCTCCCACAGTTAGATTTTTTTTTAATTTACTTATTAGTATTTTATTTAAACTTTTTTTCAATTTAATAAACTATAAAAAACAACAGATTTTAGAATAAGTAAATAATCTGGATTTTCAGGAGGATCAGGATAATCAAAGTCTTTTAAAAATTTTTTAATTAAGTTTATTGGGGTAACATTGGTTAATACAATTTATATAATTTTCAGGTGTACATTATCATTTGACATCTGTATATCTATTGTGTGTTTATAACCTAAAGTCCAGTTTCCTTCAGCTACCATATATTAGATCCCTGTTACCCACTTCACCCTCCCACTAAACCCTATGCTTGACCCCTTATAACCCCTTCTTCCCCTTCTTCCCCCACCCCACTACTAACCACTAGTCTATAGTCCTCTGGTAACCACTAGTCTGTAGTCCATTTAGGTGAGTCTCTGTTTTTTTGTCCTGCTCATTTGTTGCTTTTAGGTTCATATCCCACATATAAGTGATATCATGTGATTTTCAACTTTTTCTATCTGGCTTATTTTACTTTACTTAGCATGATTATCTTGAGGTCCATCCATGTTGTTGCAAATGACACTATTTCATCTCTTCTTATGGCTGCGTAATATTGCATTGTATATATGTACCACAGCTTCTTTAGGTAAGCATCTATTGTAGGACACTTTGGTTGCTTCCATGTTAGAGCCACTGTGAATAATGCTGCAATAAACATCGGTGTGCGAATATCTTTTTTGATATGAGTTTTCAAGTCTTTGGGGTAAATACCCAGTAGAGAGATTGCTGGATCATATAATAGATCAATTATTAGTTTTTTGAGGAAACTCCATATTGTTTTCCATATTTAATCTATTTTTAACTAAGCAGATAGAAAAAAAAATAAACAAGCCTTTGTCAATACACTGCTTAAAACAAATATAATCTTAACTTTGATCTTGTTTTCATCTACCTTTCTAACCTCGTCTAATTCTATTTCCTACTGCACCATACCACTCTCATTTCAGTTCTCTGAATACGCCAAATTCTTTTCTACCTGTGTATCTTTGTACACACAGATTTTTCTCTTTGCAGTATTCTTCCTTTTACTTCTTGTATACATTTCAGATATATATATATTTTCCCCTCCAATTTAAGTTCCACTTCCTCAGAAAGGCCTTTCCTAACTGTGCTATTAAATCAATATTCATCTAACACACACTTTCCCCTATCAGGGTGCCTTGATTGTTTCTTACTAGCACTTGTGTTGACTTACAAGTTTTTGTTTACATTTCCTTTGTTTTCATTTTGTTCCCTCACTAGACTATTTCTCCCACAGGGTAACAGCTATTTATTGTCTTTTTTCCATTATGTCATCAACATATAGCTAGTTCCTGGAATATAATAGAATGAATATCTGTTAAACTTAAACAAGTATTAAAAATACACTCTATGAGAAGGGCTAGGCATCCAGAGGTTTAAAGATCTATTTGGTTTTTGAAGTAAGTATAAGAGGACCCAAACAATCTCATGGGAGTCAGAGATCCAGTGTTAGGCGGTGATCCAGAAAGATGTTTAGTGTACTTAAAGGAAATGACAATGTATAGAAAGAAAGACCTAAGAACTGAAGATTAGAAATGAGACTGTTGTGTATGTGAGTTCTTGAAAGTGCCAGACAAGATGCTATGTTCTTGAAACAAATGCCATGAAAATAACATCCTTCATTTTTGAGTGCTGGGTTACAAGGAACCTAAATATAACTCTAATATTATACTTGCAGAAGGAGGGACCTACTGCAAGTTATTGAATATTTTATTTAGGAATTCCGAAACTCTGCTTGGCTCTAGAGAAGATATTGCCAGGTAGTACTTGGAAGATGACTTCTGAGCACTAAATACACAGGTGTGATTTTGTAAAATTGAGGAAGTAGAGCCCATTTAAAACACAGGCTTTGATATCAAATCAATCTAAGTTTCAATTTAAAATAAGATATTTAGAATCTAGTAGACCTTGGACAATCATTCTGTGAGGTCTCTAATACTTAGTTAATTAATTATAAAGTTCAGATAAAATACTAGCTTCTTAGGATTTTTGTGAAGAATAAATGGTTAGTGTATATAAAAGGCTTACCATGATACATAGTACACTATCGTTCAGTAAATTCTGGCTACTATTATTCATATTTTAATCACTAGTAAGGAAGAATAAGAAACAATTAGGTTAATAGACCCCTTTGCTCCTATCTACCCTACCTCTCCACATTCTCTCGTAGTAGGTATGAGGCTTTGCACAGTAAGTGCACAGTGGCAACATGTATGTGTAAGAAGGAAGAAAACATATCCTAACTGACTCTAGGGTTGTGCTCCCTAGTCTTTTTAAAGATATTTAAATGGAACTTTAGTGTTCCATACTAATATATTAAAGAGGACTTTGTGAGAAAAAAAAAAACATCATGATTGAAAAATCATGCAATGCATGAAGCACTGTATATTAGAGTAAACATCAGTGAGAATTATTTGTTGAGTATTTAGTATTTTCACATTTAAAAAGAATAAATGTTTTTTTAACAAAAGTTTTGTGGATATTTAGTGTCAATAAAAATCAGTCACAAATACAGAAGTAAAACCTGGGATGAGCAAATTTTTATATGGGGATGGAATTATTAAGCACAGACCTACTGTTTCTTGGCATCCACACTAGCCAGCAGTTAGATTTATGGTTTACTTTCATATCAGAAATAAAAGAAACATTTATTCAACTCTCAGGCTACAAAAGATAGACCAAAATACAAGAGAGTAAATTCAGAAACAAATTATCAAATAGCAACAGATGCGGGTGATATAGACTTAAGAGACTTTTAATAATGAAATAAAAAAAATTTGGGAAAAGTAGAAAATGTTCTAAGCATGAAGGTCACGGCTGAACATTCATGAGTAAATATAATTACTATATACAGTGCTGCCTATGGAAATGGCATTGGCTTGTCACCAGTACAGCAAATAAAATTGTCAAAAGATCGGAGAAAAAACTCAGAGAAGAAAGTCAACTAGAAATTGCCTCATGTACAGGAAATTTTTTTTTTTTCTGGGATGAATCCCAGAGCACTGTCATGATTAAACATTAGCCCCGATAATTAGTCCCGATAACTGCTCATTAGACAGGGGTAACATAGAGAAAGCAGGGAGGGAAGAAAGAAGAAAAGAATGCATGTCCTTAGAGGCAATTGAGGGAAAAGGCTAAAGCATGCTGTAACAGGGGTCACTTATTTAGCTTCTCTTATTTCTTATATATAGTATCTTTCTCTACATAGCAACAGTACTAATGTGATTTAATGATTGTGTCAAACTCCATCAGTCTAAAAAATGCTATAAAATTTTTAGTTTGGATACCAGATCATTTTCAAAAGAGAAGTACATTGAATAGTTTTACATCATATCCATTGATATATTAGAGAAACCTAAATTTTATAATACAGAAAATTTCGATGTTAACTAGAACTATATTATGATTAATATTGATAATTTCAAATTGTGAGACTAAAGGTAAAAGTTAAGTTATGATATATTTTAGCATAGAAATATGGGAAGGAGGTGTGCATTTACAGTAGTTATAAAATGGTCCTAGATGTAAGTGTACATATTTTTAAAAATATTGTAGAATATTTTTGCTCAGATGATTACCTTCTAAAGGTTTAGGAGGTAAAATGATAAAATTTTAGTTCTCCAGGAATTAAAGACAAAAAATCATTTGAAAATTTTATCAGTGTTGTATCTACTCTATGGTGAATCATTAGTACTACATTAGAAAATCTAGAATTTGTTAAATTAGCTTTTGTTTTAAAGGACAGGGATTCTTTTACATTAATTATTTATTAATCTATAACACAATTAGTTACAAAAAGATGGGAGGGTAGTGTGTCAGTATAGACATCTATATTGCTGAAAATGAACATAAAAGGTCTTATATAAAATATATAAAAATAAATAATTGACTTTAGAAGAAACAAGTAAAATTTGTGCCAGAAAATTTAGTCAGTGTGACAGAGTGAAAGGTCTAGTAGGTCAGATGAGAGGCCAGAATGACCTCAGTTTGAGTTTTAGAGGGGTCATTTATCTTCTTTGAGACTCAGTTTCTTTGTAAATGGGATTAATAATACCTTTCTTGCAAAAATTAT
Source organism: Macroglossus sobrinus (assembly GCA_004027375.1). Classification (NCBI taxonomy): domain Eukaryota; kingdom Metazoa; phylum Chordata; class Mammalia; order Chiroptera; family Pteropodidae; genus Macroglossus; species Macroglossus sobrinus. The sequence continues at coordinate 622,366 of PVKZ01000607.1, read as the reverse complement.
TATAAGGATTACAAATAATACGTATAAAACACCTATTAGAAAAATGTTATTTGCTGCTCTTTGCATTATAGATTTTCCTGACATTCCTGAATTCTGTTCACAAAAAATGCCATAAGAATTAACTATTGTGACAAACAAAAATATTTACCCTAAAGAACATTCAAACATATTTTTTAGGAAAAGACATTTATTAAAAATCACATCTCAGTTTTTTCTTTATCCTTCAGCCTCTTCTATTTTAAGTCAAGTAATAGTCAAGATCATTTGGATTCTGAGATATACTTCTAAAAGTAATGGAATAAGCCCAAAGAGAAAGGTAAACCAATAAGAAATGAATGATATGCATTTGTTCAGCCACAAGCATTTTAACTGTCATAAGAATTCTGGTTAGTTGAGGAATCTTATAGACTCATGTATGTCCTTTTGACTCAAATAATGATCATTTTCAGCAGCCTGGGAGTGATCTAAGAAACCACTTTGTGAGGTCCACAAACTACTTGTAGGTCAAAAAAGTTCTGAGGGTGCTATTGTCAGTGACAAATCAGGTTCCTGTCCTGGGTACAAAGAGACTGGACTGGGACTTCCATGCCAAAATTATTTACCCTTTTTCACACAGTTGAAGCTTCTTATTCCAGTGTTGATCTATGTCCCAACACTTTAGTAATTTCAATACAGATGAACCCAAAATGTCTTGTTACTTAAAAATATTCAGCCAAAATAAGTATTAATTTTAAATGAGCACAGAAAGAGATGTCACGTAGACAAGACAAGGCAGACTATGGGGCGTGAAGTATAAGGAATATTTCTTAACAATAATTTTATATGGAAAATACTTTTATTATATAAACACCCACAAAATAAATATTTCTGCTTTGCCTATTTAAAACTTTCTAATGTTGACCTTAAGATAAAATAATCAGCTATTTTACCAGCAAAAATGGGTTCATTTGGGAACAGTGAAGAATTGCAATTCAGGACATGAAAGCTATCACCATAGCTTTCTGGAAAACCATAGGCAAGTCTGGAGAACAGAGGAAAGAAACTTAAAAAAAAATACAAAAAAGGGAAAAATGGGGGAAGCTGTTATAAACAAAGTTCTTTGAAGGAAACTGAGAGTTTAAAGTGTATTGGCTTTTCTTTGGCTGGATTGTGACAGTCTTTTATTTCCTGAGCTGTTGTTGGGCAAGGCGAAGATCTTTCTTCCTCCTGTTGTGGTGATATAGTAGAAAATATCTTTCTGTTGGAGATGCAAGATATCTTTTCTCCTGTCTGAGATAATTGACAATGAGTGGTAGTACATCAGAGCTTCTATGGGCCCTCCCTACTCTAATTTTAGTTGAGGTTTCCTTTATTAATTTTTACACCAATATATGGAATATATCCTTAATGATTCACTTAATAAATGATTTTTTTGGTAGTTTCTTTGTATTTTACTGGAGGAAAACTAAATGTGGGCTATCTTAAAAAAATAAAAGAAGATATTCATCAAACAAATTTGATGAATATGTACATTATTATAGCCTATTTCTTAAAAAAATGTATATTGAAAAAAGGTGTGTATGTATGTCTGTGTGTGTGTATAAACAACCTGAGGAGAAAACCTGTTGAAAAGTGCCCCACAGCCTTACAGCAAAGGAATAAATAAAACACACTTAAATGTTCCAGGAAAAATAAGTAATTCTAGATCTCAATTATCATTTTCTGTGTTTGTTTGTTTGTTTGTTTGTTTGTTTGTTTGTTTGTTTTACAATTGAGAAGTTAAGAAGGTGGTTAACAGTATCTATCTCTTTTTGATTCTGTAACTGATGATGGACTAGAGCAGATGTATCAGCACACCAAAAACCTAACCCTAAATTTTTTAAGCTCCATGGTTCATTGTTTCAAGGCACTCCACAGCAAGAGTCACTTTTAAGGCTTAAAAGTTAGCAACCCAAAATAATTTAATCTCAGTTGTTCAGTGTTTTGAACAATTTACTGCAAGAATCATTTTAAAGTCTTAGAAATAAAAGAGAGCTATTTTAATCCTTTGAAGTCTTCAAAAGAAAAAAAAATTATTGAAAAAAAAACAGAAATGAAATTAGTAGTTGTGATATATTCTATTTATTAATGAGAACATGTTTTTCTCCAACTGCCTCCACCCTCTTCAGCAGTAAATCCGTAGACTGTTTCCTGATGTTCAGACCTCATCCAGACCTAGAGCCAGCATGTGAAACAATCATTAGAAGTCACATACACAATAACATGGTTGGGTCTAGAATTAGTCTTACTCTCTTAAGCTACCAGGTCTCTTAAAGGACTAGAGTTGGTCATCTATATACCATACTAATAATGACAGCTTCTCTTAAGTATCTGAAATGCTATCTCAGTGCTCATTTATGGCCTTTTATGGTAAGCAGGATATTGGTCCTTCAAGATGTCAATTTCCTAGTCCCCAGGGTTTGTGAATGTGTTATGTTACATAGCAAAGAGAAATTAAGGTTTAGATGAAATTAATGTTGCTGATTGTCTGATCTTAAAATAAAGAACTTATTCTGGATTATCCAGATGGCTTAATGTAACCAGAAAAATCCTTCCATTGGGAAGAGGAAAGCAGAATAGTTAGAATAAGAGAGATTCTATCTTAAGACTTGGTCTGCCATTGCTGGATTTAAATATCTAATATTTAAATATTGTCTTAACAATATGGGCAATGTGGTCAGATCAGGTATAAGAGTGAGATGCAAAGCAAGCGAGATAGCCAGAAATGGTGTTCAGTCATTGGAGATAAGACCTGAGCTTAAATGGCCCACCTTACCTATGTGTATCCAGCCTTCATATTACACAAGAGAGTTTAGTTAATTGAGACAGATTTTCACTGCCCAGTTGATGGCAGTCCTGACATTCATCTGTAACTAACTATAGCTGCTGTTTGGTTAGACAAGTTATCTTGATGGAATTAATTGCGGTCATGGTAGTACAAATGCATTCCACATTATACGCATGGCTCAAACAACAATTTTATGCAGAAACAAGTAATTGGAAAAGGGTTCTATACTTTAGAACTTTAATCTTACAGATACCTTGAGATGTGTTGCTGGAAAGCATCTTCACAGTTAATAGAAGCAGGGAGATGGGAGTCTGATAATGTGGATCTGATATCTCTGCTACCACTATTGGTATGAGAGCAGTCAGCTGATGAAGGCATACTATGTGGCAATATGAAGTCCTACACTCCTGAGCACTGCCACTGATTTGGTATGTCTCTGAGGCACTGAAACAAAACCTCCTGGGAAGCTACCCTGTGCTAGACCTACTCTCTTAGCTCAGTGGTTCCTGATCTTTTTGGATCTCCTCTTTTTTCTGGCTCACTCTCAAATTAGCCCTTAATTTAAAAAAGAAAAGAGAACAAATAGATTAAGTCACACTAAAAATTGTTTCTGTCCTCTGTCTCTCTCATTTTCTGGTTAGAGAGGTCTTTTTATTAGAAACAAAACTGTCTTATTTTCTACTTCCCAGACAAGAGGGGGAGGGGAATTCTGCACTCAATCCTAAAGAAAGGGCAGCAAGGGGTCATATTGTTCAATTGACTTCCTTTAATAACATAGACAAAAGACAGAAAAAAACAAATGTGAAATATTTATGTCAAAAATAGATTATATATTCATATATCCCTACACCCTGCTGACATCAATCAACTTTAGATTCAGTCAACAGCATTTACCTATTAGGAACAAAACGATGATGTGCATTAAACAGTTACCTTTTTTGGAAGTGGGGCTGGTAATAGTATGACCCAAGGACAAAATGTAATACAAATGCAACATTTTTCTCAGTCAATGCTTACCTTTCTGGATAATGAAATGCAATAGGTTGCTCAAGAATTGTATGTTATTTAGGCCTTTGGCAAATAACTCAAACATAAGTGAGTGAAAGACTTTGAAAAAAATTTTGTAATAACATCTTTTAATTTTTGTATGCTTGTTTTATATTAGGTTCTTAATATTACAATATTCTAATAAAATAGTCTACTTATGTGATATCTACCTGATAAGTAACATGTTGTGCATTGGGCTAGGTTATTGTAAAAGAGAAATTTGAGTAAAACTGAGTTATGCAAATATTTGGATGTTTGTGAAAGCAGTGCTTTATGTTTCACATAGAGTAATAACTATTTTGTCATCACTCTAAACAATCAGTTTTTAAGGAATCTTAAAAAATGGCATGATGCAGCATCTTGCTGAGATTTACTTTTATGATAGAGTACAGTAAAAGTGTCTTTTTAAAAACAGCTGGAGACATTGAAATTAGCATATATTTTTTCTTATCTATCCCAGATGAAAACGGAACACTATTCTCTGTTTTTGAGTAAACAAATAATGCTATCAGAATCATTATCTTTTTAAGTCTGATAAAATTTTATCTAGAACGAAAGTTTTCATCTTAATATATAAAGATTAGATCAATATCAATCAGAGTTAACCTAATAAAATTAGTTAAAAACCAAAATTAAATAAGCAGAAAAATGTAAAAAAAGGTAAAAACATTTAAAAAATTATATTTGAAAAGATTTATATATTTTTTATATTTAACTAAGTAGTTAAATGCTGTTTAAGTAAACATATTTCCCTACAAAGAAAAGTGTCAATGTTATTCTAAAGGAAAAAGGAGAAGAAAATTATTTCCCTTGCTTCATCCATGGCTACTGAGAGATTCTACTTGTAATTAAATTAAACAAATATTGAATGAATGCTTATTTACAAAACACTGTAAATAGTAGAACACCCATCCTTGTTGACTCAGTTATTTAAAAAAATACAGTTAGGGCCCATAAGATACAGGCTCATAAGACAGTTCAATTCATGAATGGTTTACTGAAACAGTCTTTGCACCAGTTTGTCATGCAACAAACCTTTGAATGCTTTATGTTCCTATTCGCTTTCTTCAGTCTCATGTCCTATTTAACCTCCTTAAATTTTAGCAAGCTTTCTTCATGCAGGCTCTGAAGATGCAGGCTTCACATCTCTGCAGACCTGGTGGCAGGTCCTCTCTGGCACTACCTAGAACTTTCTTTAGCTGCTCTTGGCAGTCCTGTGACCTAGCAGCACAGTCAGGTTTCTGTACTCATCTTTCAGATGTAGCTTGCAGGACACCTACTTTTCTACTTTATATATATACATATATATATATATATATATATATGTATATATATAAAGTAGAATATATATACACACACACACACATATATATGTATATATATACGTATATATGTATAATATACATATATATACGTATATATATATACATACGTATATATATATGTATATGTATATATACATATATATATATAAAATAAAAAAATAAACATTTCCTATTGTTTTATTTTTAAAAATAATCTCTTCACATATGATTGTAATAAAATTTTTTAATTATAAAATGATTGATTTTGTAGGCGAGCAACCAACCGAGAGAGAAAACATAAAAGAAGCAATTCAAAATTTTAATTTTAGCCAAGAGTTTAATAGGTCATTTTTCTCCTTCAGTCTCAATATTTCTCCCTCTTTCTCTCGCTCTCATTAGAACTGAAAAATTAGTAAGTAGAAGAAAGACAAAAAGTTAATGAAAGAAATAGATGAAACAAAAAAAGCTAAATTAATTTACCTGTGGATTTTCTTATCCCCTGATAGTAGAGATGACCATTGGGTTTTGATTTTCAGATACAATCTACTGTTCTGCAATTCTGAGATTTAAAAATGAATGCCCTCCATTTTATTGAGGTCACTTAATTAACTAAAAAGGACAAAAAAGAACGTGTAAATCATCTGAAGCTCTTTATTGTATTCTTTATTTCTCTTGTGTTGAAATGCTTTTCTTAAAGGAGAAGGAAGCTATTTCTTACTGTTTATTCATCTACCTCAGAGTAGTTAAAAGATATTTAAATTCTGCATCTATTTTTTAACTTAGGCATCAGCCTAGATCAGTTTTCCTAAAAGAACATAGGAAGAGTTTTATTTGACAAGTCACTGAAAGTTTTGTTCTTGCAAACATCTTTTCATTATAGGTTAATGAAGGAAAAGTGCTTCCTTTTTTAATGTCATAGGTTTTATATTTACAAGTGATTTTTTCATATGTTAATGTAAACAAAATAATTTTCATACAGTTTTTAAATTCAGTTTCCTCTCATAATTCTCTCCAATGTCATTATTAATTCTTTGAGAATAATTTTTTTTCCCTCTGGTATAAGAAGTTGAACTGAAGGATAGAGAATGATGTGTTTTCTCTTATTTTATTGGGAATTATATTTTGGCAGAAAAATTATAGAGTTTAATGAGAAATAAAAAAAAGTTGTAGAATCCTATTATTTAACGTTCCACACTCTGACCAGAAGAGCATTCAAAGAACACATTTAAATTGTAATTATTTTAGTCAGAGATTTAAATAATCAACAGAGGCAGATGGATAGCTAAGGATAATTGAAGTATGGATGTGCTGTGTGAGTGCCAAATAAAAGCACGCAAACAGAATCCATAAACACTTATCGAGCACTATCTACATGATAGGTACTGATGTAATCACTGAGATATTATCGGGACCATGACAGAGACAATCATGTTCATATAAAGATCACTGTCTGAGGAGAGATGTGTGCTACTAGCTGCTTAATCTCAGACTCTTGGCCTTCTGATCTCTCAATACATTGTGATTCACAAAATCACGTAGTGATTGACATAGAAGGATGGAAATATCCAACATTTCTAGAGTATTTTCATTTATACTGTAAAAGACCAAAAATAATAACAAAATTTAAAGGACAATGTAAGTAAAAAAGATTCTAGTCACAGAAGTAAGAGAAGTTGGTAGAATGATCAAAACAGAGAAAAATGAAGTAAGAGGCCTATGAGCTAAAGATTTAAGTGCAAAAGAAACAAAACAGATGAAAATTACAAAGTTTAGTGAATTAGGAACAGATAAGAGTGTCTTACTGACTTAAATCTTGATCATGATTTAACAAGATAGCCTGTGACCACTCTTCCATGGTAATGATTTCAAATCCTAATAAAAATAATAAATCAGTGGAAGGTGACTTGCTATGTTTATCTCTAGCTTCATAAAAATGCTTTTCAGTAGGTCATGGACCAATTCTGATGAAGGGGAAGAAAAGGACAGTCTGAGCACTTATGGTAGATGGTTCATAATGAAGAACAAATCAGCCAGCTATGAATGAATAATACCTATGGACAGTAACTCATGAAGCAAGCAGTTAAGTTAGAACATTTTAATAAGACTCCTTAGGAAAGGGAAATTCTAATTTCAAAATTAGAATTTGTGTCTGTGTTAATAAAACAATGTATAGTATCTTTAAAAAACAAATGATATAGTTGCAGAAGGAACAAAATTTCTTTTGGACAAAATATGTAGAATTGGGAAAAGTAATTTTCTATCGAACAATCCAATCGTCTAGACTGTAGAAAGGAAATAGTAGAGAGGAAATAGGAAATAGTAAATTATACTGAATAATTCTACAATTCACATACGTGGGGAAACAAAACACTTATACAGGACAGAAGCGAGGTCAACACTAAACATTATTTTGTTACACCATTTTATGTGTCTCATTGTTATATTGAATTTTAATTCAAGTAAATGACCTCATATTACATTTCTTCAACAATTTTAGTTTTTGAGTAAGTCATTTAGTTATGCATTCTATACTTAAATAATGGGAGATGCTTTGAGAAGAAATAAACAGTGACTTTTTTTCTCTCTCTGATATGGTGGTTTTCCACCTAACTGTGTTGCAGAGATTTCTGTGATCTATTAAACTAAAAAGTGTTAATCAAACCATTTGATAAGTGTTAGTAAATGCTTGCTATCTTAGGTTCTTTCTATCACCTTAATTAATAATTTAAGATAGCCCACAAGTTATTTTCATTTGATAATTATCCATTTAGTAAATGTTATAGGTGATAGGATAATATTGAACCTAATATTTAAAATTAAAATTAAAAGACAATCTCATTCATTCCCTTCAAGCAAATATTTACTGAATGTCTACTACATATCAGGCAATATTTTGGATGAAGAGAATACAAAAGAAAACAAGAGCAGATAAAATCTATGCTTTTGAAGGACTTTTATATGTTAGTCGCATGAAGGATGTGTAATAAATATCTAATAAATATGATGATAAGTAATGACTGAGAATGAAGCAGGACAAGGCGAATAATAATGTATGGAGGACTGTTACCATGTTAGGGAGGTCAGGAAAGAAAGTAGTATCTGGTCAGAGATCTGTTTTGAGGAAGCAAACCAGGAGGTTACACAGAGCCCCTGAAATGAAAGTAAGCTTGGAGTGTTGGAGAAATGGCCAGGAAGCCAATGTGAGCAAAGGTGAAGCAGTATGAGGTCAAATCAGAGAGGAAGTGGAGGCCTGGATGGTGATAAGCCAAGGAAGAACTTCAGTTCTTTCTCTGAATAAGTGGCTGAGTCTTTGGGCTGTTTTGATAGAAGAGTGAGATATTTGCCCTGCATTTTTTTAAGCTACAAAAAAACCCCCTTAAAATTGCCTAAACTTTTTTTGAAGTATTTCACTCTGGATTTTAAGTGAACTATATAGTGAAGAGTAATATACATGCAGAAAAGTTTATGAATCATAAAATTCCAGCTTAAGTCATTTCCCAAAGTCCATGCAGTCATATCGCCATCACCCAGATCAAGAGAAAAAAAGTATTTAGGGAAGGCAGAGCAACTCCCCAATGCACCTTGGAGTTACCACCTCTTTATTCCTCAAAGGTAGCCAATATCTTGATTTTTTCCATTGAAAATTAATGATGCTTCTTTTTGAATTTTATAGAAAATAAAACCATATAGTATATACTTTTTCATATCTGGCATTTTGCTCAGCTTTATGATTTTAAAATTTATTCATGTTTTTGTCTATAATAATTATAAGTTCTAATTGCTCTAAAACAATACATAGTAAAAAATACCACAATTCATTTATCCTACCTACTGTTGATGGATGTTTGAGTCATTATTATTTGGGAATATTAATACTGACATTAATATTATTGTATATGTTCTTTGATGAGCATATTTATACTCCCAGAGTGAAACAGTTAAAGTTCACAGAATATGTTTCAGGTTTAGTAGATACCTCCAAAAGATTTCAGAGTGGTTGCACCAACTTACATTTTCATCAGCTGTGTTTAACACTATAGATTTTGCCACAGCCTTGCCAACAGTTGGCATTGTCAATGTATGAGGGGCTACCATAACAAAATACCACAAACTTGGTGGCTTACATAACAAATTTATTTTGTCACAGGTCTGCTGTCTGAAAGTCTGAAATTAAGGGATCCACAAGATTGGTTTCTTCTCCTCGGCTTGTAGATGGCCATCTTCTTCCTGTGTCCTCACTTGATCTCTCCTCCGTGAGTCTGTGTCCAAATATCTTCTTATAAAGACACCAGTGATATTAGATTAGGGCTCACTCTAATCACCTCATTTTAACCTAATTACCTCTTCAAAGACCCTATCACCAAATTGTCATATTCTGAGATACTGAAGGTTAGGACATATATATTTTTTTTAATTTTAGCAATCCTGCTGGAAATTTTCCACTATGATTCTAATTTACACTTTCCTGATGACCAATGAGATAAAGTACCTTTTTAAAGTTCAGCAGTTTAAGCAATCTGTTTTGTGAAGTGGAGAATCACTTGCTTCACCTGTTTTTCTATTTTTTTAAAAAAATTGATTTAAGAAGTTTTTTTATAGTTTCTGGATGTGAATTGTCATATATGACTTGCAAATATTTTCATGAATTCTGTGGCTTACTTTTCATTTTCTGAATAGACTCATTCAACAAATGAAAGTTCTTAATTTTAATGTAGTACACCACCATTTATTAAAAAGACCATTCTTTCCTCACTGCAGTATAATAATTATTTTAAAATTTTCAATCACTGTATATGTGCGAGGTTTTTTTTTTTTTTGCAATCTTTGTTGTTCTATTGGTCATTTTTTTAAATGGATAGGCTAATGTCATTCTGTCATAATTTTTATAACTTTAAGATTATTTGAAAAAAAATTGATTTTGCCTCATCATTTCTTACTAGAAAAGTGAAGACATCTTTCAGACAGTCACATGCCATTTATGTTACTAGCTCAACAATGTTGCATAAACCTAGCACCATATTTTGCACATGACTGATGAATTTGAAAATATTATTTATGTTATGTAGAATGTTCTATTTTTGAGTTTATTTATCAGTAAGCACCTTGAGTTTCTCATTATAATATTTTCACAAGGTAATTGGGTATCATTTGTTCCATTTTATACCCAAGAAATCCAAAGTTAATTGCTTCACCTAAAGTGAGATGAATCAACATTCAAAATTAAAATTCACAATCTCTGTCTTCTCATTCTGTTGTTTAATCAATGAAGCAGGATGCCATTTTAAGCCATTAGTCTTCCTTAAGAAAATATAAAGCCATGTTCCTGGGATCAAATATTGTTTACAGATTCTCAATAACTCTTAATTTACAGTTAAAACTTTGAATTTTCTTACTAACTGGCACATGTTTGGATGAGTCATACCTCATGATACAACTTATTCAATTCTATCTCAGTAATTTAAGGTAATTGAGTCAAATAACAACATTGTCACAGGACCTGAATGTTGATTTCAGATTCTGCCTTTGCTGTCTCTTTTCAATTACCAAAGCATACTAATCACCATTATTGTCCAAATTGACATCTGTATCTTTTAGAGTATTTATCTTACTCTAGAATTTAGTCCAGTGGCTCCATTTGCATTTTTATACATATCCCTGAAGTAGTCATATTTTCTGTTCATATTTCTCTGGATGTGAAATGTAGCCCTGCCCTATTCTAGCATAGGCATTATTCCAAGTTGTTTCTCCTCAATACTAATCACATACTTCTTGCATTTATTTGGTCTTTGGGTGTTTATCAAAGTTAATTAAATTACTACTTAGATATTCTAACCAATGTATGTATGTATTAGATTTTATTAGGAGATACAGATAATTAGGCCCAAGATATTATTTCCACTGGTGACTTTCTGCTCAATTTAAAGCCTACAATCAAATATACTTGAGAGAGTTATATATAAATCACATAAATTGTGGATCCTGAGTGTACATATATAATAATTCCCATATGTTTAATGATTTGAGGCTCTTATTAATTACTTCATTTATTATTCAATTCTTTTCTTTCATTTATTCAATATATTTTTATTTAACACTACTTTTCTTCCAGCCTTAGCATTATTTTCCTTTTTCTTGAATTTTTTTTTCTCATCAAAATGTCAGAAACCCAAATCTTAGAATGCTGCTTTATATGGCTACCACCTTTTATTTATTAGTTGATTTTATGCTTCTTTATTGTCTGCATCTCCAATGTAGGACTGCTATAAAAATGGTAACGCACCCAACATTTTTAAGAAAGACCAAAAGACTTTGAGATACTCTCTTAAAGACAATTCAAAGTTCTATTAGAGTAAAATTGTAGCATTGCTTTTTAAATTTAGTCTTTACATTTTTAAGCTTTCAAAATCCATTTTAATTGTGTTCAACGGTGTTGGACAGTTCATAACTTCTGATTCCAGGAAATTTCTGGGGAAAAAAGATATCAATTTACTTGTAATGAATTTTAAAAATCATATGTGTATAATATCTGGCCTGTTCTAATGGTCAATATAATAACTAAATAATGTTATTATGAAGCTCATTGAGGTAAACAACTAGTTATATTTTTACTGTAGGATATATATTGTCATTATTTAGAACATGATATTTCTATAAAGGAGAACATGAGATTGATTTCATGATGTTTTTCTAGCAGTTGGAGCCATACCAAATACACATATACACACTTGCACACATGGGCATACACATACACATCACTGGCTTAGAGATCTTCAATTCATTTGTTTATAAATAAATAAAAAGTGGCTTTAAAAATGTTGTAATATTGTCTGTCCTCTTTTCTACATGAAATCAAGCTTTTTATGATATTTCAATCTGAAAACATAACTTTTCAATAATTATTTCTTATTAGAAAAAAACCTTATTGATACCTCCAAGACTTAGTAAAGTCATTCTAAATTTTCTACTTCATATCATATATAAACTTCATAACTTACCCCATGAGAATGATCTGCCATATTTCTTTGCATTTTTCTAGCAAATGCCACTAGTGTATAAACTTAGAAAAAATACAGAGACACATTTCCTACTTACTAAACTGCCCAAGGAGCGGTCACTGTCCTTTCCCCAGTTTACTATAACCACTTGTCAATCAAATTTGGTTTCTGGAAAGTAGAATTAGATGTATTTAGCTTACAGGATGTTTATCCATAAATGTTCTTGGGAAAAAGCGTAACTAGGCAGAAAGGGCAGTTGAGCTGTGATATAGGCCAAGAAACAGTTACTATATACCCTATGGAGAGTTCTGGACCTAAAATGGACCAGAATTACAATTGTCCTGAACTGGACCTTTATTGAATAGTCTTTGGATGTCAGTCCTGATCCTTGGTGAGGAAGCACTCTGCACCTGAAAGGGTCCCTCAAAGGGCTGACAGGCTTTTTGCAAACAGCAATGCCTGCAGCTATGGCAACAAGTTCTCCTTAAAGTGAGAACTGAGTGACTACTCTCCATGCCCTCCACTCTGCTGTTGGAAATTATATGAAAAGGTGGCGATGACAAAGGCCTCAGGATGGAGGGCTTCCTCCCAAATAGCCTCTCTAGATACTTTTGAAAGGTTTGACCACATTTTTTGAAAGATTTGACCACATTTTTCCAGATAACCTATGATTGACTTACCGCTAAAGGCCTCAGGTGACATTTCTTTGATGCTCATACTCTTGAACTCAAAACATGGGGTTCCTCTAGACCTAACCTGATAGGCACCTTTCAATTCCATCATTCATGTTTCTTGGTATTAACAAATTTAAGTGGAGTGTGGGATAATACTGACCTGCACCTCTATATCATTTCATCTCAAGTTTTATGAGCAATTCCTGTGGGTTGTTGTTTCTTCCCCTTCACGAAGGCTGCACTGTCTTTATTCTTTCTCCCTCTTGGTTCTCCTCTAATATTTGTGAGGGTGTAGGATGAGACAGCAGTATTGGTTCTGATAAACTGGCAACCCTCAGTAAGCCAGTGGAAGGACATGTCTGGACCTCTCTGAACTTAAAATGTAGTATATTAAGAAACATTTTCTCTTAACATGAGTCTTAATAACAATTCTCACATTTTATAACCTACAATTTTATTACAAATTTTTATTTCCATGGCTGCCTCAACATGTAGAAAATTAATAGTCTGGAGATTAACAGTTCAAATTTAACAAAGCCACCTCTCCGTAGAGATGTTTTTAATTTGTTATTGAATTTAGCTATATCATCTGAGGGTCTACAAACTTTTTTTTACTCTCAGCGGTTCTGACACCAAATGTATGAATTTTTTCAACACCAACAAAAATCAATTCTGCTACTCCCCAGACACCAACTGAGTGTCCTACAGTTAAAACTAATTTGGACACAACTATCTGGTATTAGCACAGACCCCACAAGTGAAGGGCTCAGTCCCACAAGATGCCAGCTGAAGTCTCAGGTCATCATCTGTACTTATTATCAACCAGCTGTAGACTGGGGGTTCCCACAGCCTCTTCCTTAAGGTCAATAATTTGTTATAATGATTTACAGAACTCAGGGAAATACTTTGATTATGTTTACTGGTTTATTATAAAGAATATTATGAAAGATACAAATGAACAGCTGGATGAAGAGCTATATAGTGCAAGGTCCAAGAGGAGCCCCAAGTACAGGAGTTCCTGATGCTGCGGAGTTTGAGGTTCACTACCCTCCCAGCTCGTGGATGTGCTCAACAACCTGGAAGCTCCCCAAACCCCTGAGGTGAAGTTTTTATTGAGTTTTCATTAGGTGGGCAAGATTGATTAAATCATTGGCTATTGATGTTGAACTCAGTCTCCAGCCCTTTACCCCTCTCTAGGGGATGTGAGGGGTTGGCTCAAAAGCTCCAACCCTCTAATCCTGTTTTGGTCTTTCTGGAGATCAGCCTAGAGGCACCAGCTATCTCATTGGCATACAAAAAGACTATTATCACACCCTCTCTGGAGATTTTAGGGCTTTAGAAACTCTCCTGGCAGGAAACTGGGACAAACATCAATTATAATAAAGGAGGCTCCTATTAAGTCTATCACTCAGGAAATTACAAGGATTTTTGTAGCTTTGTGTTCAGATTATCAAAAGTTTTTTACAGTTTTGTTTAGGTGTGATTTTCATTTTTTTCCCTTCCTGTAGGCATTAGTGAGGATTCCCTAGAGAAACACAACCTGTAGGAGGTATAACTATGTATATGTATATGAATAGATTATTATAAGAGCCTGACACACTATGGAGGCTGGGAAGTCCCAAGATCTGTCCTCTGAGTGCTGGAGGCTTAAGAAAGATGGTGGTGCAGTTTGAAGGCCTGCACAATGGCGTTCAAGAGGCATGGAACTCATTCTCAAACATTTGCTTAGTTTCTGCCTATGGGGAGTGGATTTAAATTTTCTTTCTTTTTTTTTTTTTTTGGTATCTTGATATTTTTGACAATTTTAACTTTTATAATTATCCTTTATGTAAAACTTAGATTCTGGAACCAATTTCTCATGTTAAAAATAGCTATTCTAAAAAGATGCAGAATTTCAAAGTTTACACTGTTGTGTCATAAGAAGCAAGGCACCTGCACAGTATAACTTTCTGAGTTATTCATTATTGCTTAACTACCAGATAGGTGAATTGGATAACATGCTTAACTAGAATTATCTCTTTTTAATATGAAGTGATGCTATGAGATGATGTTCAAGGTCCCTTCCAGCTCTAAGACTTTTTTACTTCTATAAAAATAGTACTATTATTTTTATCACAAGGAGTAAGTACTATACTGGGAAGAAAGAAAGGTTATAAAGAGAGCAATGCTATTGAAAAATATAGAGGCAGTAAAAATGTTCTCTTTTAACACTACTAACAGGATTAATTTTTAGTAAGTACAAATATATATCTTAGTTAATAAGCCAATACATCTTAGTTTATGTTCTGATTATACCTTTTGTTTTAACCACTTGTAAATTGATATCCCTTGGTAATTTTCCCAATTTCTACTGCAAGACTTCTAATACTCTCAAAAGTCTCTCCATCCCAATTAATTCAAGGTGTTTCCTGGACATGTTTCAGATGTGAACAGAAATTATCTATTATTTAACTTGATCTTTAGTGCTCTGGTGACCTCTAGTAACAGCTCTTCCTCCCTTAAGTGCTATTTGAGGCCATTCTAGTGGGTTCTGTCCCTCCCACTAAGCTATTTACTGTCAGGCATCACTGTCATTGCCTCCCTCTGGGTATCACTATTGCTCCTGTCAGTTTGTTCTTTTTAAGGACTTTACTTGGATAGAGTCAATTTGTGAACCTTATAGAAGCTTGCAGTTTTCTTCTCTCTCTGCTTGAGTGTTGTTTTTATCCTCAGGGCTAGTAAAAGCTTTAGTGCTTATACTGTAATATCATACAAAAACTTTTGTGAAATAGGACTTTTGGCTTTTATTTGTAGCTACTATCACCTTCACCCACCACAAATACACATGCCATTTCTTCTTGTCTCTGAATCATAGAAATGGTGACAAAAAAGAGCAAACAAAAATTATTATGCACCTGATAAAACATTCATGAGTGTGTAATGTGTATATATTGCTGTGCTTAAGAGGTATATTGTTGTGCTATAATGTGCTGTACTTAAGGGACATGTCATACAAGAACTAAATCAAGAGGGTGTTATCTTAGAGTAATGTGTGTATTCACCAGAGATAGATGATTGGAGAATGTACAGGTTATTTAATGTATTCATTATTCAATAAACATATTTTGACAATATACTGGATAGGAGCTAAAAACATCAGATCAAAGTTATGTATGATATAAAGCTATATAGAGCTATAAAGGAAGTAGCTACTACTTTTACATCAAGAGAAGATGAAACATATTGGATTTGTCACTGTCCAGGTTTTTAAACATACCATTTCTAATAGCTTGTGCTTGTGCCCGTCAGTATAATCTTGGACCAGTGCCTGAGCGTTTTGAAGAAATCATCTTATCTCCTATGAGGGAGTGGGTCTGAGTTTCAAACTCTATGGTAAATCTCCACTGACCCTTGCCTCTGATGACTAAAGTTTTATTACTTGATCAATGTGTCTAGTGTCTGCTTCAGTCTCTTCTCTTGGTTTAAGTGTACTCTTAAGAGGCTCCTAAGTTCCTTATGCAAACAGACTTTGAGTCAACCTGACCCAATTTGACAGACTTTTTGGTATGCACAAATACTGGTATTGAATTTAGGTGAGCTACAAATTTGTTATACACATCAATTGACATGCATCTAGATAATTTAGTCCAACTCTCCATGCCTCTCATCTCTCACTTGTAAAGTAAAAAGTAATGACTTATATTTTAAAACTTTAACTCACTTCATATAAAAAAAATGTTAAGTAAATTAAAGTAAATTACATGATAAGTTAATGACAACAGAAGTAGAAAAATTGAGAATAGGTAATGTAAATAAAAGTAAAATATTAAAACCAGAATTTTTAAAAGCATAATAATCAAGATCTTAAACTGAGAGACAGTCAATTACAGAATTTACAATATGAAAAATATCCAGCTTTCCCAACACCATTTATTGAATAAACTGTCTTTGTTCTACTGTATATTCTTACCTCCTTTGTTATAGATTACCTGACCATATAGGCATAAGTTTATTTCTAGGCTTCCTAATTCTGTTCCATTGATTTATGTGTCTGTTTTTATGCTAGTACGATGCTAATTTGATTATTATAGATTTGTAATATAGTTTGATATAAGTAGTGTGATATCTCCAATTTTTTTCTTCTTTTGTAAGATTGCTGTAACTATTCAGGGTCTTTTGTGGTTTCATATAAATTTAGGATTATTTATCTTAGTTCTGTGAAAAATACCACTGGTATTTTGATAGGGATTGCTTTGAATCTATACATTGCTTTGAGTGGTATGGACATTTTAATAATGTTAATTTTTTCAATTTATGAGCATGATATATGCTCCCATTTATTTGCATCTTCTTCAATTCCTTTCTTCAGTGTCTTATACTTCTTTTGAGTATAGGTCTTTTATCACCTAGAAAGCCATAAGAGGAGGATGTTGCTCCCACACCAAGAACAAAAACCATATAAATTACAAAATCATAACTTTTTTAACCCTTTAGAGATTTTCTAAAGCTGAAGCTGTAAGGGGAGCCAGTGAATTGTATTCCAAAGGAGAACAAGCACCTTGAGGAGAAGAACATATTGAATGTGATACTTGTGGCAGATCATGAAAAGAAGTGGTAGGCATGAACAGAGGTACATGAAGGAATGCAAGTGGTAGTTGGTTGATGGTGGGGATTAATAATGCTCATGTGCTGGAATTTTCTATCATTCAAAGCAAAAGCCATCTTCTCGAGGAAAAATCTAGAAGAGCTAGACCTCCCCTCTCTTCATGCCTCTGACCTAAGCAAAGCTAGGAAGCCACTGGTGAAGGGGAGCATCCTCCTTTTCCCAACAATCTTGTGCTGATATTAGAAAAGGGGGAGAAAACTCACTAATGTTGAGGATTCTTTATCGATTCAAAGCAAAGATTATCTACTGCTATGGTAGGAACAGGATACATGCTCATACTCAGAATTCTTTACCAATATAAAAAAGAGTTGTACTTCCATAGGGAAGAAAAGCAGAAATTTGAGTTTCAGTTTAAAAAGATTTGGTTAAGAATGACCAGATTGAAAAAAAACACAAGAACTCTTCTATCCCCTTAAGGGGTCTGGATTAAGTAAAACACAACAGTAGTTAACTGCTGAAAGAATTATCAAAGAGTGGTGCCATTTTATAGATACCCCTGAAATCTAAGAAAAGAGCAGGAACACTGAGAAAAGATCCAGCTCGAAGCATTTTATTAAACAGCATACTGAGCACATACCCTACGAATTATGTTCTTCAGTCTCTGGTGCACTGAGGTTACTATAGCAACATAGAACCCAAACCAAACTGCTAATTAGATTGACTTAAACTCTTGTTGACAGACAGAAGAACAGATGTGTCTTCTTCTAGACATAAATTACATTTCTCTAAGTGCCTACTATGTTTTTTAATACAAGTTTTGTCATTCAATCAAAAATTACAAGATAGAAAAAAATCAAGTAAAAATAATTCATTATTAAGCAATGTATCTTTTTGTAGAATGAGACCAAAGATTGATAGTCTATATATTGGAACCATCAGACAAAGACTTTGAAATAATTATAGTTAGTGTTGAAGGATATAGTGGAAAAAGTTAAAACATAAATGAAAAGAATGAGGATTTAATGAGAGAAATGGAAAAGCTTTGAAAAATGAGTCACATAAAAATGCCTGAAATTAAAGGCAGCTAATCTTAAAAAGAATAAGGAAAGCAATGTGTCAGAGTTTGTATAATCCATATCCTCTGAGGAGAAACACCAAGAAAGCATTAGCCATGGAAGAAATGTATGAATAGGAATCCCTCTGAAAAACAATACAGTGTAAGCCTAACTATCAGACCTCAAAGGAAGTGTGCTCCTAAATGAAGGAGGGAGGAAAGTGAAGAAGAAAGTAGGTGGGAGCTTCTTCCTTCTACATATGAGTTATAAGGAATTGTTTAGAACCATATATCAGGTTCTAAGAAAAAAAAAATAAAGAAAAATAGAAGAGAGATCTGTTATTACTACTTTTGTCTCATAACCTTCGTATTAGCTTTATAAGTGATTACCCCACTACTTTTATTATATATTTACCTTTCAGTGAGATTTATTCTTTCATATGTGGCTACTATTAATTAGAATCCTTTTTTTTTTCAGCTTAAATAAATCCCTTTAACATTTTTTATAAAGCTTATTTAGTGGTGATGAACTTCTTTAGAATTGCTTATTTGGAAAACTATTTCTCCTTCACTTCTGAATGATAACTTTACAGGTCAGAGTATTCTCTGTTGGAAATATTTTTTCTTTCAGCACTTTAAATGTCATGCCACACCTTTCTGGCCTGTGAAATTTCTGCTGAAAAATCTGACAGTCTTTGGGGAGTGCCCTTGTATGTAACACATTGTTTTTCTCTTGCTACTTTTAATTCTCTCCTTGTCTTTAACACTGACATTTAAATTATAAAGTGTTTTGTGAGGGTTTCTTTGGGTTTCTCTTCTTTGTAACTATCTGGGCTTTCTTCATTTGGATGTCTATATACTTCCCCACATTAGGGAAATTTGGGGCTATTATTTTTGCAAATAAGATGTCTGCCCCTTTTTTTCTCTTCTTATTTTGAGAGCCCTACAATTTTTTTTCTTTTTTGCTGTTCTATTTGAGTGAGTTCCACTGCCTTGACTTTGAGTTGACCAATGATTTCTTCTGCTTTATATAGTTTGTTATTAAACCCTTCATCTATATATTTAGTTTAGTCATTATATTATTCAGTTCTATAACTAGTATTTGGTACTTTCTTATATTTTCCATTTCTTGTTGAAGTTCTCAATCGATTCATTTCTTCTTCTTCCCAGTCTGCTGAGCATTTTTATTACCATTAACTTCAACCCCTTTTTAAGTAAATTACTTATCTTAATTTTATTAAGGTTTCCCTACTGCCCCCACCCCACCAAGGTTTTATGTTGTTTTTTTCATTTGGAACATATTCCTCTGTTTCTTCATTTTGCTTGATTCTCCATTTGTTTACATTTGGTACATGAAACAACCACCTCTCCCAATCTTGAAGGTGTGGGCTCGTGTAAGAAGATGAACCTTGTCATTCGACTCTGCCTCAGTTCTTAGTTGTCTCTCAAACCTTTGTACTTGTCCAAGCAGCCTATTATATTTTTAATAGCTCTCAATAGTTGAGTATGTGCTAAGACCTGTTAGTGTCTGAAAGGGAAAGATCACAGCACCTAGATTCAGGCTGGCTGGAAGCCAGATCATCAGTCATAAGCTTTTAAATATGTGCAAATATATACAGTCCTGTGGGATTGTGAGATTAAGCCTTGCTGGCCACCAGAGCCAGGCAATCTGTAGGTGTCCCCTGGGCAGGAGTTGCCAAAATTGGGGCTTCAGACAAATTTATAAACTTTTTTACCGAATGACATGTACAGGCTGGATCAAAGCAGAGGGAGAACACCAAGATGGCATCCACAGCCTATGTTTCTTAAGAGCAGCTGTGTAAGCCACTAAATGTGTGCCGAACCTGAAGCTTGCCCCTTAATGCCAAAACTCCAGAATAAGCAAAGAGGCCTTCTTCACAGAAGGACTTGGAGTGTGCCTCATTCTGCTTTCTGTGCAGTGCCCTGGAGATGGTAGGCTGTCAAGAACTATTTCTCTGATTTCTATAGTCCTCTGGAACCCAGGAAGATAACCCCTCTTGTTACCAGACTCAGCCAATCAAGGGGTATTTCGTAGGCAGCAGCTGCAAAAACTGGGATACCAGGCATAAAAAAAAAAAACAGGGCATCAAACACATGTTAAGCTCCTCTGCAGAAGACACTGGTATTTTGAGTGTGAGTACAGCACCTTCCATGGTCTCTGGAAGGGATTACAGGCAGCCCCTTGAAGCCTCTCTAATTAGAAACCTGACCTTAGGGTGCAGTCATGATAATTAGCTAAAAGGTCTCCTGAATTCCTGGGTCTGTTGCCTCTTGCTGTGTCCAAGGGTCCCTTGCTGTGTCCTAGGGTGATAGCTATTTAAGAATTCTACCCATTGCTTACAGTCCCATGAATTACAGGAGCCTAAACCCAATGGCCATCAGAGCCAGTTGACTTAAAGTGTCCCCTGGAAGCAGTTGTAAAAACCAATTATTACAGTCTTATGGGACCAGGGATGAAGGTTCTGTGGGCACCAGATATGGGCAAAACCCCCTTCTGAGAGATACTGGTGCTCTGGAGCATGAAAAAGGGAAGAAGTAGTGCCCTTTAGTCTCTGCCCAATAGAGTATACTGGCTGGCTCCTAGATGTTTGTGTTAAATTAGATTCCTGCCCCTTAGGCAGAAGCTTGAATATAATCAGGTGAGTCTCCTTCATTTTAAATTTGACCCAATTGGCTGTCTCTGAGCTGGATCCTGGGGCAGTGAGTCCAAGCCTGTGAGATAGATAGGAGAGATTTCTCAGATCTCATGTCTTATGAGTCTTGGGGTGAAAGTCTTGTTAATTTTCAATGTTAGGTGTTTTGGGGGCCTGTCTCTTAAGCAGATGTTTTAAAAGATGGTATGCTCAATGTAAGTTTCAAAAACTTTGTTCATAAGGTAGAAGCTCCAGCTTTTGAATCCCTTCCCAGCTGTCTTTGAGCCAAAGGTGGGATTTATGGGAAGATTGTTTCCTGGCCTCTTCTACATACTTCAGTATGGTTTTCTTCTCATTCTCCCAATATATAGTGTCACTTTACCAGCCTTTAGTTTTTTTAAAAGCATTGTTTTGTTTCATATATAGCTGTAGACTCAGTGTATCCACGGGAGGAGGTAAGTTCAGAATTTTTCTACATTGCCATCTTGAACCAGGATCATCCAATTTATTAATTCTTAATATTCCATGTGTTGGACATCACAGGAAAACAAAAATAAATTTTTCAAAAGCAATGAGATTTTTAAGGTTATATACCATCTTAAGAAGGAAAAAGAAGGGAGAATGTAAGCAACTTAATGAAAAGTGAATGATTTTGAAAGATGAATAGGCCCTTAGAAGAACAGATCAGTATTCTATTGTGACAAAATTTGTCTGAATGTGATATGAACTTCTATTTTACTCTCTCATGAGGAGAGTCAATCTTCCCTGATTGATGAAATCCCCAGGTTGATAAAACACATTGATGACAATTGAGTTATTTTGGAAGAATCTGTCTTCAGGCAGTTAAGAGGAGTTCAGAGAAAGCTTCTTCCTGTACTTGCTATTTTTCAAAATGTTTTCAAGCTTAAAATAATCAATATACCAAAGTGGCATGTTTGGGGTGGCATGTCCTGAATTTCAGAACAAAGAGAATTGCCTTTTTCTTATCTAGCATCTATATAGAATAAAATATTCTGATAATTCAAATTTATTTTTGAAAAGGTTTAACTTTTATGTGTATACATACAAATATACTCGATAGTATTTCTAAAGAATTGATATATGCTGCTGATATAAATAAAATTTAACATGAAATTTTTAAAATTTTACAGATTATTAAATATTTAATTGTTTATTTAAAAAACTTGGAAACTAATAGAAAAAGTTGCAAGAATTGTACAAAGAAACATCATGTATCCCTAACCCAGGTCTAGCAATTAATAAAATTTATTTAATTTTCTTTTTAATTCTTTTTATATACATATTATTACTATTTTTCTGAACCATTTTTCTGAGAATAAGTTGCACATATTATGTACTTTTTTATCATCTGATTCTTATATATTCATTATATATGAACATGATAAAACTCTAATATATATGAATGATGTGGTGCTTGTCATTTAATTTACTGATCTATTCATTACTTATTCAAAAAATTTGTTGTATACCCAATATGTGGCTACAGTTGTGAAGAAATTACATAAAATCCTTGTTCTTGTGGGTTTTATAAAGTAAAAGAGTAAGTACAATAAAAGTATGATGAGGATTGTGATAATGAAAATAAAATTGATGCATATGCACAAAAAGCAAGAACATCTAATGTGCTTTTATGTGTCTGAAAAATCTGGAGATAGGTACATTTAAATAAGGGCTGAAGAGTTGATAGGGAAAGAAGGAGAGGGGTCTTTATACAGGGGGACTGACTATGTGTAAAGCTTCAGAGGTGAGACGATGTGCCCAGCCCCATGAATACCCATATCCTCAGGCTCTAGTATAATTCTATGAGCTAGATAACATAAAATATACTGATCGGTTAGGGCTATTTCTTTATGTATATAAAGAAATCAAGGATAAGCTCTTTCACCAGTCATCTCAAACAACAAAAGCAAGAATGCTTATATGCTCTTTATTTAATAATGGTAATTGAAAAAGATGGATTTCTCTGGAAGGTAGTACAGCTTCCCTCATGTTGCTATTTAATCCAATAGGAGAGGAACTTTAGATAGTATTTCCAGGAGAGCTTGAGAGAATGCTTTGCAGCAAGGCAGTTTGAATCTTTTTTCCAGAGGAGGAGAGATCCTCTTGACACACATAAGTTAATGTTCTAGATTAGCACTCTGACCTGGAGAAGAGAATGTGTGTCTATTAGCCAAGCAGGTAGCAATGCCCTGATCCACTGAGCCATCATTATGGAAGGTAGCCAAGGAGAGAAGACATCAGCCAGGTGAATTGACCAAAGGCACTGCCTTTACTCAGGCAAATACAACTAGAGATGCCTCAGGATAACTTTGGGCCAATCTTTTTATAGTATGTCTTGAAACTGTAGAATAGTGTAAAATTACCCATTGCTGGGGCATGTCTACTGCAAATTGTGTGTCTTAGCATTCTGTGAGAAGGCTAGAGAAAGACATGTTATAGTCTCAATTCAAGTCTTCCTTAGACAAAAGTAAGTTTGATGTTTTGTGCTGCAGGTACCTTTTTGTGAGATGGATTATCAAAAAAACATTTGAAGGAGCTGGAATGCATGCATTGAAATATAAGATGTGTGAAATTCAGGCATACTTGTGAAAACTCAACCACTCTTAAAATTATATATGAATACTAATGTCTTTGGTGAAAAAATATCTTCAAGCAAATCTCTGATGAGTCTTAGAGCTGTAAGTGCTCTACAATTATAAATGTATAAATATGTGCTTATTATTTCTGTTAGTCTTTAATACAGTGTTACAATTATTGGCTATTTTTCTGTCTCTTTAGTTTAAAGGTGAACCCCATGTATTGTGTTCTTCTATACTTAGACTGCCCAAAAGCACAAGAGGTACTAACTAGGGTGTGGATGAATAAATCCATTCAGTTGTCCCAAAGTCACGAATTGATCGATATTGATTGAACTGAATCATTGAAATTACTATATACAGTAATTATAACATTATTAATATTTAGATAAGAGATTAGACAAGATACTAAATTTTGCAATATTTCCAAATATTTAAAGTAAGAGATTTATATTTTAACCAAAACTGTTTCAGTAAACTAAATTTATATCTAAAAAGTCATTAATAGGTTACGAATCTAATCCCTCTTACCTCCACTGGTCTTTTAGTTAAGGAACATTTTGAGAAATCTTGCAGGAAGGGCATACAATGAATTTAGATTGGGTTTCCACAGACAGCATTTACTAAGGGTTAAATGAGCTTTCAACTGAAGAGCAACTGGAACTTTCCTGAATCTCCTGGTCTGCTTCACAACTTTAAAGTGATTTTTAAAAAAGGCAAAGCTTCTTAGTGATGGGCCATACTTCAATTGACTATACAGAGTTCTCCAGTCAGATAACTAATGAGATTTTACTTTCCAACTGTAATGAGAATAAAGAAGAAGTAGTATGTTTTACCAGTCTGGGTCATTCAATACCCTGACCATGCTGGAGTTGAAGCAGAGATGAAATGTTAGCAAATCTCGACTCATTATTACTGCAAACCCAGGTCTAAAGGGTAAGGTTATTAGTGGTGACTTCTAAAAGCAATCACCACTAATGTATGCTTTCTGTATAGAAATGGTCAAAAAGATCTTTTTAGTGAAGAAAATGCCACATCATTTACTTTTAAAGTCTCGGTCACAAAAAGGCTAGAATGATAATATAGGGCAAATGATTGCTTTAGCCTGATGATTTTCAGAAAGTTGATTAGCATTGCTAGGAATTCTTTGTATTAAATTATTCTTTTATTATGTAGAGAAAGTTTTTAAAGTCAGTTTTTTTGTAGGAATATTTTAAACTTGAACCTTTTCTTATTTTATTCTTTTCAAGAAAGGGTCATAAATGTAACTTAGGGGAAGACTACTGCATGTTTGTCCAGACAATATAAATTACCAGGAAGCTGTACGAAAGCAAGAACATTTACTGTTTTCATTGAGAAGTTTCTTATCTCCCAAGAAAGCACCACAGATTTATGAATACTACATCAGAGTGGCAAGCTGAGTCATATGTAAAGGTTTCAGGTCTTTACCCAAAGAAATCTGCTTTCCAAGCTGTCTATATGTTTGTGTGAGCAAAAACAAAGGTGATATCAGTCAAAATATTTGATTTTTCTGGTGTGACTTTTTAGTAAGTATGATTAACATACTTGGATATAAATAAATGACAGACTAAAGAAGGTGGCTTGTGAAAGCATCATGAAATATATCATTTTAATTATTGTTTTTTAACAGGCATTAGTTGCATGTAAAAATTTTGGAAAACATACATATGTCGATTTTATCCCTCCCCAAGCTTGTCTGTATTTCTTCCCAAGCTTGTCTTTATTTAAAAGTCATCAATAATGAAACTTATTTTTTTTCCATCTCTTTTGGTACTGACAATGAAAAATGAGCAAACATATTGAAGTGAATATAAATAATAGATGCCCAAATATACTGTTCACCATCACACGAAGTCTGAGTGTTGTGTAGATCTGGATACATTCTACAGTATCTGACAGTGCCATTTCAGTTTCTCTCAAAATGATAAATAAGTCAAAGGCTCAGTCACAAACTAGTAACTGGATATAGCTCTCCATAAAAAATGTATTTTCTATTCCCACATTAATCTTTCTTAAGAAAGAAGGAAAGAAAGAAAGAAAGAAAGAAAGAAAGAAAGAAAGAAAGAAAGAAAGAAAGAAAGAAAGAAAAGAAAAAAAGAAAGAAAGAAAGAAAGAAAGAAAGAAAGAAAGAAAGAGAAAGAAAGAAAGAAAGAAGGAAAGAAAGAAGGAAAGAAAGAAAGAAAGAAAGAAAGAAAGAAAGAAAGAAAGAAAGAAAGAAAGAAAGAAAGAAAGAAAAGAAAGAAAAGAAAGAAGTAAAGAATGTGGGAGAGAGGGAGAGAAAGAGAGAGGGAAGGAGGAAAGAGGGAAGAAAGGAAGGATAGAAGGAAAGGAGAATGGAAGGAAAGAATGGACTGTAAAAAGAATCATAGATCCTAAGGTAATTTTTCCTTTTTTTTTTTTCACCCTAGTAGCTTGTTATGAAAATTTTCCATCTGCAATAGAAGATGAAAACAAAATGTAGGCAAATTAATGTTTTAAAATAATCATCAATATACAATAGCACACATTTATCGTTTGTTTATTCTGACCTCTAAGAGCTATTTGCCTATTCACAAACCCACACCGCTCTTCATGACTAGTGAATTGAGTATACAGTTCTCTGACTTGGCATTTGAAGTCCTCATAACGTGAATTCCATCCACTTCTCTGTAGGCATCTTCCTCTGCTCACCTACATTCTACCCAACACAAATATCTGGGCCATTCTAAGGAACTATCCTGCTTGCTTCATTTCTGTTTCTCTGCAACATTATGTTTTACTATAAATATGTCCTTACAGTACTCTACCTTCAATTTTTTTCTCTTTATTAAATCTTTCCTAATTCCCCCAAGCTCCATTAGGAGAAGATTTTTTGTTTGTTTGTTTGTTTTGCTTGAGCAATATCTCACACACTGTAAGAACTCAACCAATTAATGTTGAATGAACAAATTGCTCATTTATTTTGTAGCCCCTTCTATGCCTCCTAACTTTGTGTATAGTAGACATCAGATAAATACTGAATTGTGATTTTTTCTTTTCTTTTCTTTTCTTTCCTTTTGTTTTTCTTTTCTTTTCTTTCTTTTCTTTTTCTTTCTTTTCTTTTTTTTTTCTTTTCTTTTTTTTTTTTTAAATGATAAAAGTACCAATGTTAGTTGAAGAGGTCTAGTTTTCAAACCTAATTGGTATGTACCTCTTTGGAGCTATGAATGGTTTGGAAGTAGTCAAGAGCCGGCATTAGGATTTGAGCTCTCCTCAAGCAGAGAAGATTTCTTGAGGACCTTTTGCTTTGTGACAGCCCATTTTGTAGGACTGACACATGTTTAAGAGTTTTATAATGGAAAAAAGCCTTCACCACAATAGCTTAGTTTCTTTCTTTTCTGTCTGGTTGAATGAAAGTCATTTCTTTTGGGACCTAGATTCTTCTACTTTAGGGGTTTTTCATTTGTGCTCTGAGGCTATATGGTACTATAGAAATACATCAGTGGGTATCATAGATGCTTTAGTCAAATATCATAGATATATACAATATTTTAAAAATTTCTAGGAAGCTACAAAATACTTAAATATTGAAGCAAATTTTGACATGTTGCAGGCTTCACATGGGTCAGTGTATAGTTTCAGTTTAACT
This sequence comes from Macroglossus sobrinus, assembly GCA_004027375.1. Lineage (NCBI taxonomy): Eukaryota > Metazoa > Chordata > Mammalia > Chiroptera > Pteropodidae > Macroglossus > Macroglossus sobrinus. The sequence continues at coordinate 595,022 of PVKZ01000607.1, read as the reverse complement.
AATTTTTTATACTACTCTTCTCTCATGGCTATTTATTTATTTAGAATGTTTTGAAAAAGTATTATGGATAAAGATTTGAGTAACCCTGAACTATTTGTTTTGCTTTGTATTTAAAATCAAGTTGTATAGAGTTGTATGAGTAAAAGCATACCAATACACAATACTTCAAGACATATGTGTATGAGCAATTAATAGCAATGCAAGTTTATATGCATCAATTCATCACATGTTCTCATTATTTCATCTAATAAATATACAAAATAATAGTTCTTAAATGCTTACTACCTGATCATAGATCTCTAGGCTCTGGAAATATAGAAGTTAACAAAATAGACAGTGTCTGCTCTCATAGAACTTGAATGTAAATAGCACATAGAACAGAAAGTAAGCACATAGAAATCATATATAATATGCTAGGTCATGATAAGAGTGTATGAACAAAAATAAGCAGGGTAGAAAGCCTCCCCAACAGGACAACATTTGAACAGAATTAAATGTGAGAGGAGGACAATTATTCTTATGATTTTTTAGAGTAGAGTGTTCTGGAAAGCACAAGTGCGAAAGCACTAAACAGAGGACTGCTAATCAAGGAATAGCAGAGATCTAAGTGGCCAGCACCAAGTAAGCAAGTAAAAAATTGAAAGGAGATATGCTCACAGAGTTTGGCAGGGACACCACTATGAAATTTAAGGATATCTTGAGATTGTAGGAAGAGCTGTTAAAATGAAGTACCAGCCATTTCTCTGCAGCAATTAGAATATTGTCAGTATGATGTAACCAAAACAAAATTTGGTTCTAAAGTTAATAAGGGAACATAATATACACCAATAACTTCTAAAATCAAAATGTTGCTTTCCTTAACAGAATCAAGATTTTCACTGATTTACTTTCTATTGAAAACTGAAAGTGAATACATTGTGTCATATATCACTTTTCTCACATTTTTTTGTGTGTTTTAGTGCCCAATATGATTTTGCTGAAGTATTTTAACCCTTAAAAGAGTTTAAAATATATGTACCTTCCAGTCATTAATGTAGTCATTGGAACTTGGATAACTTAACGGGAAATATAGTGACTGTTCTGATGAAAAACATTAAAACAGGGATTATATTTATGTACTAAAAATGTAAATCATTAGTGCCACTTATTTTACTTACCCAACTAATGTTTTCTTTTTTGATTTTTCTTTAGTGTGATATTGGCAACCATAATAATGGAAGATAATAAAATTAGTAAGACGTGGGAGAAAGTAGTGAATGTTCCCTGCCCTGATTTACAAGTGAGATCAGTTATTGCTTGTTTCATAATGCAGTAAAGTGATTTGTTATATAGATGAAATGCTTAATTTATTTAACTTATTTTGAGTAATAATAATAATGCAATAATAATATAATAATCTACTTATTTCATCAAGTAACAGTTTTAGAGAGTGTGTAATAAAGTGTATGGATAATAATTTAAGATGAACTTTTCAGAGTAGTTTAATATCTGAAACTTTAACTAAAGAAACATAATAATTGCCCTATATCAAACAATAAACAATATTTAATAAAAGGTATTGAAGAGCTAAGCACTCCTCTTTCATTAAAAGGTAGAAAATACAGTGAGAAAATCAATAATGATATAGAGGACCTGAACAATATAATCAATAAAATTGATCTACTTGACTTTCTACTCAACAATAATAGAATACACATTTTCTCAAGTGCATTTGTAACTTTCAACTATAAAGACCATTTTCTAGGCCATTAAGCAAACCATGACAAACACTCCCCAAAATATAATTATACAAAGTATTTTCTTGTCTCACAGTAGAATACAATTTAAAATTAATAACAGAAATATACCTATAAAAAACAAACATGAAAATTAAATAAATCACTTTTAAATACCCCAAGGGTCAAATAGGAAGTTTTAAGGGAAATTACCAAACATTTTGAACTGAATGAAAATAAAAATACAACATATCAAAATTTATGAGATGTAGCTAGTGATGTTATTAGAAGAATATTTAAAGTATTGGATATTTATATCAAAAGATAAGAATAGTCTCAAATAAGTAATCTAAACATCTTTCTTAAGTAACAAGTAAAATAAGAACAATTAAACCCAGGCCAAAAGGTTTTATATATAAAAAAAGCATGTAATGGTCTCCTCATCACTCTCATTCAGATATTTCTAGAAATCACAGCCAGTGCAATATGGTAAAAAAAAAAAAAAAACCATATATTTTTGGGAAAAAAAAGAAAATCATCTTTGTTTGCAGATAATAGATTAAAAGCTTAATAAGGAAACAACTTAAATGTCTTCCAACTTCTGAATAAAAACACACTGTGATCCATTTATCTGATAGAGTACTACTCACTAAAAAAAGAATTGTCTATTTTTGATATGAGTAATAATATCTCAGATGCCTAATCCTAAGTGAAAAAAGCTGGATGCTAAAAATACCGAGTGAATGATCGAGGAGGAATTTGATACTTACATTACACATTCTCAAAATATCTCCTCCAAGATAATGGTTAATTATAAGACAAAAATAATAACCTAACATTACTTTAACTAAATGATCAAGTTTTGAATTACAAGAACAAGACAAAACAGTATCATGTAACACATGATTAATACACTGAGCAGGACAAAGCACTTCTGTAATACTCTATCTAGCCTAATATGCATAATCATAATATAATCATGAGAAGCATTAGACAAACTCAAATGAAGGAATATTTCACAAGATAACTGATCAGTGTGCTTCAAAAGTGTTATAGTCATGAAAGACAAGGAAAGACTGAAAAAGACCATAGAGACATGACAACAAAATGCAATGTGGCATCCTCGACTGGGTCCCATAACAGAAAAAAATATTTTAGTGGAAAAAAATGTTGCAATCTCAATACTGTCTCTACTTTAGTTAATAGTATTGTATTAATGTTAATTTCTTAGTTTTGATCATTGTGCTATGGTTAGGGAAGATGCTAACATTAGGGAAATATGTGAAGGCAAACAGAAACTCATTATTTTAAAAAATTTTCTATTAGCCTAAAATTATTTCAAAGCAAACAGTTAAAAAGGAATAATAATCACAGTAATGGATTATGTTATTTTGGATAAAAAATAATCCATGAGCCCATTTAGATATAAAAATTGATAGCAAGGATAAAGAAAAATTCTTCTTAATAAAATGTGATAGCTATACATGTAGAAGATGATAAAAACAGAAAAATTTAATTTTACAATTTCCAGTGTAAATTTATATTAGGCAAGCATTATTAATGGCTACTAAACCTAAATAGATGCTATCACAACTGAAATTACTTATTAATTATAAAAAAACTTTTCCCATATGTTGGACGGATTTGATAGACACCAGCATCACTTAATTCTGCATCCTTAGTAATGGGATAAACTGATATTATACAACCTTGATGTGATGAATTAGGAAGAACCTATGTAGTATTTCATCTGTATTCTTACCAAAAATACTTAAATTGTTTTTATGTGGAGGTAATTAAAGAGATATTCTGTAAAAAACTGATTTGAACTATTCACAATATCAATGATATGAAAGATAAAAAAGAGGCTAGGGAACTATTCTTTATGAAATTGACAAAACAAAATAACAAAATGCCATGCATAGTTTGTGATGGGATTCTAGGTATAAGCAAATAAAAAACAACAGAAGAGTTATAAGAAACTTTATGAGGATAATTAGGAAATTTTAAATATTAACTTTATATTATATTGTCATTACAGTTGGTCATACAGTTGGCATTTCATTTATTGGGTGTGGTTATGGTATAGGAGCATGTTTTAGTTTATTAGGAGAATATATGTCACAATATTTAGGAGTAAGTGTAATGATGTCTAAAAACTAATTTTAAATGATTTAGAAACAAACAAACACATACATGAAGAGCAGGGAGACAAAGAAAAAGTGAGAAAGAATACTTTTTAGCTTTGAAATTAAAAGTTTAGGGTGGATTTTAGAATACGCTATTGGAGTGTCCTCAACTCTTGAATATTTAACTGATTAATCAAAAGCTACATCAAGCAAAAATCTAAAATAATAATAATAATAATAAATATTTAACAATAAAAATGCCTGTGCATGTCTTTTACTTGTAGAAATTAAATTGAGTCTACAAAATCTGTTTGCATTCTTACACATTTATATATCAAGGATTCCTTCCACATAAGATCATTATTAACAGATTCTTCTGAAAAGCAACATTAGCATGTGGATGAGTAGGTTTTAAAAAGACATTAGTCCAGGATCATTTATAATGAATTCAGGAATAAACTGGGTAATGTTTTTATTATCTGTGAGATAAAATCTTTTAGTGGTTAAAATATAGAAGCCCTATTTTCAGGTTTTTATAATACAACAGGATGTTATAAAAATGGTTATATATTATCTTTAAAATATAAGTAATGATCAGGACTTTTCAAAACTAGATATAATACATGTTATATACTTATATTCTATTACATAATTACATATATTTGATAATTAATATGAATAGTATATTTTACATATACGAATATATTTTAGCTAATCACTATGTTAGATTTTTTATTTACAGCATTAACTAGGAACCTAGACATTTTCCTTTAGATATTTCTGCCAGAATGGAGTTGGGGTATAACATCAATGCAAAGCGAATTAGATTAAAATCATACCACATTATTTAAAGTGATAAATTTAAATAAAAAGATAATATGTATTTTTCACTCAGTAACTTTTTTTCTATTTGAAATATGTTTAATTCAAGTGAACGAAGACAGTAAATAAAATTGTGGTTACCATGAATATATTTTATCCCTACTTTAACAAGAAAAAAAAAAAACCTTTTAATTTTATTAAATATTTTCTCAACTTTTTATCTTCAATAGATCTTATTTTCCTTTTTACAGTTACTTATGTATATGTCTTAGCCATATTTTGCTAAATATTTCTGTGAAAGGAGATAAAATCACTGGATATTTACATTCAATTAACAATATGTTTTCTGTTTTACAACTTTAAAACTTTATAGGTCTTAATTCCTTAATAAATAACTTTATTAGTGGTAAGTAGGCATTATATTTTGTATTTTATACCATTCTTTATTTAGAAAGTCAAAATATAATTTTTAGAGAAAACTTTGGCTAAGACGGAAATACTTCATGAAAGTAAAGTACTAATTTTGAAAGTAAAACACTTAGAGAAGAAAAAACGGCATGCCAAAAGGGTAATAAAACTTTTTAATTTGGACTATTTTTAGTACCAGGAAGCTAGATGATATACAATTATTACTGATAACATTTATTAATAAAAATGTTTTATAGCTTTCTCTTTTTCCAACTGCAACACTTTTAAAAGTTCTGTGTCTAAGAGATTTTTGAAAAAAAACATTTTTTAGTATGTCAACTTACTTTTTAAAGTCCAATGAATATTTTTAAATTTCTTTAGATCTATGCCTATGTGGCGAGGAAGAAAATTTTCTTTACCCTGAAGGTTTTTTAGGCTGGTCTAACAATCAAATAGACATAAGATAGAATAACAAGAGAAAATGGCCAATTTTAATTATATTCATATGTATGGAAATCTCACATATATGAGAGAGTCAGAGACCCCACATAAATGAAGTTCAAAGACAGAAAAGAAAAATGAGGTACATATGACCTTGTGTGTGAAGGATCACCTTAAGGCTTCAAAAGGGAGGAAGGTCATTACAGGGCAATATGAAGAGCAGTAATTAGAATTCTGCCCTACTGTGTAGATAGGTCAAAAAGATATCTCTAATAATCTCTTATTATGGGGAATGCCCCTAATTCAAATTCTTCTAGGTAGTTAAAGAAGGACAGGGATTTCTCTTGAGCTTGCAGGGTCTTGGTTGTCTTTAGTGCAAAACAATCAGCTTACCACGGAGGGCACATCTTGAGGTGACTCATTCTGAACTCCTACACCTACATCTATGTTCACATATTTATTATTATAAATAGAAGGTTTTTATATTAGAGTATCATTTATTATTTCATTTTCCACTGAACAGGCACACTACTTTGCATAGGGCAGACAGACAACATGCATTTATTTAAAGTAATAAACATCAACTCAAGTAATAGACTTTATTACCATGCATTATATGAAAACATTTTAAAGAAAAACAGAAAAATAAACTTGTCAAGTTGTGTATTTAATCAAAATCCTTATAGCTTCTTCTAAGCATTCTTAGATAAAGTCACAATATTGATTTATAAATGGAGTGTGAAAATGAAGAAAGAAAGCTATCATATACATGTATATTCATGGACATGTTTGTGCACTTAAGATAGGAACAAGAAAAGAAAGCATAGCAAAACTAATAATAAGCAAATGGTGTAAGTATTTAGTTCAAGTATCAGTGTGATTGTAAATGATACAAGTTTCAAATATATTTTTCTCAAGTTTCAAATATATTTTTCTCTTATAGAAAGACTATTTCTTGTAGTCAGGCATTCACTAGAGGAATTAAAAATGACAGATATCTTATGCTTCCTTGCTAATATTTTACCCCCTATAAACACAGTTATTGTTTTTTTATCTTGCATTTTGCAAGATAAATTATATAAGAATTTAAAAAGAAATTATGAGAAATTAGGGATGTATACTGTTTTACGAGGTTGTTTAATTTATGTCATATAAATTTTACTAAACATTTTGATAGAGATTTGAGTTTTTTGATAGAAAAAAGAAACAGCAAAACATTATTGTTTATTATGAAGGTAAATAAAAAAGTCAATTTTATTTCAAGAAAATATTAAGTAAATAGTAATTTAGGTGGTTTGCAAATAAGACAAAAAGCATGTAAATGGTAAACATATGATGAAATTTGTAAAATTTGAATTACAGAATTTTTTTTTGTTTTCTACCAGCACATTTTCTTAGTTTTCAGTATTGAATATTGCTATTGTTTTGATTTTTCTTCTCTGAACTTTACACTTATTTTCAGTGAAAGTTAGAAGTCTGCTCAGAATCAGTTATCAAACATTCATTTTAAAATATAAATCGCCACCCTATTAAAAAAAGAAATAGCTATTTTTAAAATTATAATAACTTTTTAAATTTGAACATGATAAATATGACAGACACACTTTAATTTAAATTAAGTAAATAATTTAATTTAATTTAATTTAATTTAATTTAATTTAATTTAATTTAAATTTTCTATCTCAGCACGCCAAGATTCTCTTCTGGCTCAGAAAATAAATCAGAAAAAGTAGCAACTCACTTTCAGGGGGCCATCTGTATGGAAAAAATGGTGGATTCACAGACAAAAAAAGTAACAAAATTTTCAACTGGCCTTCATACTTTATGGATATAACTGTTGAGTGCTTATGTCTGTGTGTATGTAAGGTCAGATAAAAAAAATGTGTTGAAAGGTTTGGAACTAGTAGGTAGCTATCAGTAATTACCTTCATTTGCCTCCCACTATTGTTTCAAACTTTTACTTCCCTGTCTCAGTTTCTGTGTGTGCAGATAGATCTCTGCGTGTTATCATTCATCTTGTACGTATATGAATTTATCACTTTATTTAAGTATCTTCTGACCTAAATATATATGTATGTATATATGCATGTGTATATATATTCATACATGTGTGTGTGTGTGTATATATTTTTTCTCACATCCAATTTAAAACTTGTCTATCCTCATATAAGGCCTAACTCAAACTGTTTTATGTCATGGGAGAGGGAATCATCACTGTGTTATTTACTTACCTCCTTGTTTTACTTCTATCTGCGATTTTAAAGAGCTCTTTTTGACTTCAATGTTAGATTGAACAAGAATGGGAAAAAAAGGCAAGGTTTTTATTGACAAATGCTATTGTAATTGATCATTAGGGCCCTTTGTGTGCATGTATTAAGTGTCCTTTCTTCTTTGTTCATTTGAGACCATCTTCTCTCTCCCACCTCTACCACACCTCATACAGAGGCATGCATACATATCCTTAATTCTAAAGGTGGCAATGTATTTGACATCTTCTGACTTCCCTATAGCTCCCATTTTGATGATACTTTCATATAATGTCTATTTGTTTTGGGGTTTCCTGGGAACCTCAGACAGCATTTTTTTTTTCCAACAGAGCTTTTCTCTGCTGACCTTAAAGTCTAATCTGGCACACAGAAAAAAAAAAACAAAAAAACAAAAAAACACTGCATCTTTAAAAGCCATAGGCTAGCACAAAAGTTGTTTCATGTGTAGCCCTCTTTTTACTTTGACACCACAACTTCCCCAATAGTCTAGAATCACTCCAGAGCCAGCCACCAAATCCTGTGTCTGCCAGATCCCAGAAAAAAAGGTCAGTCCTCCCCACTAGCAGTTAGATAACATTTATAGGATTGAGAGGTAAATAGAGAAGTAGATGAGCTATAGATGTTAGCCAAATATTAATAGTCATTGAGTATTGACATTGTAATTCTTTTTTCTTCTGTTTGCATAACTGAATATTTTTTAAAGTAAAAAATTTAATTGAACATTTATTTTCATTTTTAAATAAGTGATATATAACTACTTTTTAAACAAATATTAAATTTACATAGGAAGTGAGAAAATTTTAAATATCAAATTTAATGTTAAAATTTAATATTAAATAATTATACTACTTACCAATCATTTTCTCTTTATTTCTAATTAAAATCATTCTCATTTTGTTTTCTTTCTAATTATTATTATCCTCAAGAAAAAATTTTCAAAATCTAAGGCTTAGTCCTATATAAAGTATAACTTCACTGATTTTTCTTGAGTTCTTTACATAAAACCTTTTTCATTTTAAAACCATTTTATCAAAGCATAAGAGATTGCAGAAGAGTGACATCACTCGGATGGCAAGATAGATCATTCTAAACTTTAGTCCCCTCACAAGAAGACGAACTATCAACTATCCATAGACACTCACAAAAAATTTACTTAACATGGATGAAAAACTTAAATGTAATATTCAAAACCATAAAACTCTTCAAAGAAAACATCTTCTTGACATTGACTTTAGCAATGACTTTTTGGATATGACACCAAAAGTACAAACTTCAAAAGCAAAAAGTAAACAAGTGTGTTTGTGTAAAACTAAAATATCTCTGTACATAGATGGAAGAATCAACAAAATAAAAAAGCAACCTAAGGACTGAAAAAAATATTTTTAAATCATGTATCTAATCAGAGATTAATACCCAAAATATATAAGAAACTGCTACACCAACATAGTAAAAAGCAAATAATCTGATTTAAAAAAATGGGCAAAGAACCTGAATAGACTTTTTTTTTTTTCTAGTGAAGAAATACAGATATCCAACAGGTACAAGAAAAGATGCCTAATGTCACCAATTGGGGAAATGCAAATCAGTGCCACAATGAGATATCACCTCACTTCTCTTAGAATGCTATTGTAAAAAAGACACTAATATCAAATGCTGGTGAGAATATGAAGAAAAAAGAACCTTTAAACATTGTTGGTGGAAATATAAATTGGTACAGCCTCTATGGAAAACAGTATAGAGCTTACTCAAAAATATTAAAAATACAACTATCATATTGTCAGCAATACGTCTTCTGGGTATATATCTGAATTAAATGAAATCACTATCTTGAAGAGATATCTGCACCCACATGTTCATTATTTGCAATATTTATTTATAATAGCCAAGACATGGAAACGTGTCAATTAAAGAAAATATGGTATGTATGTATATACAGTGGAATATTACTCAACCATAAAAAGGAAGATAATTTTTCATTTGCAACAACATGGATGAACTTTGAAGGCATTATGCTAAGTGAAATAATTCAAACAGAGAAAGACAAATACCTTATGATCTCACTTATGTATGAATTCTGAAAAAGCTTAGTTGCTGGTTCTCAGGAGTAGAAATGTGAAGGAAATGAGTGAAGGTGATCAAAAGATATAAAATTCAGTTATAAAATAACTAAGCTCTGGGATTTAATGTACAGCATGATAATGTTAACAATATGGTATTGTATATTTAGAAGTTGCTAAGAGAGTAGATCTTAAAAGTTCTCACTACACACCCAAAACTGGTTAACTATGTAAAGTGATAGAGGTGTTAACTAACCTTATTGTGGTAATCATTTCACAATATACACGTACATCAAATCATCACATTTTACATGTTAAACTTATACAATGTTATAAGTCAATTATATTGCTAGAAATAAAGCTAGAAAAAATAAATAAATAAGATGGAACTTAGAAAAATAAGTAATTTAAATTCTTTTAAAAAAAGAGAGATTGTTACTGAATGGTAGAAGACTCTAATATACTGAATATGTCACTTGGCATAAATATTATTTTGAGGTGAAGGCACTTGAGAAACAGTGATGCAGGAAAGTTTCTGCCCCTCACTTTTCTCCTAAAAGCAAGGTCATAAAGTTTCCCATGGGAATGATTCCCTCCCCGTACCAGGAAGGGAATGTTTCTTGTTGCTTGAGACTGCGAGTTGATGCCAAAACAAACCTATACAAAAGAACTTAATAAACCAATCCTCATCTTCTATTAATTTTCTCCGTATTTCCCAGTTACTGTCCCACAATGTATTGCCCTATCCCCTTTATCTTATCACAGTCCCACAATTTATTTTTCTTTGACTAAAGGTTATATAAGCTTTAGGCCTAACAGTTTTGAGGGGCCTCATTTTTCTTTGGAAGACTCTGTGTACATATGAAAATATTAAATACAATTTGTAGTCTTTCTTCTATTATTTCAGTTTAAAATTCTTAGGCCCAGCCATGAAACCTAACAGGGTAGAAGGAAGTTTTTATCTTCTACACTACCACATGAGTTTTGTTTTGTTTTGTTTTTTAAAAAGGAATAAAAACTATATGTGGCATGTGCATAATCAGTGAATTATCTGGGAGGCATTTAATCAGTTTTCATCTTGATATATCATAGGCAAGAATAAACTAGTGCAAAGTTCCAAAATGTTTGCTACTTTTTCTTAAAGCTTTGAATTATATTTTTATCCTTCTATACAAGTTATCTTTAAGAAAGTGACATTTTCCTTAGTACCAATATTATTATATTCAATACATGGTTTTCTAGATAATAAGAAATAAATAATTACTTTCTAGAAAATAATAGAATGCCTGATGATTATATTATGCCCAAAGATGTAAATCAGAATAATGCAGAAATCTTAAATACTCATTAATCATGATTTATAATATTTTGCTTTTAGAAAGATAGAAGGTATTCTAATACAAAAACTAAGCAGAAATTTAAAATATGTTTAATATATCATTTATTTTTAAAGATAAAGTTCACTTTTCTCCTCACAAAGAACAGATTTAACTTTCAGCTTTCTGAATTACTCTATTCAAAAAGGAAGAACTTCAATTTATGCCATTAGTTAAGTAGCATTTATATGCTCAAAGTCATTTTATCTGTAGGAAGTATTTACTTCAGGACATAAGCTTTAAAATGGCAATGGCAAAGTCAATTATAAAGAAAATTTTAGCATAATTAATATTAATATCCAATAATGTTTATATACCAAGATTTTTTTGCTGCCAGACCTAAAAGTAACTATAGTACTGAATTCTGATCTAATAAGTTTCATTTATGTTTAGACTTAGTCTTTTAATAACATTATAAAATCCAAAGAAATCTAAGTGACTCTTCCAAACTTGAACTATTTCATGAATGATTTTTTCCAGTTTTTGAAAGGCTTTCCTTTTCCCATTGAATTACAGTGGTACATTGTCCTAAGTCAATTGCCTTTATATATGTAAATTCATTTACTAACTCTCTAGTCTATTCCATTGATTAATATATCTGTCCTTATCTCCAAAACACCATCTTGACCATTGAATCTTTATACTATGTCTTAAAACAGAGTGTGCAAGTCTTTTACTTTGTTCTTTTTTTATTTAGTCAGTTTGGCTATTCAAGGTCATTCATTTTTTCATATATTTAAGAATCAGCTTGTCAATTTCTATTAAAAACTCACTGAAATTTTGGTTGGAAATCTGTAAAATCTATAAACCATTTTAGAAAAAAAAATGGTATCTTAACAATACTGAATCTTCCTCATTATGAACAATATAATATATTGCTCAATTTTGAGAATGTTCTTTAATTTTTTTCAGCAATTTTTGTTTTGTGTATATATGTCGTTAATTTATCCGTAGTGTTTACTATTTTGATGATATTGTAAACATTTTGATTTACCTTTAATTTCAAGTTCCGATTGTTTATTACATATAAAAATTGATTTTTATATTGTCCTTGAATACTATGACCTTGCTTAACTCATGAATTAATTAGTGTATCTTCTTATAGATTTCTTAGAATGCTCATGATGTTTAAATGTAAAAAGAACTTTATTTCTTTTCAAAACATACACATTTTATTTCACTTTTTATTCTCAATGCACTGGCTACTACCTCAAATTCACTCATGATAGATGTGATGCAAGTTGGTATCTTGACTTGTTCTCAATCTTTGGGGGAAAGAGTTCAGTTTTTCACAATTATATATAATCATCGTTTTAGGTTTTTTTGTGTGTTTTACTGAATACTGTTTTCTATTTTTAAATGCATCCATTTATACATTATTTATCATGGCTTTTACACTAAAATGGCAGAGCTGAAAGTAGAAACAGTAGATTATGAAGCCTAAATTATTTCCTATCTGGTTCCTAACAGTAAAATTTACAAACTTTTACTTTAAATCATTGATTAAATAATTTGATTAATTTGCTTCTCATATAAAGATCTTGAGTTGTAAATTTCTCTTCAAACACTATTTAATCTATTTCCCACAAGTTTTTAGATGCTGTGTTTTCACTTTTATTTCATTCAAAATACTTTTCCATTTCTCTTTGATTTCTACTTTGACACATCAGATATTTAGAAATTTTTGTTTAATTTGCAAGTGTTTGGGGATTTTCTAGATATATCTCTGTTATTGGTTTCCAATTTATTTCACTGTGGTAAGAACATACTCTGTATAATTTTAGTTCTTTTAAATTTAATGAGATTTATTTTATGGCACATCATGTGGCCTGTTTTGTTAAATTATCCAATTGTGTGTTCTAAAAATTATGTGTATCTGTTGCTGTAGGTTGCAGTGTACTATAAATGTCAGTTAGGCCCATTTGGTTGATATTGTTAAATTATTTTTTATTTATTATAGATTATGTTTTTTGTCTGTTTAACCAGTTACTAAAAGAGGGGTATGGAAAACTCCAACAGCAGTTCTGTTTTTGTCTCTTTTTTCTTTCGTTGTTGTTACTTTTTTTTTTTTTTTTGCATCACTGTTATTGGGTGCATACACGTAAATATCATTGTAATATCATTTATTCTGTAGTAATTTTTTTCTGTTTTTAGTATAGCCTTTTCAGCTTCCTTCTATTCAGTGACTGCTGGGTTTATATTTTCCTATTCTATCTCTTTATGTATATTTAGAGTGTGTTTCTTATATTGTCTTACTCTGCCTTTTTATGGGCATGTTTAGACCATTTATATGTAATATAAATATCAGTGTGTTTGCATTTGCAGCAATCACTTTATAATTTGTTTTATATTTGTTGTATCTGTTTCTTATCCCTTTTTTCCTCTTTTTCTGTCTTTTTGTATATTGAGTGTTTCTTTTAAAGTTCTCAGTTATTTACTAAGCTTACAATGCATAGTTTTATTTTAGGTTTAAGAACTCAATTGTCTTTAAAAAATAAAATAAATAGAAATATTTTATATTTAGTTACATATTTTAATTTCTTGTTGGTCCTTTTAATTTTTTGGAAAGCACCAAAATTTCATGTGGTGTATTTTTTTCTGACTAAATAATTTTTAAAAAATATTTGTTTTAGTTTTGGTCAGCTGATGATGAATTATCTTCTTTCCCTTTTCTGGGAAGTTTTATTTTTATTTTTGCAAAATATTTTGGCTAGATATACAATTTTAGATTGCCAGGTTTTTTTTTATTACTTTAAAATGTTTTTTATTAACTTCTGACTTTCATTATTTATCATGAGAATCCATCCAAAACATTCTTATCTCTCTTTCTTTGTACATAATTTGTCTTTTTTTTCCATGCAGCTAGTTTTCAGAAATGTAGTTACAATATGCCTTGATGTGGTTAGTATGTGTCTTCTGTTTGTAGGTCACTGAGTTTTAGAATTGGTAGGTTTATAGTTTTTATTTTTAATAGACTTTAGATAATCTTCATCCATTATTTCTTATAATACATTTCTCTATATCCTTTTATTTTTAGACTATAATTATATAATTGTACACTGCTTTGAATTATTTCATAGGTCCAGAGGCTCAATCTTTTTTTTTTTGGTTCTTCATTTTTCATAGATAACATTAATATGCTTTCAAGTTCATTAAATCCATTCATTCCTTTTTTTCATTCTGCAACGTGTAGTCTATTCTTAATCTCATCTAATAAAAATTTTGTTTTCAGATAGTTTAGTTTCTATAGCTACAAATTTTCATTGTTTCTTTTTAAATGTTCCATTTCTATCTGTTATGTTTCTATTTTATTTTAAATACTTTTATATCACTATAATAGCTCTTTTAGCATTTTTGTTATACAAATCCAACACCTCTATCATTTCAGGGTCCATTTTTGTTAAGTGAATTTTATCTTGATCATTTGTCAGTGTCTGGCTGTTCAGCTTGTGTAATTTTCATTTATTGTTGAGCGCTGTGATTTTGTTGTTTTCCTTTAAATAGTGTTGGGTTTTTAAAAAAATTTTTGCTCTAAAATTGAGTTTTTAAAATTAATTTTATTCCTGTTTGTTTTTAAGCTTTGCTAGGACAGGATTAGAGAGTGGTTACTCCAGAGAAAGCTTGACACATACTAAGTCCTGGTTTCTCTTAGATCTCTCTACAGAATACTGACGTTATTACTGAAGGGTCTCTTCTGTGGTGGGTTGGAGCTTGAGCATCTCCCTGCTCTGCATGAGCCCCTAGAATTATTACATTTACAAATCTCTGACCTTATTTGCCCTGCCTTTTAGAGTTTTATTTTATGAACACACAGCCTAGTACTCAGTAAAGACTCAAGAATCTCTGCATAGTTTTCCAGAGTACTTTAACATAGCTCTCTCTCTCTCTCCAGGATTTTGTCATGTACTTATAGCTGATACAGATTCCCAAAAATATTTTCTCTGTCTTTTCAATTTAGTTGTGTCAGGATGCCAAGGCCATTTGGATTTTTCTTCTTGCCTTAATGATTAGAAAATATTCTGCAGACAATGAAATGGAGAAGTATGTGTCTCACCTGATTTTTGTTCCATCTTTCAAGCATCACAGATCTGCACAATCTATTGCCAGTGTCTAGAAATACTTTTATGTATTTTGTGCATTCTAGTCATTTATGGTGGAAATCCTGTTCTTGTTCCCCTTTCATGAATTGAAGCAGAGATTTATTATATAGAATTGATATAAAAATCAATCTTAAAACTTAAATGAAAGACCTATATTAGTGTTAAAATCTATATGATCTTAGTCTACCAATAAAGATAAGTCTACCAATAAAGATCTTAGTCTACCAATAAAGTAAGAAGTAATGGGGAAACATGGGCTTTATAGTCTCATATAACTGGATTTGAATGTTGGTTGAGTTACAAAGGGCAAGTTACTTAATCTTTTCACTTTGAATTTTCTAAACTATAAAATGTTATTATAAAACTTATTTCATACTGGTATTGTGTGAGGATTTTACAAGGTATTAGGCTTACATTTTAGCTTGTTATTACCTCTAAATTTGATGTATGAAATCAAAGAAAATAAAAATTTAATCTAAAATGTTTATGCTTATATTTGTTTTGTCACAATTTGAGCAATTAAATTTATTTAAATTATAAAAAAACTCAATCTCAAGTATAAATAAGAAAATGAATTGATGTTTGTCATAAGTCTAATTTTACTTATTATATCCTCTACAAGATTCAATAATAAATCAAGCACAAATCCCCAAGCAGATGGCTTGTCAGCTGTAAAGCAGAATGCTTTCATTTTATATTAAATACATGTGTATCTAAGCTCAATTTTCACATTACACATTGTCTAAGTAGAAAGCTATTTTTAATCTAATATGCTGTAATTTGCTTTCAAAGAGATTGACTTGTTTATACATTTACAGTGATTTTTTTATTTCCTTTATTTTATCTGTTATAGACTCTGTCCTTTCAGCCATATTTTAATAAAAATGACAAAGATAGTTAATAAAAATATATAATTCTAAAAGTAAGGTACAATTTATAAATACCTTCTTCCAATTTGGTTGTAAATGGTCCTGCTTTACTCTGTTCTCCTTCTTTTCCATTTTGGGGAGAATAGTTGGAGGACATGACAGTTCCCAAGAGACCATAGTAAGATGTTTGTGATAAAAGAAAATCAGAGAACTTTGGCAGCTAAGGATAAACATTATTAATCAATTCCTTTACTGCTTACCATACAGATGGTATGTTATAGTTTTGGGGGATACAGTAATGAAAAAAGAAAAAACCTTTATCATCATGAAGATTAATCATTAAACTAATGCTTATGTAGTGTTTACTATATTCTGAATACTTTTTAAAAATTTACTCATTTAAACTTAAGAACAACCCTATGGGATGGATAGCCTTGTTCTTCCCATGGAAACTAAGGCATGGGAGGTGATACTAGTTTGCCCCAACTCCCATAGTTAGTGACAGGAAGAGCTGTAGGTAAAACTTAGCCCAGCAGCCCCAAAAGCTCACTTCTTACGTACCCTAATAGAGTGAGAGAGAGATCATATTAAATATAAAGGATTGAAATATGTAGTACATTAATAGTACATTAGATATTTATTCATATTAAGGAAGAAAAATAGAACAAGGAAGGAAAATAAAAGAAAGTGTGTGTGGAGGACTGTTGTTTTAAAGAGCATTAATTATCACAAAATGCTTCACAAAGAAAGTGCCATTTGAGTAAACTTGTAGAAACTGTATCTATCTATCCATTTATCTATCTCTTTATATATTTATATGTTTAAGGTGAATCTGTATATATTGTGTGCATTTATGTATGTGTATATATGATATATATGATATATATATTATATATATATTCAACCAAAAAAGAATTGATATATACATATATCAATTCTTTTTTATCTATCTATCTATATATCTATATCTATATCTATATTATCTATATCTATATCTATATCTATATCATCTATATCTATATCTATATCTATCTATCTACATATATATATATATATATATATATATATATCAATTTTTTTTAGTTGAATAGATGAAAAAAGCTTAAATTTCTAAGAAAATACACAAATTATTACAGGACATTTGTTCACTTTGCAAATACCATGTTTAAATATAACCACACTGTTCATCAACATTAATTCAAACTAAAAAGTATCCAAAATATTCAAATAAATGTTAGTATTAGAATATATTAGTGGCTTAAAATGGGAGCTAACAGCCCATTTTCTTAAGTTTCTGGATAATTACTTATTCAATCTTTTGTGATCAGTTCTGGTCATAAAATTAAATGTGATTGATCACTATAAAATGTGCACTAAGGATGATTAATTGTACTGATTAAACACAACTGCTAAACCCTGCAACTATTCAGCATGTCATTGCTGAGGAAAAATTCACTTTAAATGCAATAGGAAGCTAATGCAACTTACTTTACTTAGACATGACATTTTCTGGGTTTTAATTACACTAAGTATACTTGCATAGATTCCTAAATAACTTACTAATATTGACTAATATTTAATATGACTTTTTATAAATGTCTTAATAAAAGCCAAAAGAATCATAATTTGGTTTATAGTGAATGATGTATTTTGTAAGAAAAGAGTTAGCCGTTATATCATAAGAAGCTTTATTCAAGCTTGTTTTCTATACCTAACATTTTATATAATAGAGTCATTTATGTTATTCTAGGACAATTAACTTAAAGAAATCTAAGCATGATTTTAAAGCATATGAAGAAAAATTAAAATGCTTTTTGATAGTGTGCTCTTTCAAATGAAAACATCATCAATGCTGGAGAAGAAGGTAAGTGATTAAATAGAATCATGGCAGTTTTTCAACCTCAGCACTTCTGACATTTTGAGATAGATGACTTTTCATTGTGTAGGACTGTCCTAAGTATTATAAGATATTTAAAATCATTTTTGTCCTCTACCCACTAGATGCCAGTAGAAATCCCTTACCCATGAACCTGGTTGTGACAATCAAATATCTTTCCGGAACTTGCCAAATGTTCTGTGAGGAACAAAATTACCCCTGGTTAGGAACTGCTAGTATTAAAAATGCCTTCTTATATTAATAACTATATCGATAATAAATAGGTGAGCACAAATTTATTTATTGAGGCACAAATTATATACAAGTGCTTTGATAAGTGCTAAAATATATCATCTCATTAATTTGTTTCATGTATCATAAAAGAAAGCACTCTAGTTATGCTCATTTTAGAGACAAAAGAAATGAGCTCCAAGAGATTGAATTGCAAGTCTAAAGCTATGTAGCCAGCCAGTAAGTAGCAGACAAATAATTTGAATCCACAAACCATAAATATCTGATTTCAGGAATTATACACTTAACTACTTTTCTACATTGCCTTCATTTCCTTAAAGTTTAAATTTGAAATGTCTTCAATGAATTTAAAAATCAAAATGTAAAAAGAGGAATTTATAACAATTATAAATGGTTTAGACTTTTTATAGAACCAGATAAATACTATGGGCGCAATCAGAATCTACAAAACACACATTGTACCACATCACATCATCCATCAATTAGTACTGGTAAAAATGGTTTCACTGCTGATTGAGTTTGGCTGACAGATCCAGGGAGGAGGAGGGCATGGGCAGGAGTACCTCTCAAGAGGTTGTAAAACTCTAAGGACTGGGACAAGTGCCAGACGGAAAAGAAAAACTGAGCTGAGTGAAAAAAAGAAAGCTTCTCTACAGAGAGTATGTTAAACCTGTCAAATCAACAGAATAAATAGAGACATCTGCCAGTTTCTCTGTTAACCAGGATATTCAATTGATGCATTGAAACAAAAATGAAATAAAAAGCCAATTATCATTATAATTTCTATAATAATGGACTTATAAAATATGAATATTGGACAAATGCAGATTTCATTAGTCAGTTGGAAGAGCACTTGAACAGGTATATCTTATATTTGATGCTGCCATCCAACATTTAACATCATAGCATTTTCTCATGGCAACCACTTCTTTGATTGTAAGCAGTTGCCAATTAAAATTTCTTTTTATTAAAAAATTAACTCGTAACACAGTTTCAGAATAACTTTTATCACTGATATAATGCATACATAGGCTAATGACTTTCTTATGTAAATCATCAAATAGCAGTTAATCAAGAATGAATATGAATTATACTAAAACCAAATCAAATTTAAACAAACAAAATACCTTATCACTATGATAATAACTGATCGCTAATATTATTGAAAAAGTTTATTACTGTATTAGTTTTCCATTGCAGAATAATAAATTACCACAAATTTAGCAACTTAAAACAATATGTTTACTATCTCAGTTTCCATAAGTCAAGGTAAAATTTGCAATTTAAGGGTTAGCCAGGACTGCATTCTCATTGGAGGCTTTAATGGAGAAAGACTCACTTCCAAACTCTCTCAGGTTGTTTGGAAGCATTAGTCTTACAGTTATGGAACTGAGGTTCTCATTTGACCAGGCACTGCTTTCAGCTCCCACAGGTTGCCTGTATTTCCTTGACAGGGCCCTCTCCATATGCCTTTTCACAAGATGACAGCTTATATTTTTAAAACCAAAAAGAGAGAAAGAAGGCTTTCCAACACGCTTGCATACAAATACCTGCTTGCATACTTCTACTGAAAAGTACATGCTTACATACATATATATGTGTGTGTATCTACATATCTATATAGGATATATTTAGATAACATACATATGTGTGTATACACACACAGATACAATTATAGGAGTGACATTTCAACACCTTTGCCATATTGGGGATTACAGTGTATAAACATACATTGTGTCATTCTACATTCTTCTCACCACAACTACTTGAAAAACATCAGTACAGAATAACCTGTGCCAGGTACACAACTTGTATCTTCATGGGTTTAAAATTTTAAATGAAAAAGCAAACAAACAAAACACCAAAAACTATAAAGTTAGAAGAAAATATTTATTTTAAGTAAAAATATTTTACTTCTACATAGGATAGAACTTCCTTAGTACTGTACAAGGTTAGCATCTGTTTGAGAATGAATCTTTTCTTCTCTGGGAATCAGACATTTCTGACAGCTCTGGCAAGTGATAATGCAACATTTCCATCTCTGCATGAGAGAAAAGAATCCTAGGAAAGATGTTTTGCAAAAACTTATATCCAAGTCTTTAATCAAAATAGCCTATATGACAGTCACAAGTATGCCATCAAATCTAAGAATCAATGATAAGATACACTGTTACTATTATTTTCTCTAAAAGGAAAAAATGATAAACTTAACATACAGTATTTCTCAATTTGTTAAATTTTTTACTTATTAGTAGAACTCATAGACTTAGCTTAACTAGATTTTTATTACTCTTTGACTATTAAAAAGGAAAGCATAAAAAAATATTGGTTAAGATGGCCCTAATATTTACTCACTTTCAGGTCACTTATTGACCCAAAGTTAATGATGATTGCTTTGACCAAACACTACAGTACTCTACAGTGTATCAGGAGAAACAGAATTGCAGCATTGATTGACAGAATGTTTCAAAGTTAATGATGATTGCTTTGACCAGACACTACAGTACTCTACAGTGTATCAGGAGAAACAGAATTGCAGCATTGATTGACAGAATGTTTTATTCTTATCTCTAAGCCATTGATATCCATATCAAGTCAATTAATTATTTTACATCTTAGGAAAATAAGAATCTCTGTTTTACATGTTAAATGAGGCTGTGTGGTTTCCCTAGTGGTGCCATAACAAATTATTACTAATGTAGTGGGTTACAATGAAAATTTATTATCTCACCATTCTAGAATATAAATATATTAAATCAAAATATAGGCAGGGAAGGCACCTTCTGAAGGGTCTGATGAATAATCTGACTCATGACCCCCTCCTAGCTTCTGATGACTGCAGGCAATCCTTGGCATTTCTTGGCAGTAGTTGTATCCTCTTATCTCTGCCTCTGTCTTCACATGGTCCTCTTCTCTGCATCTCAAATATTCCTCTCCTTTCTCTCATAATGACATTAGTCATTGGATTTAAAGCCCACCCTAAGTCCAAGAAGATTTCATCTCAAGGTCCTTCACTGTATCTGCAAATACCATATTTCCACATAAGGTCACATTGACAAGTACCAGGACTTTGAACTTGCACGTGTCTCTTTGAATGACACCATACAACTTATAAGGAACCATTATAACAGCAACATTGAATGTTACTGTATGTGAATAAAAGCATAGTCTAAATATAAAGAGTGATATTTTTTACATTTTAAAATCAGATATCTTTAAGATATTTGCATTAACTACTGTTATTTGATCATTCAGTCTCAATTCTCATACCAAATTTCTATTTTGTTTAATCCACAAAATTTTATGGATGCAAATTAGGAATCAGAAGACCTGGAGATACATGCTATATTTTAAATGCAGCTAACAGGAATAGCATTCGATTATGCATATTAGAAATATAATGAAATATAAACATCAGCATTCTTAGAGATATGAATGACAGATAACATTATGTTTTGAATTTGGCCACTCTTCCATTTCAATGAAAATATGTAAGAATTTGATGAATTGTATTGGTTACTGACAAAGAAGGGCATTTAAAATGAATCTCCTTCATTTTATATTTGCATCTATTTCCTTGAACTTAGCCATATTATTACTAGATACTTTATAATAAATATATACATATTAAATTTCTGATGAGTTCAAAAAGCAATTTTAATGTCTTGGCTCTCAGTTTTCAAAGGTATTCTAGTTTAACGTGCAAAGATTGAGTCTAATTGTTTCTCTTCTTCAAAGACAACTGACTTTATATATTTAATTTTTAAGTCCTACTGTCAGAGAAAATCACACAATGGAAATGGTAGCCACATTTTTAAAATTGCTGAGAAAAAGTCTATTGAAGTAGAAAACAGTCATAAATTAATTACTTTCTATAAATAAGATCTTTCAGATACAGACTTAATGCTTATACAAATGTCTGTTTTGAAAGTTAACATAAACATGTTCAGGTATGTATACATACACATGTACAATTTTTGATCCTGAGGATATACATTTCCATTCATTTCAAGGTGTTGGAATCAGCAAGCCGCTAACTAGTTCAGGAAGCACTGTATTAAAGTGACCATCATCAATATTTTCATATAAAAAGGTAATGATTATATTAAACCAGGATATTTATGGTTACCGACAAAAAGTGGATTTCTTTGTAAATAGTTTACTGTCTTGACAAGTTACCAGGCTAAGCCAGATTATGATAGCAATAATTATATACATTGTACTGAATTCTTCACTAGATTGGGTGATCAAAGCAAAAGTTATGCTATTTAGAACTAATCCAGTTGGTTTTAAAAGAATAGAGGTATTTCTCAGCATAATAAATATCTCATTTCAGTATCATTTGAACTCCTTCATTTATTAAGATATGCGCTGAGTAGGAGGCAGCCTCTAACATGTCTCAAGACTTCACCTCCTATCTCTCGTGCCTTTGGGTACTCCTGTACACTTGAGAGTGGGCTGAGTCTGGTGACTCACTTCATATGAATAGAATAGGGCAAAAGTAATGTGATGTGACTTCTGAGATTAAGTTCTAAAAACTGTGACTTCTGTCTTGTTCTCCCTCTCTTGCCTGCTATATGTAAGCTACCTGTCATGTATGTATGAGACTCATAGGACAAAAAACTAATGGAAACCTCCAGCGAACAACTGGTAAGGAACTGATGTCCTCAGTTCACCAGCCTGTGAGGAACTAACTTCTGCCAGCAACAGGTAAGTGAGCTTGGGACTAGATTCTTTATCAGATACCTTGATTACCTCACTGTAAGAGATATTGGGTGGAAATGCCCAGCGAAGCTGATGGATGGGAATTGCAAGATAATAAGTGTGTGTTGTTTTGAGAAAAATTTTAATGCAGCAATACATACTTAACATACTACTTGTATATACTAGTAAGACAATCAGAAACAATATGTGTAAGGGATACAGAAAACAAATAAAGTCCAATATCTCAATTTAATCCTTTAAAATTGAGGTGGTTGAGAATATTTAATGTAAGCGTATGTGTTTATGTTTTTGCACACAGCTATGCTTTTTACACTTGATGGAAAATATATGACTATTTTTCTGAAACATATGACATTTGTCTCATAACTTTATAGGCATAGAGAAAGGTAACATTCCGAGTTCTTGTTAAATAAGAGATTCTATCTAGCACATAATAAAATTCGTATAGCCTCTCTGACATAAAATGCTTAGTTCTTAATTTCAAATATACTTTAATATTTTGTCCTTTCTCCCTGCAATGTATTCTTTCAGTTTTAAAATGAAAGAATACATTTCTTTAAACTACATTTAAAATGTAGTTTGAAACAATTACAAACTACAAATGAGGCAAAAGAAAGATTGTAGCTAGGTAAACAATTTAAGAAATAACCTGCTGTGTAACTTATTTGGACTCTGACATTGACTTAACAAAATCAATCATTTGAGAAAAATTATATGATATAAATTATTTCTCATGCCTTGTCTTATTTTTGTAAATAGAGAGATAGCATTCATTATGTCACATTCATCAAGCATACACCTATTTTAGAAATGTGAATCAGTATCAATAAAGTAATACATTTGTTATGTAAATTGATATTTTAAAATATGTAGTTGGAATAAATTTAAAAGATGAGAAAAGTATAAGTCAGGGTGGTTTGCTTGCCCTAAAATGTTTTTAGAATAGCTCCAGCCAGAAAAACTAGCTTAGCCTTGTCTATTATTGAGAAGTGAATCTTGGGGGAAGCCATTTTTTTAGACTTTTTATCTGAGGCTGATAATATTTTCTTCTTTTAAAATCATGTAAATGTTTGAATACATACACATCCATGCATCTTTTATTTTTGTTTGATGTGAAAAAAACATATATCTTACAACTAAAGTATTTTTTTCTAGATCAAATATGACTTCTGAGAAATTGCTTTCAGCAGGAAGAGTTAGACATTTGTTTATATTTAGAACATGTATTGTAATATTTTTATTTTCTTTCTTCTCCAAAAAAATAAAATAGAGGATTGGAAATACTTGATTCTATGTCCAAAATAAAAGGCCTAGTCTCAACACAATGATGGTTAATTGCATTTTTCTGCAGCAAATATTTTATCACAATGTTACTTTGTGCTTTGTAGTAAAATAGTAGACAATTATCAGATTTACTCTAATAATAGACCTTTAAAGAAGAAATACCACAAGAATATTTAAAAATGTTCCATTTATTTTGTATTTTTGGGGTAATGATGCAAAAAGGTATATACACTATAAAACGAATCTTCATTGTTCTGATCTAGAATGTGAGGCTAAATTTAGGGAAAAAAATGAATAATAATTCTTTGACCACTTAACTCCATGTTTTATTGACTATTATATTGGAGAATTCCCCTCTCCTGCAAGTAAAAGGCAACAAACTTATAACAAAAGAAAAACAAGTTGATTTACTGGAAGGGTTCACTTACTTTTTTATATTTTTTTAACAACTCAATGTAGCTCTTAAATTAAAGAAAATCTGTAGAGATTTTTAAAAATGAACTTCTCTATGTTTTAAGGGTAATAGAATTTATTTTATATCTCTATGTAGTTATGTCTTTCTTATGAGCACTGGCTAGTTACTAAGTGCAAAAACAGGAAAATAAAAAAATATATATTTTATGCCCATTACCCATATATTTTGGGATCAATCTATATGTATGTCTTAATACATGATGCTTCTTTCACTAAATTAATACAGAGATTATAAGACCTTGGAGTCTTTAAGTTGTTGCTCAGTATATATGTTCAGCTATAAATATCCTCCATAGAAAACTGAATTCTAAATTGCTATCTCAACTAATATATCATAAGTTTTATCTTCAAAAATAAAATTCACTTAAAATGGTAAACAGAACATTATTTGTGGTTTTCTTGATGATAATATGTAATAGGCTATAAAGATAATCCAAATAGTTAGACTCTAACTATTTTTGAATATTAACATCTTACTTATATAGATATCCAAGTTGACTTTTTAAAAATGAATATTTGATCATAAACTTGTGTATTTCTTAAAAATTGTTTACATTACTATATTATATATCATACCACTTTTAGTTTTTGAACTCATACTTAAATCCATTTAAAAAGGACATGATCTTCATTTTTATCATAATTTCTGGTATCCCTTTAGACCATGATCTTTTAATTTGTATTTAAATACCACCATGATTGATTTAATTCTCACTGCCTTTAACTAAATTAAGGTTCCAGATGGAATAGTTTTTGTTATTGAATAAACAAATTATTAGAAAAGTTTTTATCTTAAAAACTGTCATATAAAAATTGTTCTCTTAAAAATTACTAGAAATGCAGTTAAATTACATTAAGGAATGATACTTTGCTGATTGGATAGATTAATAGTATAGGAATGTACATACTGAATGTAGTGGGAAACTAGGTAGGTCAAAAATATTTAATATTGATTAACACTGTTCATATGGATTGACTATAACTATACTGTGTACTCCAAACTAATCTCCTTGATTGATACTATTGAAACAGTTAACAATAATGTTACATATAATAAAAACAAAAACAAAAACAAAAACAACAAAAACAAAAACAAACAGCTCTATTGTGACTGCTGATAGAATACAACTTTCCTGGTAAATTCTCATTTATTTTTACTAAACTCTATCCTTTTAAATGAGAAGTTATTCTTTTTTGCTATTGTTATCAATTACTTTTATTTTTTGGGAAGAGGAAACTTTGGTTTTCTTATAAACTAAATCCAATAAAAGAGGTGTTAGGTGGACTATTTGGGATTTACATAGTTTCAAGCACTGGTTCTCAGATGTTAACATGTATAGAAATCATATAAAGAATTTGTTAAAATGAAATTCTGATTCAACAATTTTGGGACAAGGTCTGTGATTCTGCATTTTTAAGAAGCTCTCAGTTACTATGGATGCTGCTTGTTGATAAGAAAATTGCAAAGAATGAAAGTGAAAAAAAGTGAAAAGGATTAAGAAGTAAAAAGGTAGTTATTAAAAAAGTAATAAAGATGCAAAGTACAGCATAGAGAATATAGTCAATAATATTATAACACTGTATATGGTGCCTCATGGATTCTAGACTTATTGAGGTGACCACTTTGTAAGGAATACATGTCTCATAATCATTTTGTCATACACTTGAAACTAATATAATATTCTATGTCAATTGTAATTGAAGAATAAATTTCAGAAAAAGAACACATTCAGGTGAAGGCAGTGGGGAAAAGCAGTTGGTTCTGGAGGGGACACCTGTACAGTCCCTGTAATAGCTCTTTGAAGGAAATTTCAGAGCTGCCCCTTGGCGCAGAGCTTATAGTTACCATGGAAGTCTTGAGATGGATATGAATGAGCAACTTGGGAGAGAAGAGAGAAATCTTATGTTTTTCTTGGATAACAAACACATGCCTCTGTTCTCCAAATGTAAAATACAATATCGGGTATGATAGAGAACTCAGAAACCTATATATTCACATACTAGTTTGCAAATACTAGTGCAGAACAGAGCTTGACAAACTTTAAAATAATGTAAAAACAAAACAAAACAAAAAGATTTTAGTTTGTAGGCAATACAAAAAATAGATAGAAAGGTGGAATTGGCCCATGGATGTCATTTGCTGGCTCTTGATGTAGACAATGTATTTAGAGGTTTAATATTTGAAAGACTGATAATCAATATATATTGACAATAGTACTGGATTCCACAGGGTAGATGAGTTTGGAAATGGAGAGTTTATGATGGAATAATATGAATAACTATATTTGGAAATACAGCGGAAAGGAGTTAGCCAAAAAAGAAATTTGTGTTTGGTCAGGAAAAACATCAAGTCATGGTTTTGAATATTATCTAGAAACCTTTCAGGTTTGCTTTAATCCAAGATAAGCTCTTGATAAGAACACCGAAGGAGGAGATCAATCTGATGGTGCTGTGTAGGATGAGATGGTTTTACTGAAGGCTGGAAACCCTTATAGAAGAGTAGTTCAATTATTCAAGCATGAGAAATTGATTGAAAAGAATGGTAATAAAAACATAGAGGAGATAATAAAGATGTTACCAGTATGAAAAAAAGTTGGTTCAGAGTATGACCTTTATATTTTAAAAACAGGGAGAAGAAATTAAAACATATTTCTGAGAGTTTGAATTTGTGTACCTAGAAAAATGATGGTGCCATCGACGCTTATGTTAAAATCTGGAGGGATGAGCAATTTGAAAGGATTTGTGATTTTAGTTAGACTTATTTTGGTTAATGAGCCTAGAACTTTTAAATGAAAATTTCCAACTATCAATTAAATATAACAAAGCCAACATTTATCAAGCATAAAGATAAAACCTTCTCAGAGAAACTGAGAATTAGACTTATAGAAGTACTAACATATGTCAGTATCTTCAGGATTGGGGAAGGGTTTGATGGAGGCAGAGGTGGTCTATTGTGTCAAATTTATATCTTATGAAGCGATGTTTTTGGCCTCAGGCTTACAATTCCATTTTGAAGGTGCAAATAGCCATATTCTCACCCTTTGGGAATCTTCAATTTCTATTCAAACAGAAGCAGTTGCTGTATGAGTGACTGCATCTCACTGTTTGCTAGTGTGAGGCTGTCACAACAGAAGGTTAACAAAAGATTTTACTGGTAGGTGTATTTTTCTGCTAGATGAAATATAAGCTTCATAAACTGAACATTATAATCTCAAGAAGGATTTTGCTTCAGGCTCATCTCTTCTCCCATGGGTTGTGGAGATACGTGCATGAACCAATTTGCACTCCTTCACAACACTTTCATTCATCTAAAATTACAATACCATTCTTATGTGATTTTTATGCACCCAAAGGAATTAAGCTCATCATTCCTATTATGACAGTAAAGCTCTCTTAAGAAGTTGCTGTGTCGGAAGTTTTCCCAAATGATTCATTTGGATTTTTATGCCTTACCTCCAAGTATGTAATTTCCCATTTCCATTTTTAAGGTACTTAATGTATATTGTACTGATGTTTTAAAAATATTTATATAAAAGAATTTTAGTAAGACATAGTTTATAGTAAACAGACTATACTGTATTTTGGCTTACATATTCTATGTTCACAAATTATATATGCGAAAGCAGGAGTTTAGAATTACATGGTTAACCCCAAAGAGGATATTTTCAGGCTTCTATTTCTTAAGTAATGTAAGCTAGATGCCTACTGAATAAACCTAATCAGAACACATCTATCTCTGACATATTTCATCTTAAACACAGGTTATTGAAGTATCTACATTTAATTATTTAAAACAATTCAGAAAACAGGATTTTTAATGGATTTAGGAGTTATTTGTATACCACTTAGACATCTCTTTCTGATTATTTAAATTGCCTTGTTTTTTGAGAAATAATCATTAAAATTTCAGAAGTCTTTTATTAAAATGTTACTCAACCTCTTATAAAATAGAAATGCTAAGTAAAAAAGATAATAAACTGTTTTTATTTGATAGTTGATTATCTCAACTATATTTGTCAGCTGTGAAAGAATTGTTTCTGTAATCGTGTTTAGAAATACTAGTGAACGAGAGAGGCTGTACTCTCTGTTTCCTAACCTAGAGGAAGGAGTAAACATAAAAATATAATAGACCAGAAAACATGATATGTACATGAAATTTTATGTACATATAAAAGGCTTTCTCAAATGATTCATTCATTTTTCAGTATATACACACACACACACACACACAACACACGTATGTTGAAAAATAAGCCAGTACTTAATTATTTTTCCTGAAACACTGAAGCAGTAACATTTTTATTCTACAAATTAAAATGAACGAAAAACTATGAGTTCCTTTTTATGAAAATACCCACCATTAGCCTGTAAACTTAGACCTCATTTTCACTGTACTCAATTGATATCTGTGAGAAATACTACCTTTAGAAAAAGACAGTTTCTGAAAAGATGGACAATTATAAAAGATCATATTATTAGTAATAGACTTATCTGTAAATACTATTTCTTTATACATTGTATAATTTGCTCAATAAACAGACAAAAGAAATTATTCCAATTTTACCACTTAGGCCCGAACAGAAACCTATGCATTTGTAAATAGCATATCACTAGAGAGAAGGTGACAAAATAGTGATGTGTTCTGGCTCTTGCAAATGAGGAAGCCAAGGTTAATTCAAAGTCTAAGTAGAAAACATCTTTCCCCACTACCCGACAACTCTGTATCTAAGCAGAGATATTCAGAGCAAGAAAATACTGAACATCATAGAAAGTTCAGACACATCAACCTAGCTCAGAGAAATAATGCAGAAGCATTGTCTAGCCTTACCGGGAGTGAAAACAGAAGACTGAGAATTCTGTGATGAGATGTCCGGAGTTTAGCCAAGCTACCTTACGTATTCCTGTTTTGGCATCTATTTCTTTTGATCAAGCAGCCTGTCTGAAGAGTGGAGGGGCGGGAATCTTGATACAAGTGCATGCCCTAAATAATAGCCTACAGAGTTACATGTATGTAAGTTTCTAATGTGACTTTTCTAAAGCTATTGTGATAAACATGTCTCCCCTGCTTTCCAGGGTCTTTAGGTTTGTATACTCCTTAAATAAGATCCCTGGGGGGCTTACCAAACTCCTGCTCTTTTTAGTTTGAATTGATCAATTGGCCTTAGCCTGGGAAACCCAAAGCATTCGACTCACAGGTCCTAATAAAGTCCAGGTGTCCAGGTCCTACCTTTTTCTCAGTCTATGCTCTGCCTTGAACTCCCTATATGGCTCCTTGAGGTGTGCCCTGTGACTTCTCTGTGACCTATTAGTAATAAACTTCTCTATTTCAATTCCCTTGTGGTTTTTCTATGAACCTGGATCACCATTTTACACCCTCATTCTAGGGCTTTAATTAGCAAATGTTAATTTAAAGCAAAGTTACAAAATAAAGACTGAGCAAGGAGGCACCCTATAGCAAATTTGGCTGGTTAAGGGTCATATCAGTAGCCTTAATAATAAAAAATCTGATAGAGAATATCCTCTGTACTTCATATTTTTTATTGTTTATTGTTTACAAGTATGAACACAAGTAATAATATGATTCTCATTCTCAAATATAGATTCTGTTATTTCAAAAACGAACAAACAATAAAAACCTTTGTTTTCTTTACAGTCTGGTTAAATAAGCCTGATATATAATATATTTTGATCACTGGTCTGAATGGAACAATATTTGTTATCACATCCAAGAATGCCATTCATTTTTGATGAGTACAAACTATTATAAAGTATTATGCTACAGATACCATATGATTCAGCAATTCCACTTCTGGGTATTTAGCTGAAGAAAATGAGAACACTAATTCAAAGAAATATATGTACCCCTAAGTTCATTGCAACCTTATATAAATAGGCAAGTTATGAAAGAAACCTCAATGACCATTGAGAGATGTGGTATGTATACACATATACAAACACAAACACAATGTGGAATATTACTCAGCCATAACAAAGAATGAAATCTTGCCATTTGTTACACCATGAATAGAACTAGAGAATATCACGCTAAATGAAATTTCAGTCGGAGAAAGACAAATACATAGCATTTCATTTATACGTGTAATCTAAGAAACGCAACAAATGAGAAACAATACAAAACAGAAAAGACCCATAAATACAGGAAAAGAATCTGGTGGTTACCAGAGCAGGAAGAGTTTGGAAGGTAGATGAAATAAGTGAAGGGAATTAAGAGGTACAAACCTACCATTGTAAAATAAATAAGTCATGGGGATGTGATGTAGAGCATAGACAAGTAGTCAATAATATGTTAACTTTTTATGGTGGCAGATGGTAAATAAACTTATTGTGGCAATCCTTTCATAATGTATATAAATATCAAATCACTATTATGTACACCTGAAACTAATAGTATATTATACTTATACTTAAACTAATAGTACCAATTATACTTCAGTTAAAAAATAGTAGTATAACATTGATGTGTAAATAAAAAAGAGTCTGGAGAGAAAGAACCCAAAAATCACAGTGATTATCTTTGCCGAGTGAGGTTAAAATAATTTATTATTTTTCTTGTGTACTTTAGTATACTTTTCAACTTTTCTATTATGAATGAAAGTAAGGTAGCTAAAAATTCAGTTTTAGCTTGGACTGCCAAAATTTGTTTCCCAATTCTGCCATTTATTAATTGTGTGCTGAAGTTAATCTTTTTATGTTAAGAATCCTCATTTGAAATGGATTTATTGTGAATCTAAGATTTAAACATACTCAAGCATGGAATGTTCAACAATATCACTATTAATTAATTATTTTAAAATTTATTTTGCAATAAAGAAAAAAAAAGGATTTTTAAAAAAGTTTTTGACACCCTGACAACTAAATATATTTCATAAGTCTTTTTTAAGTGTAAAGTGTGCAACATGTTTATTTGATATATATATATATATATATATATATATATATATATATATATATATTGCAAAATGTTTACTAGTAATAGCTCTATCACATCACATAATTACTATTTCTTTTTTTGTGGCCAGAACATTTAAGATCTACTGTCTTTGTAACTTTCAAGTGTATAATGTAGTATTATTAAATATAACACCACACTGTTCTTTAGATCCTCAGTACATACTCTCTGACCAGTATCTCCTGATTCCCCCACCCCTCAGCTCCTAGTAACCACCGTTCTACTCTCTGTTTCTATGAGTTTGGCTTCAGTGTTTTATTAATTTGACTTATTTCACCAACTTATTCCTGGCTTTATTATAAAGCTGCAGTAATCAAAACAGTGTAGTAATGACTCAATGACAGACAAATAAATAAATGGAGAGAATAGAGAATCCAGAAATAGACTCACACATATTTGGACAGCTGACTTTGTAAAAGCCTAAAATACTTTGACAAAAGAGTTAACATTCTGGGATTGACTTTAAAATTAAGATATATCCCACTTAACTTATAAGTAGGAATGGAAGGCTGACTTTCCTAAACTTTAACCAAATATATGCATATTAGTGCTACTATCTGACAATGAATACCTGTGCTTGAGTATTACAGATCATCTATAATATTTACATATAGCAAGCTACAAATCATGTGCTTTTAATTCCAGATGATTGATTAAAAATAGCCTTACATAGAAAAGAAAATGTTAAAAAACAGAAGTATAGTGAAATGCAAAGGGGATTACTTTATCCACTATGTGACCATCAAGAAGTTATTAATCTTGCTGAATCTGTAATTGTATGTCTGTAAAATTGAGATATAAAAGGCTAACTATAGAGATCTGGTTCAGGTGATTTCAGAGTAGATGACATCAAACTAACGTGCCCACAGATAATAATTATAAACTGTGGAAAAAATACACACACACACACACATATGTATATGTGTGTGTACATATATGTATATGTATATGTATATATGCATGTGTGTGTACATATATGTATATGTATAAATGCACAAGGACACACTATTTCAAGGCACAGGAGAGGTACTAAAGCATAAAAACATTGATGGAGATTTGACATAAAAACAGGCAAAAGCCAGCTGAGAGTATCTCATTGTGAGGTCTATATTGATATAGCTCTGTACTATGATGGCTAGAACTCAAGCAGAAATCTATGATCTTTACTCATTTGAAGGGTCAAAAGATGTAGTTTAGGGCATACAGACCAGCTGAAAAATTAAGCATAAAAAAAAAAAAACAGAAAGGATAGAAAAACTCAAAATGTTCAGAAAAATTCTCTTCAAACCTTTGACTTAACCATAGAATTGTATAAGTGTTGGAGAGATGACAGAAAAACAGATGAAATATTAAAAAAACCTGATCAGAAATTTCAGCTTCTACTCTTCTCATGCAAGACATAGTATTGAGTCCTGCCAAGGTGCAGCTACTTGTAAATACCTTTGTCAGTTTATTGAAAGCCCCAAAGAGACTTAAATTAAGCATAGAGAATACATCCCTTAACTAGGAGATTTACTCCAGGAAAAAGGGACAATCTAAAACAGGCCCACCTTAATAAAATGAAGTTTCCATTTCTACAAGGTAATAAACCAGTAGTAGTTTGAGTGCCAAACAAAAATTAATACTCCTCAGATGAAGATAACAGAAGCCAGAGTCTCTACAATATATTATGCATATTTACAGTATGTCTTTGTATATGGGAAGAGACAGGAGAATCTACTCCATAATATTAAAATTAGCACGAAGCGGAATTGAAATCTACTATCAAAGAATTAGAGCAGTAGTTCTCAACTGGGGTGATTCTTGTCCCCCAAAGTGGACATTTGAAAATGTGTGGTGGTATTTTTGATTATGTAAGCTAATGGGATTGTTGCTGGTGTCCAATGAGTAAAGGCTAATGATACTGCTACTTATCCTATGATGCACAAAGCAGCTTTTCCAGACAAACAATTATCTGGTTCAAAACGGTAATTCTGCTTAGAAACTCTGACTTAGAGAGATATAATGTTGTGATGAATAAACATCTAGGGGTTCTCAATAGGACGATAAAAAGTATAAAAGTAAAAAAAGGTAGTCAATATTTATGTTGTTAGAAAATGAAATTTAAAACCACATTAAGATACCTTTTTACACTCACTAGAATGAATATAATTCTAAAAAGGCAGAAAACTATGAGTCTGGTAAAGATTTGGAAGAAGTATAACTCTCATATTTTGAGGATTACAATGTAAAATCGTATAGTCACTTTTGAATATTATTTGCCAGTTTCTTAAACAGTAAACCTAAACTTACCACATGACACAGAAATATGATTCTTTTAACTCTATATAAGATAAATGAAACATATGTATGTACAAATAACTTTTACATTTAGTTCCATAGTAACATCATTCATGAGAAGCAAAAACTTAGAGTATCCAAATGTTCATCAACTGGTAAATGGGAAAAATATGAAAAAATAAAGAAAATGCTACATGTTGTAATACAAATAATCTTCATAAATATTATCTTCTAAGAATGAAACCAGGTGCAAAGGACTGCATATTGGATGATGCCATTTACAAGAATGTATGTAAAAGGGAAATCTTCAAAGATAGGAAGCAGATTTGTTGATGCCTTGATTTGGAAGTTGGAATGGGAATAAACTGCGAACTTTGAAATGATGGAAATATTCTAAAACTAGCTTTGTAATTCTATAATTTATTTAAGAGCATTTAATTATATACCTACAACTGGTGATTTTATGCTATATGAATTATACCCAAATACAGTTGTTAAAAAAATAACAAAGAAAAGTATAAAACGGAAAATTACAGTGCCTAAAATAAAAAAGAAAATAACAGATGTGTTTAATAGCAAATTGGAGATGGCAGAAAAGAAGAGTCAGGTAAATCGAAGTCAGATCAATAGAAATAATCTAATCTGAAAAATAAAGAGAAAATTCAACAAAGCCTCAGGGCACTTATGAAACTATATCAAACAGTCTGATGTATGTGTAAATGGAATCCTAGATGGAAGGAGACTGAGGCGATTATATATATATATATATATATATATATATATATATATATATATATATACACACACACACACACACACATACATTTCAAGGCATGGCATACTAGCTGGAAATCCTCCAATTTTGTAAAAGAAATGCACTTACAGATTGAAGAAGCTCTGGAAACTCCAAACAGAATAATTGCAAACAAGACCACATCTAGACATGTCTCATTCAAACTATAAAAATTAAAGTTACAGAGAAAACTTGAAAGTATCAGGGGAAAAAAATACGTAATGCAAACATCAATATGTTAGACTACTAATATCTCATTTGACTCAAAGGACAAAAGAATGGAGCAATATCTCTAAAATTTTAAAAGAAAATATCAACACAAAATTGCATAGAGAAAATGAAGATAAAGACATTTTCAACTATATGAGATTTGAGAATACTCATCACCACAAAACCTGCCCTATGAAAATTCTCAAGGAAGGTTTTCAGGTTAAAGGGAATGAAGACAGATGGAAACTTGGATATAAACAAAGAAAGGGCACTGAAAATGGTATATATGGGGTTAAACACTATTTTTTTAAAATTTTATTAAAAGATAGCCATTTAAAGAAAAATTAATAACTAGTAATGTATTTGTAAATATTTGTAAAATTTTCTGGCAAAGGACTTATATCCACTTTATCTAAAAAACCCATTTAATTTATAGTTGAAAATACCAACTACCCAATTTAAAGACTTGAACAAACATTTTACAAAAGAAGATAAGCATGTGGAAGAAGTTCAACATTGCCCTTTATCAAGGAAGAGTGCAATTGAAAACAACAAGGAGCTATTACTGC
This sequence comes from Macroglossus sobrinus, assembly GCA_004027375.1. Classification (NCBI taxonomy): domain Eukaryota; kingdom Metazoa; phylum Chordata; class Mammalia; order Chiroptera; family Pteropodidae; genus Macroglossus; species Macroglossus sobrinus. Next base: position 559,405 of record PVKZ01000607.1, on the reverse strand, counting down.
ACTTTCTGTAGAATGACTAAATTTTAAAAATGAATTAAAAAATAAATGCTTTGAGAGTGTGGAGTAACTTGGAACTCTCATTGCTGGTGGAAGTATAAAATGGAAAACTGATTTTCTTAATAAAAGTAAACATGCACCTGCCCTATAACCTGTCATTTTCACTTCCTGATGTGTTCTACAGGCTTTCAGAGCTTTATCTCTGACATCTTTATTTATAATAGCTCCAAACTGGGGTGGAGGTGAGGAAAATAAATTACCTATTCATAGAAAAATGAATAAACAAATTTTAGTATATTCATACAGTGGTATAAACTAAGCAAGAAAAGTGATTACTAATACACACAGTGAATTATTATATTGTATGAAAATAAAAGTATCAATAACCTATGATTCCATTTACGTAAACTTCTAGAAGAGGTAAAAATAATCTATAGTGACAGAGATCTAAAGAGTGTCTGTCTCTGTGGAAGACTGACTCAAAAAGACAACAAGGACACTTTCTGGGATATAGAAATTTTGTTTTTTAGTGTTGTACACTAAACATTATACACAGGCATATAGATTTGTCAAAACGTATCAAGTGAACATTTCAAGTCTTTGTACATTAAATTTGAATAAAAAGTATTTTAAAATTCTAACTAAGCATTAGATATGTCTACTCTCATTGTTTCTGGAACAGAATCATAATTTTTGTCCATATACTCAAGTAGTTTAGTCTCTTAAAACTAATCTATAATAATCATATTTTAAAAAGATTCAGTTGTAACCAGAATCACAAAATATTAATTTATAATGAGCAATATAACTGTGATGTCCATGGTGACTAGCAAAGATATCCATTCTCTGTAGGAAGGTCTTCCTGGAAATGCCAGTTTCCAACCAGGATTTAGTTTTGTGAATACAGAACTAGTCAAGGTTTAGTTTTATAATTGCAATGGCTGGTGTCATCAAGCTGGGGTAGCCTTAGGCAGCCATCTCCCTTTTGGACCTTTTCCCAGATTAAAAAGATGTGAAGCCACATGGTCAGAGTCCAGTCTTTTGAATGCACTTTCTCTGAGCTCTACTGAAACACTGTCTTTCTGTTAACACAGTCTTTCTCTAAAGAAGAGTGAAATCAATGACAATTAAACTTTATTCAAAATCTCTTTCTCATCCTGCTCTACTGAGACTTCCACTAGGTCATTTTGTTTAAACTTAGATATTTCTATATTTAGCTACTGATTTACTTACTTGGTGCAGAAATCTCTATATGTATCTTTTAACCCATTTCCTGTTTAGAAAAAAAGAAAGTGCAGCATGCAGCTCTCATTAATTTAATTTTATATGAATACACTCTTTGAGACTGTAGCAAATCTGACTGGTTTTCAACATGAAAATAAAATGTAAAAACTGTTTTTGGAGTTATTTTTAAACAGAACTTATATTTAATCCTAATATAACAGAAATGTATACATAAATCGGACTCTCAGATGAATCTTCAGCTAAGAACTTCGAGAAAAATGTTAACATCATGCATAGGAATGCTGTTTTTTAGGATTTGACATTTTAAGTGATCGAGAATTATTATTTTGGAATGAAAACACCACTACTAAAAATAGAATGCTATAAATAGAATGATGTCATTTGTTCCCAAAGACTGTCAATACTAGAGTGATGTGAAAATAATAAAAGTGAGATATTTCATGGCAAACTTTGGGGATAAGGTTATGATTATTATCCATGAGTTATCTTGGGGTAAACGCTGCAGCCACAGATGCTACTGGCAAGTATTCTAGGGATAAACAGAAAATGAGTTAATATTTTAACACTTAGAGAATAAGTTCTTAGGGGAGGTCCCTCATAAATCTGTTTGTAATAAAACAAGATATGGGATATGGTTGTTGGTACAAAATAATTATATTACAATGGTTTAATGACAGTAACATTATAATATTTAAAGGCTCTTTTTATACACACACACACACGCACACAAAGTGTTCTACAGGCTTTCAGAGCTTTATCTCTGGACTTAACCCATCTGTAAATATGAATTGTCATTTTTTTTTTTTGGCTAATTCCTGAGCCTCAGCTTGTCCTGAATACATCTGATTTAGTGATAAAGTAATAATCAGATACAGGGCAAAAATATATGCTTTTTTGTTTTTGGCAATAAAAATGGCTAAAAGCTTAGTTTTTTTAATTTACCTCATTAAAGTTATCCCTAGTCAGAATAATCACATAAAACAATTAAGTGAAATGAATTCTAGTATCAAAATAGCTGGTGAAAATAGTGTTAGAAGAGTTCTTTCTAAATGTGATATACCCATTTTTCATAAACTTCTTCTTTGGGGGAAGGGTGCATTGATGAATTAACTAATTGAATAATTTATTAAGTTTTATGTTTTATAGGTGAAGGTGAGCTGATTGAAAAATCTTTTGCCCTTTGATTACCATAGTAGATTTATTAGTGTGCATACTTCTTTTTCTTTATTCTTTCATTCATTCCCTACCTGAAGCTGTGATTTGAGTCAAATGGAATGATTACCTAAAGTCATATTTTTAATATGAGATTGGTATTATAGGCCTAATTTTCACATTTGTTAGTAATTTATTTTATTTCATTAATAATAGCAAAATTCAGAAATATACAAAGGTCTTGTTGCTATCATGTAATAGGTCCTCAGTAAATATTTTTGAGAATGAATAAATGAGTGTTCATTTGCTGAAGGTTTCTATTTTCTTTGTATGTTAGATATTATATATTATGTTTGATAATATTTAACTGTCATTTTAAAGTATAAACTTATCCCTGTAATTAGAATAACTATATACTTTATGGGGAGAAGAAAGAGAGGTCAATTCTGTGACACAGCAAAGGAGTGCTTATATGAAATCTAATGCACCTCTGACTTCCAGAGAGAGCATGGCAGCTAATTTTTAATAAAAGGTAGAAGAGTCAAGAAAGATGTGACCTGACACACCATGGAACAAGACCCCAGATGCTAATGACTGAGAAAATAATATCTAGAAGACATTATCAAAAAGAGAGCAGCAATTTCTGGTCATGATCCAGAAAAATGGTAAAAAAGTATTCCAAAAAAGAATAAAATGAAATAGTAATTTGTCTCAACGCATAGGCAGAGAACTATCCTATTTTAACAGAAAGATCTGGCCATGAATTTGTGTGAATATATAGAAGTGTCAGAGCAAGGATAGTTTGTAGATCCAAAAGGTAGAAAAGATCTAGATTCTAAGCACAGACCCAGAGTAGAGTCAGGACATTTTCATTACCTAAAGATTAAGAAACTAGTTAGGCTGCTAGAACAGATTCTTGAGCAGAACTCTTAGGATGTGAACGAGTGGACCAAAGTGGAGGGAAGATCAGTAAATGTACTTTGAAAAAAAGTTATTGAGCTATTAAAAGACCATCAGATGCATAAACAGTGCAGAAACAACTGAAGTGTTAATCAATATAGCATATTTCACTTCATTTTATTCAACATTGAATTAATGTACTACAGGATATCCATTTTCACCAATGCAAGTAGAGAATGAAGTGAGGAAGTATATGCTTAAATAAACATCAGTGTTTAACACATATAATTAAATTCTAAATGACAGGCTTATTTTCATTTTTCTATGATTATTTGGAAGGATATTCTCACAACCTCTAATTATTTTGTATTTTCACCAAAAATATTCACTTGTTCTCAAATTGTGAAGAAAAGAGTTGTTTTCAGGTTTCAAGCCAACACTAAAATAAATTTAAAACATTAAGACATCTCCAAAATTGAGACATACCATGTGATTAAAAATATATAATAATTTCCATTTTAGTGGTTAAATATGATCACAAAAATTCTCTTAAGTGCACTATTGTACTATTTTCTAATTTAATGAAATTACTATTTTTGAAATCAAAGGAAAAATTTTTTTGATTATATAATTATTCAACAGATTTATTTTCAACTAAGGGAAAAATACGGTCATAAAACAAATGACTTGAAATTACATAGAATAATTGTGTTGTATTTGCTTCTAAAAATCAATAGCCTCATATGGCTACATCTATATACCTAATAAAGGTGACTTTATGAAAATATTGTTTTAACTTTTATATTTCAATTTAGATTACAGTCAAAAAAATTCTATAATAATTTGCCTAAATAAGTCTTTAGAAACAAAGCCCACACATGATATCAGGAACATATGAATAATAAATTTGTGTTTTTAGTGTCACATCTTATGCTTAAAATGTTTTATTGAGCTGATAAAAGACATATTTATAAATTAAACCAAAAGTTATACATTATACCTCTGAGAATATTGCTGTTCTTATTGAATAATACATGTGTGAATATAGCATGATTCGTGTAAAGAATAAGGATACAAGATTTCTGCTGTTGGCTAAGGCAGATCAGATCTTATCAGACCAACTCTCCTGCTGAGAAAAAGCTAGAAAAATGGAAAAAATATTTTAAAAAATCAATTTAAAAACATCAGAAAACTATCAAGTCAGCCAAACTTTTAGAGGTCAATATCTTAGAGAGAAGATAAAAAAAAGATGTGTTTGTTATTAGAAGTTGTTCACTTTTGAATTATTTACCTATTTATAAGTAGCAGCCAGATCTTAAACTTCAACCAACAATACACTTTATTATATCATGATGATCTGTTCCTAGGCTGAGAAGCAAAAGACATGCTGAGAAGCTGAAAAAAGCATTTTGCAGTATCCTGGAATCTTGGGAAGGGTAGTAAACTCTGGAACAGACTAAGATTTCAGTTGGACTACTGAAGAAATGTTCCCAAAGAGAATGACCAGAAAGAATATAGACTTGCTCTCATGAAGACTGAAATCTAGCCTCAAAATGGTTCAGTCTCCGATAAGATTAAAACAATTTTCCCTTAATTTAACTGCTTATTAGGAGCAAAGGAAGAAAAAAAATTTCCAGACCCACAAATAACCCATAAGTAAAAATTTTCATACATAATACCTAGAATGAAAAAATAATTAAATACTAATTAAAAAAACAAACTGTAGAAACATACTTACAGAAAAAATAGTGGAGAGAACAGTCATGGATTTTAAGTAACTACAATTTATATATATGAAAACATATGGAAAAATGAGAATTTCATCAGGAAATTAGATTTGATAAAAATAGTTAAAAATAACTCTAGCATTAGAAAAACATGTTCTGTAGAATTAAGATTTGATGAACTGGTTTAAGAGCATAATACACACAGCCTAATTAAGAATTATAACCTGAAAGATAAATCAATAAAAATAACCAAAACAAAGAACAGAGATATTAGAAAGTTTGGAAAATACAGTAAAATGGGGTAAGATACATATGAAGCATGGTAAAAAAAACAATCTGAAATGTTTGTAATTAGAGTTACAAAGGGAGAAGAGAAAGATAGTGGGGCAGAAACAATATTTGAAGAAAAAGTACAGAAATGTCCAAAAACTATGTAAGATACTAAGCAATAGATTCAAGATAGCACTGCAGACCTCAAGCTGGTATAACAACTACTTTGTTAAACTTTCTGGCATTGTCTACTAAGCATAAACATACGAATATTTCCATACCTAAGCAATTTCTTTCCTGAGTCTAAAAACAAGAGAAATGTTTATGTACCAGCAGACATGTTTAAAAATGTTCTTAGCTATGATGTTTGAAATGACCCCAAATAGAAAACACAAATTGTTCAAATAGTGGATAAATAAACTGTAGTATTCATATAATGAATATAGAACTAAAAAGGAAAAAAAATGACAGATCTCTGCAACAATAGGGCTTGACATCACAATCATAATTTTGAAGTTAGACATAAAAAGATACTTACTGAAAAAGTCCATTTGAGTAATGTTCCAAACCTATGTGATCCTCAGGAAAGTTACTTCTAAAGAGAAGGAGGGTTGTGACTGGGAGAGAAAGCTGAGTGGTGTCTTGCTCCTTGTTTTAAAATTTGTTCCTGGACGTGTAAACTTCATAAAAATTAATAGACATGTAAACTTATTATTAGTTGTCACTTTTAAATGTAAACAATACTTTAATAAAAAGTTTTGTAAAGGAACTAATATAATGTTTGGAGAAAGTTTATGAAATATGATGGATTTACCAAAAACAAAAATTTGAGGGGCAATCCTGTCACTTTTTCAAATTTATGGGCTAGTTAGAGAATGATTTTGCTGAAAAGAAGCAGAAAATTCTCACTTTTACCTCAAGGAAATCACTTCATTTTAGGCCAAAGAACTCTTAAAGAAGTCCCTTCAATTTGGGATCTGTTCATATATATATATATATATATATATATATATATATATATATATATATAGATAGATAGATAGATAGATAGATAGATAGATAGATAGAGATAGATAGATAGATAGATAGATAGATAGATAGATATGTGTGTATGCATATGTGTTTGTGTGTGTGTGTTATGTGTATGTATATGTGTATCCTTCAATTAGAAAACCAGCACCAGCAGTTTCAAAGCATTTGTGGAAGTTAAGTTATAGACTGATCAGCCAGAAAAATATCCCCTTTTCTAACTAACTAGGTAAATGATTTATATCAAAAAGTCCTTGTCACATCTTGCCAGTTCATGAGATATGCATTCCTGCCATGTTGCACAGTTTGACTGGGCACCGTTCACCTTATATTCTACATGAAAGGTGACCTCACAAGGTACACAAATGTGATGGTGGTGTTAAATCAAAATTCTTTATCTGACTATAACTGTATGTTGCCACATCAATAGCAGAACCTAATGCAGGTTTTATTTCAAGTGATTGACTCTGTTCAGTAATAGTTTAGTAATAAAATCTAATTATCAGTGTAAAACAGTTACTTCATCTTTCATATATATTACCTAAATAAAAATAACTTTAACCTCTCCAGTGATTATTCACTAAAAACAAATGTATAATATATAAAGAAAATTATCACAGGATTATTTACAAATATATGACATGTATCTTAAATTATATATACACACATATTTATATCTTTATGTATTTTTCTCTGCTTATTACAGCATCAGAATGTAGGTAGTCCTAAATCAAGATTTTAAATATGTACTCCAAATCATGAAGTAGGAAGACAGCACTGTGAATTTTTTTTTACTATGCTTAGTTTTGCCATGGGCCATCACCCCTGTACAACTGGCATGCCGTTCTCTCAAGTAAACTTTTCTGTGAGTCTGCAGAAAGAGAATCTAAGGAATTAGAGCCCTTCATCAAAAAATTTCCACCTGAGCACACATTCAATTTCTCAACTGTTCTGATAAGGTACAGCCTTTCTTTTCTCAAGTCCAAACTGCATAACGTTGTAATAATTGCCACCACATTTATAGAAATGCAAATCATATTCTCTTCCTTCAGCAGTATATTTTTCCAAATTTGAGGCACTTGGGATTTAGCCAATCCCTGGGCTTTCAGGAAGATGATCAATGATACCTCCATCTCCAAGTCTAGTGTCTAGGGGAGACAGGGTGCCCCATGATGCTCCATGTCTCTTGACTCATATTGGGCTTCTTTGGCCTCTCTTTTACATGATTCCTGCTTAATGTCTCACAGCAAACCATTCACAATTCAGAAACTAGTGTAGGCAGTGAATCATACAGCTCTGTACCCACATTGTCTCTTGTGCTGTTTTCATTGGCATTGAATATAATAGAAAAACTCCCACCCCACCCCAGGTTTTAAAAGAGGGGTGAAAAAACGATTCCTTGAAAAAAAAGAGTTTTTCAAAACATTCATTGGTAAGTCAAGACTCATAATTAAAAGTTAACAAAGCTTAAATTTTAGTTCAAAATGTCCACACAAGGAAGTAGGAAAGAAACTTTATTCTGACTATAGTATGGCTTTCTAAATGGTAAGCAAGTCAAAGAACTATTAGTAATGTCCAATGTCCAACAGAGATAAAGTGTGTGAGTTCATATGCACACAAGTGTGTTGCAATAATTGAACACATAAACCTGCAGCTCAGAGTATGACAGAGATGGAGAGAGATTTTTAGAAGCCTGTCCAGCAGTGTCTGGCCAGCTCAAAGGGGTAGGAAATTAGCAGTAAATATTTTGTCATTCTGGTAAAATTTTGTGAAGGGATGTATAAAGTCTTACTAGAGCTTTCCATTCTTCAATGTGCATAAGAGGCCATCCTACATAAAATCAGATGCTGAGTAATATTTATGGAATGAATAATTAATGGGAATATCTTTATTCCATGTATATATAGTGTTTTCTGTTTTCAAAAGAAGCAATATCCAACATTTAAGAAAGTTCTCCTACCAAAACATTTCTTCAGACTGTATCAAAATCATTAAAATAAAAATCCACATCTTTAAAAACAGTAATAGGACACAAGGTGATAGTTTAGAATATGGTGAGATTAATGTATATAATTACCACTTAAACTATAAAATTGCACAATGTAAACTGCAAGTTGGATTGGAGGGCAGAAAATTGCATCTCTGTAAGAAAACATTGTGTGCTCTCTAATCTAACATTCAGAAACAAATGATGTTTTATTCTCTCTGTAAGCTAAATTTACAGAGCCTTGTTTCATTCAACAATTTTTTGAACATGAATTTAACCTAGTACCTTTCTCTATTTCATTCACTATTAACAGTTTCCAACTTCTAAAGAAATAGGATTCTGTAGCCTGTAAATTTCCAATTATATGCATTAAGGGAAAGAATAGAAAAGCATCTTCTGAGATCTTTATTTGCTAAAAACAGAAATAGCTTTTAAGTCACCTAAGACAGTAATATTGAATCAATATTTTATAATAGTTTATGAATAGAAAAAATTAGCATAACATTTTGTGTAAAATTAACTGAAATAAAGGAAACATAACAGACATTATGTTCCTCAGATTCACTATTATAAAGTTTTCTTGAATTTTTTCCAGTATGAAGTTGCCTAAATGATATACTCATTTGACCAGTCAACATACTTACTTTTAACTCATCAGTGTAACTTGTAAATCCACTAAAGATTTAAACTTAGACCTAGAATATTTATACCTAGAATATTTTACTTTAGTATTTAAATTTATTTCTCTTTTATGCTAAGAAATTATAAAGGAGCAATTTTCATAAAGGACAAAAACCAATTACTGAGTATGAGCCATAACTAAATGTACAATTTATTCAGAATGAAAATAGCATGTGGTTTATATGAAAGCAAAAATGGTGATGATGCATTATGCTTCTATAATTTTGTTACATATACATTCATACATATACTCCGTGCTATGACTTTGAGCCGGAAGAAATGAAAACTATATAAAAGAAAATAATAACACTCTAAAATGTCAGCATGATAAGAAATAGAAGTAAAACAATTTGCATTTCAGATAATGCTAGGTATAAAATATGATCTTAAACTAATTGAAACTATATTTGTTCCAAGCACATGATGGTGAAGAGAGACTGGGCCTACATTAGACTAGTTTAAAAAAGAAAAAAATATATATCCTCTTATGCCCACCGATGTCAGATACTCTCTTTTTTCCTTCTATCAAATTTCAGGTGAGAGGGAGAAACACTCACTTCAGGATTTAGCTGATTTATACATTGCCCCCACAGTTTGGTCAAGATTAAAATAAATAATTTTGATTGCTTTCTAGAAAAGCAGACCCAGAAAATAAATTATCCTTGAGAACTCATTAGGACAGAAATTTGGGACAGATAGATTTAAGTGCCTCACCAACAAGCTGTAATACTTAAAAATGCTATAAATTCTCCAAGGGTCTAAAGAGTAATTTTAAGTTTCAATACACTCTATAACTAATGCAGGTTCTTTGACCTTTCTTGGTCTCCCCAAAATGGGATTTGGTTCAGATCTGCATCTAGGAATAGATCATTCAGTGCAATAACCTCAACTTACTTTTGACTCCAGGTAATTCCTTGTTCGTCCTTGAGAAATGGAGATTCTGGAGAGACTGAAAGGAGATAACTGACATGCAGCATAACAGCAACTCTTCTTTTTTTCCAGCAGTGATTTTGATATCTTGGAATCACTGGAGGCATACAAAACACTTGTAACCGGATACGTTTATTTCTGGGAAATGTCATCTATTTATATCATCAGATGCTATGTATACAATGTCCTTAAAGCTGTTTGATTTCTCATGCAGCACTCTACAAATGATGTGGATCTGGATTAATGTTACTAATAACTAATATGCAATGACCACTTACTCTGAGCCAGGCACTGCTCTAAGGTTTATATCATTGATTAATTACCACAAAAATACTATTTAGTCCCACTCTTCCCACTTTGCAAATATGAATGTTAAGCAAAGAGAAGTCAGGTAACTAGAGAAAGTGAATATCTACTCTACCTTGATCCATGCTACACTTATCTTCTAATAAGGAGAAGACTTGATTTGGGCTCATTTAAATAATCAAACACCAGGATTCACGTCATCAACACTATTACTGCTTCTCAAATGTGAATACAGGTATATATGATGACTCCAGAGAAAACACTGGTTCTGAAACATTCTAAGACATTTGATTTGAACTAATACAGTACTAAAATAGCACCAGTCTCTTCTGAGGCACCTCACTTTGAAGAATGTCCTTTTGAGGTTTGCTTTCTACATATAACATGAATTAGTCTAGTCAAATACTTTGACTACTTGTTTGGATTATTATTAAATATTCCTTTACTGGTTGATTTCTAAAAAGACTAGGTAAATCTGTCATCTCATTTTAAGAAGTGTAAAGGTGGTGCTGGTCTAAACTTTATTTTAGCACAATTCAAACTTTTATATACCTCTAGCAGCATGTTTTCTTGTGGTTTGAGATGTATATCACTGATACAGTTTTATTAATGTTGTTGTACTATCTCAGTTAAATCTTACAATGACTCTATAAAATAAGTTTTAGCACTATTGTACAGATGAAAAAAATATACACATACCAGAGAGTTGATAGTTTACCCAAGATCCCACACAACCACCAACAAGAACGTAGTTAACACAGAACAAAAACCTGAAGGAAATGATAGAGTAATCTAAGCAGAAGTATGAAAGATGAACTTTCAAGACAGAAGGACCAGAAAAGCAAAGATGAGACCAACATTGGGCCTGATCTAGGAACAGCAGAAATCTAAAGTGGTAGTTATTTTATAAGCAAAGGAAAAAGTAAGGGAGCATAAATTCAGAGAATTAGTAGTAAACTTTATCCTGTAGCCAATTGGAAGAAAATATAGTTTTTACTTTTGAGCAACATGGGATGCCATTGACAGTTTGGAGTCAAAGAATGACATGATCTGCTTTGAATTTTATAAGAATCATCCTGGCTATTCTGTTAACACATTGGTGATACAGCAAGTGTGGAGAGTTAAAGAAAAAGAGGAGTCAGATGAATCAAAGGTTCTTTTGCTTAAGCAATGATAAAATGAGTTTTCCATTTATCAAGTTCAGAAAACCTCATGAGGAGCATATTTGGAGGAAGAATAGGAGTTTTGTATTGATACTAAATTCAAGATATTTATTATTTATTAAAATAGATGAGTAAAAAGTTGTTTATAAGAATCTGAATTATAAGATAGATAGGCAGAATAAAAATTTCAATTTCTGGGTCATTAAGCAAACAGATAATACTTAAAACTAAGAGACCAAATGAAATATCTGGGAGTGGGTAGAAGTAGACAGGACAGATTTGAGAACTGAACAGTAAGACACTTAAATGATTAGAAATCAGGGGACAGCGGATCAACACAGTCAGAATAAGCCAGAAGTGGTCAGTTCTATAGAATAAAAATCAGAAGAGAATGGTGTCTTGCAGTTCAGGAAGCAAATGTTCAAGGAGAAGGGACTGAAAAATCATGGCAAATATCTTTACCAGGTCAACCAGCATGAGAACTGACCATTGTCTTTTAGCAACAGGGAGCAATATAATAACATGGGGACATTTGGGTGAAGTGATGGAGGCAACTTCTGATTAGCATGGATTCTCAAAAAAGAACAAGAAGAAGAAAATTAGACATTAATATAGACCTTTGAATCTTAACCAAGGTTTGTTCTTGGGTTTCAGACTTCATTATTACGAATGGCTCCTCCATTTTATAGGTATAGATAGTTGTGATGTATAGATAGTTCATTAAAATAAAATGGGTCAAGGTTTTCTAAGCATTTTCTAAATATTCTAAACATAGAGGTTTTCCAAATATTTTGCTTTATTTGGATAATAGCACATAGAACCATAGTACTTGTGATAGGACAAGTTTATGTCTTAGAAGTCACTGGCATTATTAATGAGAAGTTGTCTTAAACTTTTTTTTTTAATATTGGGACTCAGATAGCTCAGAGATAAATCAAAATGAGATTTTTATAACCTAAGATTAAAAGGAATAACTTATTTTTAACATTTTACTTAATTTTCTTTTGTTCAAAGAATTGTCCATCAAAAAAATCTCATTGCTCATATTCTTTTGATTATATCTTTTAGCTTTCTGAATCAGATTACACACATTCACTTGTTACATACCAAGTAACACAGTGTAGCTTGTCTTCAGATAGCTCACATTTTCACTAAATTTCTGAACTTACTTATTTAGAAAATATTTAGACATGTTGTAGTCTCAAAAATTATAAAAATCATCTTTATTTAAAAAAGTAAATGATGAATATTTCCAAAATGAGGATTCTTTAATATGAAAAAAAAATTGTGCTTTATTTTCCCTCTTAATAGATAAAAGGTGTTTGGATAAATTGTGAACCACATTTTAGAACTTATTAAAGGTAATAGAAAAATCAGTGTGACATTTGGACACATTTTGAAGTTCTCTCATAAATCAACATTTTGTAACTTTTATCTTTTTTTATCAACTGCTTTTTAATTTGTATATTTTTCTAAATAGCATTTTTGTTTAAAACCAATTTTTCTTTCCTATTTTACTTCCTCCCTATTGTATTTTTCTCGGTTACTTTTGCTTTTCACAAGGACCTTATATTCTGTCAAAGGTAACAGACATAACATCATTCTAATAAATCCTTGCCCTTTGAAAAGAGTGATAATAACATTGATCACTGTATTAGTATAATTAAAGTGCAGGCTTTTGCTTTAAAAGAGTTCATCTCTTGCTTTGAATCTGGAAGAGCATGATGCATTTACTGAGATGAGCACTCTGTTGGAAAGTCCCTGGTCTCCTTTGGTGTGACATCTATCTATGTCCCCAGACTGCTCATCCAATGTTCCAATGACAATGATTAGCGGGACCCCCCACAAGTTGCAGATGGAATGAAGCAGAGTGATAAGGCAAGCTGCCTTTCAGATCAGCAGAGAGAAAGGACTTCTTCACAGGAAGCCCAAGAGGAAGCTGTTTAAACAAGCGTGCAGAAAATATTGGGGTAATTACCAAGTACCAGGAGGGGGTCTCAACATTGAGAATGCATTCAAATATTCATTCAGCAGATTAATTGATGTTTTCCCTGCAGCTTGTCTTTGGAAATAATTCCCATGGAAATTCACAACTGAGATTGGGGAAATGTATTATAAAAAGATATTTTCATTACAGCATACATATTTACTAATGTTTGAACTACATATATTTCTGCCAGAGAAGCTCTTATGCTTTTGATCGCTCAGCTTTGCAGTTTTGCTCCCTAAAGTAAGTTTCTTGCACTTACAAAGGCCAGAAAACATTTATGTGCAGCTGTATTATAAGAAGCATCTTAAAGTACTTTCGTTATTGGAAATATCTAAGCAAGCTTTTTATGACTTTAGTTATCTTCTGACATAACAGCCACAATTGCTGTTCTGATATCTAATTCATCTAGAAGAAATCTGTTGTGTGTTTATTTGAGCAAGAAGTGCCCTAAAGGAGGACGACTGGCATCCCTCAGTCCCACAAGGCTACTGTATTGGAACATCAGTGATATGACAGATTTGTTTCTGGAGAAAAGGAAATCGACCTTTGCTCCTTCTTTCCTAACCAGCTGGCAAATAAAGGACCTTGACAGCAAAAATACAGAGAATGCCACTTATCAAGTATACCAGCTTGAAAAAGATGTCAAAAAGCAAAAATATACGTGTGTGTGCTAGACACATACGTGTATGACACAGTGTTAGCTTTAAAAAGGAACACCTTTCTTTTGGAAATATTGATCTATCATTTTGAAAAGTGGGAAAGAAAAACTGTTAAAATTGTGCTGCTGCATTATTTTTATTGGCTCTCCTGGGAAAATGTGTATTATGTCTAGTTTAATTGGAAATTGAGTTGGAATAAATTAATCTGAGTTTCCTTACTGCAGATGTCTGCTCATGCACATAATGATTTTAGAAGCACTTGGGAATTTCAGAGTGTGTATATCCACTTCTCTGAAATGGGATAGTTCACCTTTCTGATGAGAAATGCAGATTCTGTTCCCTTCAACTCAAATGTACTTCCTCTCTTCGTGCACCTGGAATGTTAGTTACACTCATTGAGCTAGAGCTGTATTATGACTTTTATAGGCCCTTCCATTTATAAAAAAAATATTAAAATTTATGTTTCACAATCACGCTGCTATAAAAATGAACATATCATTACATATTAAAAAAAATTTCTTCTACCAAAAATTCTGTTTTTTTCTTCTAATTTAAAAAAGATTAAAAAATTTTTTTGGTTTCCAAATGTATTATGGATTCTAAATAATATACCTATAGTGCCTAATGGATTAGTAAGTCCTGCATACATCAAGTCCAAGGTAAAATGTTGACAGTTCTTTGTAGGTTTCCTGTGACAGACCTGCTGATGGCCTCACAACAACCATTTTCTTCCTTTCCTGGCTAACAAATCTTAGCTTTTTTGTTTAGAGTCCAGACAGTAAAAGACCCAAAGAGTAGACTACTCCTCAATACAAAAAAATAGACCATGACTGACCAGTGCCATGATGGATGTTCTGCTCCCTGAGTCAATGAGGGGTTTTAGGTGTGAGCCATCTCTTTTTTGATCATAAGGGAGACATGGTTGTGCAAGCCAATGGAAGGAATGGTCATAAGCCATGTAAAGACACTTCGGTCAGTGAAGGACTGCATTAATCTTATGGTGGTCTAATAAGAATAATATGGAGCTGAAAAATTCCATTTACCTAGTGACTTTGTAGCTGTGATAACATCATAGAGTTTTACTAGCATGTATGTGAGATGATGCTGGTATAAACCAACCTCTTGCACTGAAGGTTGTATAAAAGCATAGCACACACAATCATGTACAGTAACATAATACTTGATAATGATGATAAATGTCTATGTTACTGGTTTACGTATTCACTATACTATACTTGTTTATTATTTTAGAGTTACTCTTTCTACTTATAAAAAAAAGCTTGCTTAAAACAGTATGCTGTGTTACACAGGCAGCAGCTCATACATCTGTTTACCATGTCTCTTGATTATATCATTTGCTATTTTGTTTGATTTACTCTCATGTTACTTTTACAACAATAACATGCTATTCAGGCTTGTAGCTTTGGTGTGTAGTAGGCTATACCAACTAGGTTTGTGTAAGTCATTTTATGATGTTTATACAATGACAAAATGCACTTAACGAGACATTTCATAGAATGTATCCCTGCCATTAAGAGGTACATGGTTGTACTTAATAACATTGTTGAACCAAATGGAATTCTTTTTAAGTTATATGATAAATGTCCTTAGTGTTTGTGCCACACTTAGTTCAGTATTCTGTTACTGGCAGCTCAACCTCACTGTCTGCCTAATTAACATTTGACATGGCAATGCCAAACTAAATAGATAGTGAGCTCTACCTAGTTCCTCAGATAATCTTGCTCAATAAACATACAAAGATTTCTTCAGTTAGTAAAGTTGAGGTTATTAATTTGCATTTCTCTGAATGTGCTTTTTTCCCCTTCTTAATCAAAAGTCACGATGCTTGTGTTTTGGTACTTTCCCAGGTTTGCCCACACTCAAAAACGTTACCTTAGTTACTTCCTTCTTCATCTGCTCCTCATATATTTAGAATTTTTTTTTTTTTGGTTATTTTCTTTCCTGACAGATGACCACTATCATGATTATAAAAATGTAAGGCATTGTATTTGGTAGTTATGTATTCTCTATACCATCGGTTTTGTCATTTACTATATACTCAGTGCCTAGCTAAATCCCTGGCAGATACTAGGCAATTTGAAAATAAATTTTGGGTGAAAGAATTATAAACCTCTTATTATCATCTACTCTAAAATATAGTTTTATTGAATTCTGGTTATCCTAGTTTCAAAATGACCAAGCTCTATATCTTTTCATTTCACTTGGCCTCAAGCTTTAACCTTTTGACAAGTTTTTAGGAGAACAACACCATTCTGAAACTTTAAAGCTATGTCTATATTTTCCTCTTATGAATTTTTAATAGGTTTTGCTTTTGTAATCTCGGCCAGGATTGGTTTACCTCTGCTTGTGCTACTTAGGAGTATCAAGTGCTTTGGAAAAGGTGCTATATTTCTTACCCCTTTATAGAAAGAGCTAAATGCAGTTAAGTGCTGCAGGTCTTACATTACTCTCCATTTTGTACATTTTTCTAAGGAAAATATAATGTGGTGCACAGAAGGTTAGGGTCCACTGGGCTACACCAATCTATAGGGTATATGCTAAAACACCCTAGATTTATACAGCTTTCTATTGGATTTGTACCAGACTGTTTTATTCATATTCTTATTGCCCATCCATCCTTCAGAGATGCCATGCTTCCCAGTTCTTGCTGTTTGGGTGTTGAAACCTCAATTCTCCCCTCTCAATTATCTTCTATTGCCAAGCATTACTCTTGCTGTTGACAGTCTCTGAGACTCCTTCTTGTACAATTGACCCAACCAAAAATACAACTCAAAATTAGGTTGTCTTATTTACTATTAATATGGCACAGTATCAAATACATAAATTTGATTTGTTATCTTTAGAGAGATTGGCTGCATTAATAGTTGTGGTTCATATAGGAACAAATCTGGTAGCAAAGTAAATAACTAGTTAAATCTAAGTGTTAAGGTCAATAGTTGCATATTTTATATATGATAGACTCCTTGGAGAGTCTGGGGACAAATGGTGGTGGGGGATTAGAGTGAATATTATTTCCTTGTAATATCTCTGGATTGGGGTTTTAAGTGTCCAGCACAAAGTCTATTTGCACAACTAATCACTAAAAAAATATATTATTACAGCCAACATTTGTGGTCTACTGAGTAAGGAACCCCTGCTAATTTACAGTTCTTAAACAGTGTGCTATGTATGACTTTACTCAATAATCAACTAACTGTTGACTATCTAAAGTACACAATTATTGCTTGCTTTGAAATAACAGTAAATTTTAGCTGTGATGGTGATATAAATGTTCAATATATCCTTTTGTTTCACATTTACATCTTTAAAAATTGTTTTCAAAAACAAGATTTAATAGAATTCAATATCATTCTGACTCATCCAGTTCTCTGTTTTTTTTTCCTCTCAGAATGTCAATACCTAACACAACACTAACAGAAATGAATATTGGCAGGTACTAATGTGTATAATACATGGAGTAAACACACAATGGACTAAAACAGCAGAAGTAAATGCAGTGAAAAACTTTTCAAATACTGCCATAAATATACCTTAATTATTAATTTTTAGAAATAAAACATTTTTGGAATGTCTTTAAAGACATAAAAATGTCTCAAAATATTTAAAAGAGATTGAAGAGATAAAAGAAAAAATGAACCTATAAGAAAAAAGTCAGAAAATACTGTAAATTTGATACATGTATATTAGAAATGCAAATATAAGTAAGTTCTAGATTTGATTAAATAATACTTAAAATTTTCAGCAATATGCTTCTAGGAAATGTGGATTTGGATTATTATCTTTCAAAAATTGGTTAGTTACAGAGGTAAATATTGAATGGAGCTTCTGAATATTTTAATTATAAATGCCTGTAGGCTACTTGTATTTTATAATCTATACTTCCCCATCTGTAAGGGGGAAGGCAGACTGGGAAGGATAGGTGAGAGCTGGCTGCCCATTTTTGCCTCTGTAACCTTCAGGAGTTATCTTTCCTCTGCCCATGATTCAATTTCTTAGCAATTTGGTTTAAACCGTAAATTATCTCAATTAAGGCTCATTTAATCACTTTTTTAAAAAGTATCCCAAATTTGTGAATCATAAGCCAGTTTGGTTTTTATTGACTTCCCTTTTTTTTCTTTTGCAACATTTCAAATTATAGAAATTTAATTACGTTTAGTGTTTCTATTATAACCCTTTATCCATTTTCTCTTTGAGATACTTTGGCTGGAGTCTATTTCTTTGAAGTCTTTCTTGTGATTTAATCTAAATTAGGATACAGGTACTTTTATAGAAGTAACAGTTAAAAGTTCATGCATCAGTACTTCATTTTCAGATATAGAATTAGAAGAACCATTTTATTTGTCATTCTTTTAACTTAGAGAATCAATTACTAATAAGTCTACCCAAAGATTTATGTGTTTTGAATAATTTGTGTAAATTTCCACATACCAATCTTAGATTAAAAAAAAAAATCAGTGTTAACATTTAAAAGCAGCAAGTGATGGGTGAGAGTATACTTGTTTAAAATATAAAGAGATTACAGAGACAAAGATGGGCAATGTTCTGGCCTGAACTTAGAATTTTGTTGCATTCCTTGTCTCCATCCTGAGCAGAGGTACTTGTCAACTAATATCAGTCTGACGCTATTGAGTTCCCTAATTCTTTTTTTTCTCACCAAGCAACAATCCTATTGTTATAATTTATTTTTTCATAATTACAGGACAAATGAATTGGCTGAAGGATATATTCATTTAGTTGTTTTCTCCATAGTTCTCATCTAAACTAGGTATTTAGATTTTGTTCCTTTATCAATCTTATAAATCTTTCCTTTTTTGTTAACTTAAGTAGCCCTGGCGAGATGGATATAATCTTTGTGAGCTGACAATGAAAGTTTCTAAGTCTACAAAATGGAAATGCAAAGTCTGGACCAAAAGAAATAAAAGCAATGACATACTATTAAATTTCTTGAGATAGAGCCATCTGGTCTTACGTGAGAATCCCTTTCTATCAATGTGCATCGTGAACTTTCTCTATTTGCAACTTGTACAAGTGGTTACTGTTTATTTATTTAACATTAAATTTCTGAATCAAAATTACTTTTGGACACTGCATAAATTGGTGATTTTAGGAAAGCATGCCTGTTACTATATTAATGATCCATAGTATAGTCCTTCTGTTTTTCTCTCTGTCATTCTTAAATACTTTCTGCCATGTTTCTGGCTTTTCATGGCTCTCTGGACCTCCCAGGTATATGATGCTATCTACTATATTTTCTAACAAACATATTTGATTAAGCCTTTGTGATATCACTGTGTACTGCATCTAATTAAGATCACTTTGTTTATTGCCTGTTTCAGTTTATTCATTCCTTCATCTCCAGTATCCCTTAGTCTATTTATTCTCAGCATATGATCTCCACTCTGACTTATAGTACATCTGATCCAAGCTATTTTAGTTTTCTACAAAAATGATGTATTATTTAAATCCTCACTTCATTCATATATCTCTTTCTCAATTGGTTCAAAACATGAAAAAGTACCAGTAAGTAGTCCCTTTCAAAACCTCCAACATTAAAAAAAAATCATTCTAATTAAGTTTGCAAACTTTATATTAAAATGTATACTTATAAAAAGTGTAATAAGAAATGTGTAAGTGATGAAGAATTAACTTTATTAACAGAAAACAACTTATTAACTCACTGGTAAATTTGTAATTTCATTAATTAGATTGTTTTGTAGAAAAATAAGATGATGTATATCTCATAAAATTTTCTGTTTCATTTCTGTTGACAAGTTCCCCAAAACTGAAAACAGAAATATGTTCCTTTTGTTTATGGCAAGAATCCACTCCAATACTAAATAATACTTCGAGATGTGGATTTTCTTGCAATTTGTAAGCACATTTACTTGTAGCCTTGACTTTGGCTAAAGGTACTGGCACCTAGGAGTTGCCCCCATACCCTTAAGGAAGAGTCCTAGTCTGGAATGTTGGGGATAGCAGAAAGAACTTAACTTTTGTCTTTTGAAGTCATATTGACATGAAATGCAGTTCTTCTTATAATTCATACCTGGTTTGATATCTCTAATTTATATAATTCTCCATTTTCTCATTTAGAAAGTAGAAATAATAATAATATTGAAATTATTATAAAGATTATATTAGACCGACTCTCTCTCTCTCTCTCTTTCTCTCTCTCTCTCTCTCTCTCTCTCTCTCTCTCTCTCTCTCTCTCTCTCTCTCTCTCTCTCTCTCTCTCTCTCTCTCTCTCTCTCTCCTTCTCACCTAACACAATACATGGGTGCATAGTAGACAGACTCAATAAATAATAGACTAATTTTTTTCATTATTGTATTAGTTTGAGTTGATGCCCTAGTTAACAAATAAGTCAAAATCTATTCTCCTATCTAGATAAAAACTCAACAAAAAACATTAATTCAGCTGGAAATGAACCTTTTAACATTAAGTGATAAGTTTACATATTGATTCCTTTTAGAAATGGGACAGTAGTTTTCCTATATCTTAGAACAAATCACAGGATTGTCTATTATTTATTACACAGAAAACTCATTTTTACCTTTGCAAGGTAAAAAAAAAACTTGCCCTTTAAAAACTACAGTAATTTCACCTATTTATTGCCAAGAATCCGTGGATTTAAATAAAAGAGATCACACCTTTAACTGGGAGTTAAAATGTGTTCAGTTTTAGCATATTATAAGTAAAACATGTTCAAAAAATGTTGAAGATACCAATAAGAGTGGGTACAAAAATCAGGAAGATGCAACAGACAAGACAAGGCTAGTAAAAAAAGAAATAAAAAAAAAAACTTAAGCAGTTTCTTTAGGTGAAGAGTTTATGTGAATGAAATTTGGAAAGTAATTTCAAATGTGTAGATTATCCCTCAAATAATAAAGCACTATAATATTAAACATAATAACATTTAATTTCACATAACTATTATAATATTTCTTTTTATTTTTATGATACTTATAAGAAGTTATTTCTCTGTATACTCATGATACTTATAAATATTTATTTGCCTGGTATTTGTCAAAACCGCCTCATGAGATCATAATCTAAGTGGCTATTCAAAAGTTAGAGGGGAGGTACTTTACTAAATAATTTCAGGAAAGTATATTGTCACCACCAGGCAGGACCAACCACAGTATATTGGAGATTGAGAAAATAAGATATCACCACAGAAATAAAATTCACAGGAAATCAATATAGAGAGGATTGATAGTGCATGCAAGTGACCTACTGGCTGCCAACAATTGAGACTGTATATTTCTCTTGTAGCAGATCTGAGCCTATATGTGGTAGTCAATTTGGTTATTTCTCAGAGTCTGAGACCTGCAGAGACATAATATCCAAAAGGCTATCATAAAAATACTGTTAGAATTACAGTGTCTTTAGAGACTTTATCAGTATTCTGAATGCTAGTCCAGGCCCTTACTTGGCCTTAGTATTCAAGAGGCTACATGGTTCTCTCCTCCAGACACATGCACCTCTAAGTATGAATTCAAAATGAGAATTTCCACCTGGGTTGTCTCCATTCTCGTTCCCAATTATAAATTGATTCCTTATGCCATTAAATGTGTTTTGCTGTAGGTAGCACTACCACAAATACTTCCCCTGATGCATTTGAGAAGGGTAAAATAGGAATAAACACTACCATCGTTTACTGTGTTAGTAATTTGAATAGTCATATAAATTTCATTTTATTTGCAACGTATGTGTGCATCAAGAAATAGGATATGAGAAAGTACAAGAGTGCCAAAATTTATAAATTATAAGATCACTTTTATTTAATTATACAGAAAAAAAAAACATTTAGTTCACTTTTTTGCATTATTAGAATAATCTTGTGACATCACTATGTGATAACCCTACAGTCACTTCAAATAAAAAAGCCTGTCATCATTGGGATAAAAAAAAAATGTAAACAACTTGTTGAATGAGATGGTTCTCCAAAGTCCATTTCTGTCAACATACCAAAAGTTTTGACCAAGCAAAATAAAATCTGTATTCCTTATTCAAGCATCTTAGTTATTTTTTTATTATTTTTTTAAAATTTGATATCAGCAGGGGGAAAAATATCTCTGCATAATAGGTGTGGTATGTTCAATTGTTCTGTATCTGAGACATCTCGTAAGGATTCAGAAGTGACCTTCATGGAGCTGAGATCTTCCCTTACTAAAAGCCACCTTTCTGTCTTTAAATGCAAACACAAGTGTTTTTTGTTTCTTTGCTCTCTAAATTAACTGTAGGCAGAGTCAGCAAAATAATGCTTTAGTTTTCTATGTTCTATATCTATAAAACTTCCAGTGCAATTTTGATAGCAATTGATATAAATATTTATTTCCATTTTCAAAGGTCCTCTGACAATAAAGTCCAGAAAAAGTTACTGCTATTACATACATCTAAAATAGAGTTTGGCTAAAATTTCATTACAGTTTTTTTTTCTTCTTCTTCTTAATGCTTGCTTTTAGATGCAATATGGATTAAAACATCTAGGTACTACTCTTTGATCTAATTTAATAAATTGCTAAAATATACCATGTCGGATTTCCTCAGAAAGGTTTGAATCAAATTCCTAAATGTTCACAGAGATTTGATTAAAAGGTTTAAGTACATTTTTGAGGAAAGCCTTAAAAAATAATATATCTCAATCACTTTAGTTATATCTCTTTCTTATCTTTCTATAACAGATAATAAACAAATGCTATTTATTGCCTAAAACATAAGTGTCTCTGATTAATAATTAATGATTTTGTTGAATTCTCTCAAATTCAACCATACTAGAAAATTTATTTAAAATAGGTAGGAATTTTAAATAATCTCTAATCCCTTACTATTTCTCCAAACTGAGAAGTGTTGAAAAGGTTCTATAATATTTCAGTAAATGTCTGGCTACCTATTTATAACTTGTAAATGTGCCAGCCAATTACTAAAAAAATGTGTGCAGAAAAATAAAAAGTGTATCATAAACTCTAATTCTGATCTGTAGCAGGTGTCACTTTTTCATTTCTTGTTAGTTCATTTTCTAGGATTCCCTTCAAGGATCCATCACAGAATTCTAAGTGTTGTGTCCACTGGGATTTACACCACTTGTTCAGTCTGTTTATATTAAGTTAATTAAGTGATAATCCCAAAGTATCAGAGGACATATGAAGTAATAAATGCCCGCTTTTCTCTCAGATGTGCTGAGACCACATGGTGGGGAGTCACAGGATAAGAGACTGTTTTATTATCTAATATCATATTCTTCTGTATAGGGAATATTGCTATTAAAAAATCTGTTCCCTTATTTTCAGAGGTTTTATGCCTTTCATTGGATAAATATTCTTTTGACAACTGATATGATGCTTCCGAAGAAGATAAAGGCCAAAGCCATGTATACATGAAATGTTACAATTTAAGTAAGGGATTGGCCTCTACTTAGCAAATTTGGTCAAATCCATTGTCAAAATAACCCAAAATTTATTTAGCTTAGTTTATTAGCTTACCTTTCTAGTTGTTAAATGTTCTCTATTAATAGATAAAGAAAAATCTCCAAGGTGCCTTTACTTTGAACCCCACATTAATCCTACATATGCATGCATCCTACATATGCATGAAAACATGTGTGCACACACACTCACACACACACAGAGACACGCACACACACACAGAAACAAAGATTACCCATTTTCAAATTTAATATACTTTGTTGTCTATTTAAATGTTTTTTAATCTTGTCAATTTTGTTCACTAAGCAAGAAGTTGGTAAAATTTATTGTCGAATTAGCACTAAACACAATTGCAAAAGATAAGAAATATTTTCAGATATTTATGTCTTAGAAATTCTATCAGTGATGTCAGCTATAAACTAGATATAAAATTATTTATAATACTTAAAAAATGTTAAAGACTGGCCTATCTAGAAAGTTAACTATTACCTTGGTAGACATATAGTCTTTTGATGAAATAAATAATTAGGAAAAAGTCCATTCAAAGGTAACTATATAGTAATTCTTTTGAAGATGAAAGACTTCCTTCACACCAATTTAGAATGTTGATAATAAAAAATGAAGGCGCTTAAATAATACTGACAAGTTAATAAATGTGTGAACTTGGGAAATTTGAGGATGATTCAAGTCCTGGTTCAGCTGCAATGAATTAGATTCAAAATATTAAACATTTTACTTCAATGGCCATAAGTTTTTCCCTCTGTTAAATGTGGGAGGGTTAAATTATATTAGCTTTTAGATCTTTTGCTCTAACATTAAATTATTTGAAGCTTGGAATTCTAAAAATAACATCAATATCCTGCCTATGATTATTTAAGTACAACTTTAAAGAAGAGATAGCTTTTAAAATAAAACTATGCAAAATAACTAAAAATACTCATTTAGAGTTTCCTTCAATGTAATTATTGATACTGGATTATATGGTTTTAGATATTAACTAGTTGTGTCCATTTTGATCTCATAAGCTCTTCAGAAGCCTCTGGAGCAACATTACATAATAAGAATCTTAGGAATAGTTTGTAAGTACAGTCAATGTGTTAACATGTGCCCCTATTGTTATTATGAGTATTAGATTGTAATCTTCAGTAAAACAAAGGCATTATTTTACCATAGATAATATAATGCTACCTTAAAATATTAACAAATAGATACCTTTATTATTTGTAATATAATTATTATATGATTCCTTGCATTAGGTTATATTGGGAATTTTCAACATTACAGATTTTAATGTCACATCAATAAATATATTTTATTTGCTGCATCAAATGAAATTTGAGGTATGAAATAATATTTACAGTTGAGATATTGATATAAAATACATTGAGTATAAATCTACACTTCCTTTATTTCTAATGTGTGTTTGGGAATCTCCCCATCAGAACATAAGCTTCACGAAAGTAGATCTTCTGTTCTGTTTTTTTTCACTCTGCCTTTGCTATGTTTCATGTATACCAAGTATGCTTAACAGTGCATGTTGCATAGTAGATACCTATTTAACATTTAATGAATAAATGAATCTCTTTAAGAATATTGCTGTTAGTTTTCTCATGATTAAACAGGTTAGAATATACAGTTAGAGGAAATGAAATGACTGGAAGAAGTTTTCTCAGAAAGAAAGACCATATAAATGAAATTGATTCCCTGATTCAAAGAGTATTATAGCCTTAGATAGTGTATGAAATGCATGGATCCAAAGATTATGAAAACAATTTGTGTTATTTTAATTAATGTAACTTATTTGATTCATTAGTTGAATTTTAGGTTGTTATTCATTGTCTTACTAGTATATAATGCTTTCAAACACCATAACTAGTTTGACTTCATTCTTACCACATCACTGAACCAAGCTGGATAATTTGTCTAAACTTAACATGAAGCAACAGGATCAGCAATACCATGTAAATGGCTAGTAAGTAAAGAACCAATTAGGATTAGAATCTTATGAATTCCATTTTGTTATTACTTACACATTAAACAAACAACATGAACATAGAAATGCAATCAATATTTTGATACATTAATGAAATCTCTCTTTCCTGTTTCCAACTCAAACTAATAGCTCCAGTGTCGAGTTGTTAAACATTTTCTGAATGATAACATAATGGAAGTGTTATGCCAAAAGAATGAACAAATTTCTGGCTTCTAAATTTCAAAATAGATTTTTGAAACTTGTGGCCAGAACTGTGCCATAATAAAAAATATATATATATTTGTGTTCCAAAAACTCTGTCCAAAAGAGACTAACTGATCTAGAAACAGAAAAGATCAGAACAAAAGATAGTTACTGGTGTCTATATTTGTGATGTCATATATAATTGTCTTTATAAGTAAGTAAAAATAACAGATTATAAAAGTTTTTAGAGTATGACCATGTTTGCATTCTTAAAAATAAATAAATAGGAATCCTGTTATTTACTTTGGATGTAGAGAGAAGGGCCCTCCTCCCACTCCCTCATAAAAAAAGAGCTGCATGTTGAAATTTGTATCATTATTCCAAGCTAACACATAAGGAATATGAAAGTTTAGAGAACTTGAGACTTGTTCTTGGTAGTCTAAATGTCACATGGCAAATCATTTAGCAATTTTTTCCCCTCTTAATATAAATATCTTGGAAGCAAGAGATCAACATATGACTATAAAAAGGCAGAGCTTATAGCTTAGTGATTTTGGAAGAAAAAAAGAAACACATTTTGTTTATGCCTCTCTACTAGCAAAAAAGAAAGCAAGAAAAAAAAGCTGTGAAAAAAGGAAATATGTTGAAAAGATGATTATTAAAGTTTTTAATAATCACCTCTTTAATTATAACAAAAAACAAAAAGAAACAGGTGATAATACTTTTTTTGCTTATATTAAAGGGAAAAAATGTCCTGACAATAAATGGATTATTTCAGTATTGCAAGAATGATGCAGCATTAGAAAATCTGTCAGTAAAACTCATGACACAGGCAGTACAAAGGAGAAAATCTACATGGTTATTCTAATTAATGCCAAGAACAAATTAGGAATAGTAGAAAACTTTCTTAACTTATAAACTTTATTAGTTAATATGACACTTAATAGTGAAACCAAAAAATCAGCTCCAATAAAATGAAAAATTAAAAAATGACTACTGCCATTACTTTTCTCTTACATTATGGTGGAGGTTTTTGCCAATACAATAAAACAAGACAAAGTTTTGAGAGATAAAAAATATTTGCAAATAATATGTAGAATTCATTATTGCAGAAAAACTAATCTATTTATAAATCCTAAAATAATGAATAAGGCAGAACTAAAAAAAAAAAGAGTACAATTAGTGTATTGCACTCACGCATACACACTCACAAACACGCATACATTTTGTTAGTTGGTTACTAAGACCTAGAAGCAGTACATTACAGGAGAATGAGCACATTGTACTCATATGTTAGTGTATGGATACCACCCTCTACAGAAGAAACTATGGCTCCTTGGAAAAATAGCTGGTGTTGTATTGATGTAGGAAAAATACAAGATGAGCCTGAAATATTTTCTTGGGCCACAATGTTAAAAAATACTCCAAGAATAATGAGGACATGACACAAAGACAGGAGCCAGCCTTAAGGGAGATTCTCATTGGCCAAAATTGGGACAATTTTAGATTTAAAATAAATATTGAAAATAAAAAGTTAACATTCAATAAATAAAATAAAAATCTAAAAGTCCAGACTGATACAAATTAAAAAATATATAAACAAATATGGGGGAAAGAAAGCTCTTTCTTAAAGTAAAATACTAAATCATGAATGTAGAAAGAATGATTGAAATAGAAAATCATCATTTGTCAACTCTCGTTATGGTGTCTGAATCAGGCAGAAGTCATAAATGAACATTAAAGCTGGTAGGTGAAAATTTGACGAGAAATAGGTATTTCCTTTGAAAAGGATGATAGGATTTTCTTAAGAATGTCTCCTCATATAGAGCTTATCAAAAGGCTGAGATATATAACATACGAAAGAAATACTCTCTACAGCTTTCAAATTCACAAAAGATAAAGAAAGATTGAGGAACTGAAGCACTATGAAGGAGTCTAAAGAAACAGGATAACCTGTCTTATCCAGGATCCTGGACCAGGAAAAAAAAAAAAAAAACTTCGTGGAACAGTTGGCACAATTTAATGGTGATATATAAACTTCATGGTAGTGTTTACTTTTCTAGTTTGAATGGTTGCATTGTGGTTGCTGTGGTTAAGTGGTAGAGTGTCTGTTTTATTTACAAGCAAAGAGGAATGCTGAAGATTGTGTCTATGTTTTGCTCCTAAGTAAAAGAGATAGTATGATGGAGCAAACATGGTAAAATGGTAACAGCTGGAAAATCTGAGTGAATGAAAATATGGGAATATGTGAGTTTTTTTTGCATGATTCTTGCAACTTTTCTGTATTGTATGTGTGAAATAATTTTTAAATATAAATAAATCATATTTAAAAGAAAGTAAAACAGATTAAAAAGATAAGTTAGAATGAAATATGCAATGTTTATTAAATAGAGATGAGTGACTTGATCAATATAATAAGCTGAATAATATTTACATGTGTTTATGATTATGTTAAGGCTTAAAAAGTAGTGTATAGTCTTCTGCACAAAAATTGTCTATTTTAGTAAAGAAATAAAATTAGATTTGATGTTAATTGCTCTATTTTAAAATACTATGACTTTCATTTATGCACCTACTTTCTTATTTCTTGTCTTCTACCACAAATGTTCAAAGCAATTTAAAAAATATATGTGATAAAAGAAATGTAAACTAAATTATAAATTAAAATTAAAATAACAATATATAACTATATAATATATATTATAAATTAAAATAATAATTAGGGAATGAAAACATGTAGTTTAAAACCATATATAAATGAAATACAATTTTGGAGTTTCTATTGAACATGACATTGAAGTTTATAAATGCCTGAGATAAAGTCTTTGATTAAATATTAAAAGATTTCATTTAGACTTTTGAATTTCAATGTTTTAGTATTTAAAATTACATCAGTTGAAGAAAATTTCTTAGAAAAATTTGAGAGCTAATAAGAAATAAGTAATGACCAGGTTGCAAGCACCTTGACAAACAGGTTTTATTTAAAAGAAATATGATATCACAGTGATCCTGAGATATGAAAATACAAGTCAGATTCCTAAAGTGACTGCTATGGAAGCAAAGGATAGCTTTTATCCTTTTAGTCCTTTTAAGGTAGAAGTGCCTTATAATTTACACCTCTGAGCTTCTAATTTCTTTCATTATCTCAGTGGAATTAATTAATGACTATGTAGCAGGTGTATTGTTCTGAAAATTCGACTGTTAATAAATAAATCTTTCATTAATTTTTCTGTCATTATAGTGATATAAGAGCATAAGTCTTACACTCATCTCTTTGTTGTATGTGAAGTTACTTCTGTGTCTATTTTTTTTGTTTCATTTGCATAAGGCAGAAGTAAAGAACACAGTGGACAGATTTTCCGCATGTAAAGGCTGGTTCAATTACGACTTGTGTTTAAATTTACTATGTGTAGAAACAGCATGTCTGTTTGCTTCACTCAGTGACCCTGTCTAAATTCCTAAAAGATAAGAATTGCAGTTTACTTACTTCTCTATCATTTATGTCCCACTTTTATGTGTTGCTGTTTTTATGGAATGCTAAAGTGCTAAATTAAATTTTACTGGTTTATTCTGCTTGTTCATTCATCTTCTATATAATCTATCCTACAACATTTTCTTCCTTAAAATAACATATGAAACCTTATAATGTATTTTTGGAAGTGCATTTTGATTGTGAAAGTGAATAAGTGATTTAACATGTGAGGTGCTATTTGTTGAAAATATAACTGAATACTTCACAAAAGTATAAAAGTCATAAACAGTATTAGCATGTTGGGTTTAACAAAGCTTTTGGAGGAGCAAATATCAGATTAAATATTTGCTATTACAGGTGTCATTATAGTTTATTTCTAAGCTTTTATTCTATCTTATACATTTGGAAAATTATTTCAGAAACTAAAAATTATGCATAAAATATTTCCTGTAACAAATTCCCTGTTTAGAGTCCAAAAGAAGTAAAGCACTACTATTTTTTTTTTTTTATCAGAAACTCTTGGTAATTGAAGGTGGCTGATACGTGATTAAAGATTTGAAATGTTCCCACACCATTCATTTCAACATTACTTCCAAAACTTCCCAATTCCTCTTGGCAATGTTTGTTCACTTTTTAGATCACCTTATATCTTTACATTAAAGGATGATGACTATTTAAAATTAATCTTTTCATTATTTTTTTTTCACATATTAAGTATTAACTGTAGCTTCTTTGTCCAAACTTATCTCCTTTACACCTATCCCATCATCATTGATAATTTTTCATGGTACTGAAGCCTGCCTCAGCATCTGGTGAATTAGCAATATAAATTCACTTTTTTTTCTTTATTTCTTATAAGTATGCCTAATATTTAATATGTTCATTATTTTTATTATTGATTATGCAAAAATCTCATTTATTTAAAGGAGTATATAAATAAATAGGTTGGTCCTTTTCCTCCAGATGAGAATAGAGGCATTAGTACATTTATAAGTGGAGACCATTGCTGACTGCTGGGGTTCAAATGGAAATTCTGTCATTTAAATTTTAAATCTCAATACACCTCAGGTTTTTATTTGTAAAAATATAGATTTCAATATAATTGAGTAATTATAGTGCTCAAATGAGCTGATATATGTTTAGTGCATGGCCTAATCTTAGATCTTATTTTATTAATATATTTAATAATGTTTATAGCCAAAAGGTTTAGGTGTTCTGTAGTTTAATCAGTACTTCCCAGCTGCATTAAGTGACATTATTATCTCCCTGTTAATGAGACCCAGTTATCTTCTTTGAGTTCTAGACCTTTATATCCTATACACTGGACATTACAACTTAGATATCTGATAGTTCCCATGTAGCAAGGCAAAATTGAAAGCCTGAATTATTTACCACACACACACACACACACACACACACACACACACACACACACACGCCTGCCAAATTTGCTCCCTATAGTGCCCACTATCTGAGTAAATGGCCTCTTTATCAACCTTTTGATAGAGGCACAAAAGCTGGGAGTTATCCTTAAGTCATCATCATCAATAAATAATCCCTCACCATGTCCTATAAAATTTTTTTATCTGGAACCTGTCTTATATTGGGATCTTATTAAAATGTAGATCCTAATGAAGTGGGTTTAAGATGAGTGGAGGCTATACATTTTAATAAGAGTCCAATGAATGCTAGTGTTTATGGTTTTAGAATCACATTTTGAATAAGATGAAAGTATAGAGTCCTACATAATCCAGACCCTTTGCAACTAACACTCACTTAGCTTCAAGTATCTTGACTTTTTTCATTTTCTTAGTACAGCAAGCACTTGCATATGTCCATGTTATTGTGGGTAGTTTCACCTGTCCAGAATGCTCTTTACCACTTTTTATAATTTTGACTCTCTGCATCCTTTAGATTTCAACTTCTCCCATTCATTTAATGTAGTGGTTAATTTTAGGTGTCATCTTTGCTGGACTAAGATTTTATATCAAGTGATACGAATTTCTAAATCAAGGTTATACAATATATATTGGTTGATTAAGTGAATGTTGCAATCATTTATTGATTGATGCTTGGGACTGCTTTTAATTCCATTATTCACTACCTAAAGAATCAGTTCATCTCTTTTCAAAATCAAATAGAGCTAACATTGTCTAACCACAAGCAAGTAAAATTACATGTAATAATCATGACTATTCTTATTATAAAAAATTGGAACTCAACTAATAGTAGTTGAAGCAGTAAAGTTACTATATTGACATAAATTACTTGACCTACAAAAGGGTGATGTTAGTCCTGATTATGGGTGGATTTGGCGGTATGGTTAGGATTTTTTAAAAATCTATTTCCGCTTATCCATTAGGCTGCATTTCCAGTAAAGTTTATTTGATTTAGTTTTAAAAGGCTGACCAGGAGTCATACACTCACAGTCTACAAATTTAACAACTTTAATAATTTTTTTTCCCCACAATGCTAAAGTCTCTGAAATTCTGACTTGGGTTACTTGTTCTTGCCTGAAATATTGAAGCTGGAGGACAGTATTATCTCATTAGCTATAAGTGGCCCATATATCCATTTCCTTTTGTTGAAGGTGGAGAAAAGGAGAAGATATTGTCAGTCCAAGACAAAGTACCTGACTAATTTCCCCTGGGAAGAAAGGATTTCCTTTTCTTTGGAAAAAGAAAAAAAACTAGTGGAAGGGGGAGGAAACTAGGCTGACAGTATAAATATCTAGCTAATGTTACATAATGTTTCTATCTTACATATATTACATATATATATATATATATATATATATATATATATATATAGTATATAGATGTATATGTTTCTCAAAGGGTTGTTGAGGATTTAATGAGCTTATATATGATATATAGTTTATATAACGAGTTAATATACATGTTAACTCAATAAATCTTCTTAACAACTGTATGAGAAACATAACATTCTATTTATTTTGGAATAATTTTACATTTATATTTCACACTTATAAAAAAATCACAAAGATAGCACATATAGTTTCAGTACATCTCTCATCCTGTTTAACATCATATATTACAATGGTACATTTGTCAAAACTAAGAAACTGCCATAGGTACATCACTATGAACTAAACTCTAACATACATTAAAGTTCACCCTGTGATGTGTGATTTGTGATTAATATGATCTGTGTTTTTTGACATATGCATAGAGTCACATATCTGATACCCCAGTACTATACAGAACAGTTCCTTAATCCTAAAATGTTCCCTGCACATTCTCTTGTAGTCAACTGTTATTCCTTCCCCCAACTGCTGACACTCCCTAACCTGTTTTCTGTCCTTATATTTTTTGCCTTTTCCAGAATATCATATGAATTCTGCAATATGTAAATTTTTGGGTTTGTCTTCTTTTAGTTAATAAAAATGTATTTAATATTCACTGACATTGTTGCATGAATCCCTAGCTCATTTCTTTTATCACAAAATAGCATTCCATTGTATGTCTCTTCCATAGTTTACCAATTCTTCTATTTGAAGACATATTGACTACTTCAGGTTTTTGGCTATTATGCATAAAGCTGCTCTCAACATTCTCACACAGCTTTTCTATGAATATAAGTTTTCAAATATCTTGGATAAATTACTAATAGTATGATTGCCAGGTTGTATGGTAATTTTTTGTTTAATTTCATAAAAATCTGCCAAACTCTCATAAAGTTGCTCTACCATTTCATAATCCAATCATTAATAAATGAGAGTTCCTATTGCTTCTCATCTTCACCAGCATTTATAATAGTCAGTTTTTTAAATTTTAATTTTAACCTTTCAAGTAAATAAGTCATTTTTTATATCTCATTGTGGTTTTATTTTATACTTCCCAATGACAAATGATTCTGAACATTTTTTTTCATGCTTTTATTTGTCATCTCTATTTCTTGCTATCTGTATGTAGCTAGTAATTTTATTATTATTAACTTCATTTTATAAATGAGAAAATTGAGAATCAGAGCAATTAATTCCTTAATCTAAGATCACATAGCTGGTAACAATAAATTTCTACTACTATTCTTTTAAGTGACATTTCTACAAAAATTAATAACCCAATTACAGAAATAGCATCAGACTCTATATTACATATTATTATCCTCACCTGACCTTCACCTCTTACTTCAAGAAACAACACTCCAAATCATAAATCAGAAAATCACTCCACAAAACAAAAAATAAATAAAATATAAAAACCTTATGAGATTAAATCTAATGAAGAACTCTTAGCAACAACATCAAAGCATTGTTAACATAGTTACTGCTTTGCAAAAAGGTTATGCACTAGGCATTTTTAATTAAATCTGTTATTCTCAGTGACTTTTGAGAAAACTATTAAAATAATGGTCTACATCATCCTAAATGTCGTGCTTAAGAAGCACTATATTTACTCCCAGGCATTTTCTGACTCGATATTTGTAATCCCCAAACACTGCTTTCTCCTGTTTCTTTTTTCTTTTCTCTGGCCTTTTATAAGTGTGAGATTTAGCTGAGGTACATTGTCACATTATGCTTGTAGTTGCTCCAGAATGAGATGTGATGATACTCCTAGTTTCATTTGTTTGAAATGAAGGGCACCTATACAACTATACATATACATGGGCTATTTTTTATTTTATATAATTTAAACAAGGGTTCAGATTTAATAGATTATCTTCTCATTTATTTTAGTTTCTTCATGTATTGAAATCGTGGTTATCTATTTCTTTTACATTGATCAGCATAAATTAAAAAAAAAACACACACACAGCAGTCCTCATTGTAGTTTTACGCCATCTTTTGCATTGTAAGTTTTAAATTAAAATATAGGATATTTCCCTAATGTGCTATAAACTAGAATTATTATATTTACTTACAAAGGTGGAATTGTACAAACTTTGTTGCTTTGGATTATATACTCTTTTGCAAGAAAACAGTATTTGATGACACTATTCATGTTCTTAAAATAAAGCTTTAATGATTAATCATAAATGTTAAAACTTTTTATTATTTTTTGTTTAAACCTAAAATTTACTGCTCTAAAAAACTCTACTAAATTAGTTTTTTATGCATGTACTTCACTGGTAATAAAGAACCACTTAAATATTTTATAATATATTCAAAATATATCTGAACACATATTTACCAATCCTGTATATTACAAACTGATTTTCTTAAATGAAATGTATATATTTTGTTCTATTTACTGAGGCAGATATATAATTAGTAATAAATATTTAATAAGAAATATAAGTTTATCATAGAATTAGCCTCATTTTATTAAAAAAACGGTCAACTAACCATTTTATAAGATAAACAAGCCATGCAAATTCAAACTGGGACAGAATAATTATATTATTTTTTAGTGTTTTCCTTCCTCACTTTATATTTCATTATTAGTTTTTGTTTGTTTTGATCAATAGGCTATTAGAGTAAATAAATGCCAATGAGAAACTCTGATGTGCAATACCTTAAAAATTATATTAGATATCATAATAACCCTATATGGACTTTCTATAAAATTCTGTTTTTTAAAACTAACACATAGCAACCTATGTTTTAGAATAGCAGCTGCCAAGTACTTAAAAAAATTATATATATGTACATATATATATATATATCTACACACACACACAGACACAGACATACACACACACACACACACACACACACACACACACATATCCACATACTTTTATTTATTTCCATTATTCAAATGCTTAAATGACATGAACAAATTGATCTCTAAAAATATTTATTTGCAAACCACTTAATTTTTATGATATATAAAGTACAATAATATATGGTCAATGATTTATTATTTTGGTCATTTATATTTACTCTCATGGTTTCAGAAAAGAATTAACTATCTTATTGCTGTATTAAATTAGTTTTTTTTTGTCTATGATTTCCCTTGATAATATGTGTCTTGTTCTTATGTAATAACTAATGACAAAATAAAACCCAGTAGATAGTGATAAATTTTAATTTTTTAAAAATCTAAATTAGTGTGCTAAAACATACCAGAATATAATAAATGTTCAATAAAATATAGTTTAAAAGATTGGAGTGAATGGTATTTACTTTTATGTAACTCAAGTGGAAGATACAAAATACCTAGGATTTGGGAAAAGGGTAATGTTGAACATCTGGTAAAGAGATCCAATCAAACCACTGTCAAATGCCATTAAATCAATTTTGAATGCCAATAAAAGTAAACAAATATCTAGATCTTGATATATTCTTTCCCTTTACCAAAAGATTGGTATAATTGTTTTCTCTCTTCACTGAGCAGGAAGAATAACTTTAAAAATGTGATAGACAAAGCAGATTTATTTTTAAATAGCAGAGTCAGAAAATTTGACTGAGTGGTATAAACATGGGGAAAGAATAACAGACTTCTTAAAGAATAAGGTGATACAGTGTTTGAAATCTTGGGGCATAAAAAAATTATAGTATATGTTTAACACAGACTTTCTGAAAATAAAATTGTTTTATGCATAAAGAGTATGAGTGAGTGTAGGTGTGTATATAGGGGGGACAGAGATAGTAGGAAATGGAAAGGTAGGACACATTTTTATATTGTTCACGTTTAGTAGTATTACATTCAAGCACAAATTTGAGAGTCACACAAGGTGTATGCTATCCATGTTACGTGGTTAAGCCATGAAATCCTTAACCTTGTAATTCAGATAAAATTTACTACAAGAAGTAATTATGAGATCAGTGATATTGAAGAAAGAAATCTAGAAATAAATCAGAAGGAAGAAGAGAGAAACCAAAGAATAAAAAATAATGAAAGAGTAATACAAGAACTAGCTCATACTATCAGCAGAGAAAACATAAGACTAATGGGCATTATTGAAGGCAAGGAAAGGAGCAGGGACTAGAAAGCATTTTAGGACAAAAAATAGTGGATGAGAATTTCCCAAATCTAAGAAATGAACTGGAGTTCAGTGAAGAAGTCAATAGAACACACAATTATCTCAACCCAAAAAGGCCTTCACTAAGACACATTATATTAAAGTTATCAAAAATCAATGACAAAAAGAATTCTCAGGGCAGCCAGGGAGAAGAAAATGGTAACTTACAAAGAAAAATCCATTAGATTATCGTTGGACTTCTTAATGCAGACCTTACAAGCCAGAAAGAAATGGAATCAAATATTTAAACTATTAAGTGAAAGGAACTACCAGCCTAGAATCATGTATATAGCTAAGCTCTCCTTTAGATATGAAGGAGAAATTAAGACCTTTCCATATATAAAAGAATTGAGGGAATTTTTTACTACAAAGCTTGCACTACAGGAAATACTGAAAGTGGTCAGCTCACTTAAAACAAAATAACAACAACAACAACAACAAAAACATAATTAGGAGTAAAGTGACTATCAGGCAAATAGAAGAAGAGAAGTGCAATCCTTACTAAGAATAGGGCATTATAAACAAACAATAATAAGAGAATTCCTATAGCAAGATAATAATGTACGTTCAGCATACATAGGGACAAACTAAGATAACAATGACTAAAAAAGGGAGGATGCAAAGATCCGTATTTGCAAAGAGGAATGGAGATAAGGCACACAGAGAAGAAAATGGATGACTGCATATATATATATATATATATATATATATATATATATATATATTCTTTTCATATTCATAATGGTTACCACACACCAAAGATTCAGAACTGAAGTATATAACATAAAACAAGAACCAGAGAACCAGAGGCAAAACCTACAAAAGCCAAGCAAAATAAAGAAAACAGAAACACAAGGACAAGGAAAGAATGGAAACACTGAGCCACCAGAAAGCAAAAGATCAAATCGCTATAAGAAGACCTCATATTTCAATAATCACCCTAAATGTTAATGGACTGAACTCACCAATAAAAAGGCACAGAGTTGCAAAATGGATCAAAAAACAAAACTCAACCATATGTTGCCTATAGGAGACCATCTTAGCTCCAAAGACAAATATAGACTCAATGTGAAAAAGTGGAAAATGATATTTCAAGCAAATGGCATTCAAAGAAAAGCGGGAGTAGAGGTACTAATCTCAGATCAAATAGACTTCAAAAGAAAAAAAGATAAAAAAAGATACTGAGGGACACTTCATAATGATAAAGGGGATCATGCACCAAGAAAATATAACACTTATTACTATCTATGTTCACAATCAGGAAGCCCTGAAATATGTAAAGCAATTATTAACAGAATTAAAGGGAGAAATATACCCAAACACTATCATAGTAAGAAACCTAAATACTTCACTGTCGGATATAGACAGATCATCCAAACATAAAATCAATAAGGAAATGATATCCTTAAATGACGCATTAGATCGACTGGACATAATTGACAAATACAGAGGCTCCGATTCCAAAACAACTGCTTACACGTTCTTCTCTAGTGTACATGAAACTTTCTCAAGAATTGAATACATACTAGAACACAGAGGTAGTCTCAACAAACTTAAGAGGGTGAAATAATACCAACCATATTCTCTGATCATAATGCTTTTAAACTAGAGATCAACTGCTAAAAGAAATCAGGAAGAATCAGAAATACATGGAGATTAAACAACATGCTACTGAAGAATAACTGCATCAGAGAAGGAATAAAAAGAGAGATCAAAAGATACATAGAAACAAATGATAATGATAGTACAACCTATCAAAATTTGAGACACGGCATAAGCGGTCATAAGAGGAAAGTTAATATCATTACAGGTCTATCTCCAAAAACAAGAGCAAGCCCAAATAAAAAACCTAACACTTCATCTTAAAAAACTAGAAAAAGAAGAGCAAATGAGGGCTAAAGTCAGCAGAAGAAAAGAAATAATCAAATTAGAGCAGAAATAAATAAAATTGAAAACAAAACAAAAAATAGAAAAATTAAATACAACAAAGAGCTGGTTCTTTGAAGAGGTTAATAAAATTGACAAACCCCTGGCTAGACTAACTAAAGAAGAAAGAGAAAGGGCACAAATAAACAAAATCAGGAATGAAAGAGGAGAAATTACAACCGACATCGCAGAAATACAAAGGATCATGAAAAAATACTATGATAAAGTATATAATAACAAATTTAATAACCTAGAAGAAAGGGACCGGTTCTTAGAAAAATACAGTCCTCTTAGACTGAATCAAGAAGATGAAAAATCTAAATAGACTAATCAGCAGTATGGAAATTGAAAAAAATCATCAAAAACCTACCAAAAAGTAAAAGTCCAGGACCAGATGACTTCACCAGTGAATGCTACCAAACATTCAAAGATTTAATACCTATTCTGCTCAAACTCTTCCAAAAAATCAAAGAGGAGGCAATACTTCCCAACTAATTTTATGAAGTGAATATTACT
Organism: Macroglossus sobrinus; assembly: GCA_004027375.1. NCBI lineage: Eukaryota > Metazoa > Chordata > Mammalia > Chiroptera > Pteropodidae > Macroglossus > Macroglossus sobrinus. The sequence goes on along the minus strand of PVKZ01000607.1, from coordinate 520,900 downwards.
CTGACAGTAAAATGAATTGCTTGAATATCAAGTAATATTCATTACTTCATGTATATTAAGCACAGTAGTAAAACAAAAACCCATGTATTTAACCTTTTCTTAGGTTTTTTGTTTTTGTGATTTTTTCTGATACTTGCTTAACATGCATGTGCTGTAAAAATCATTAACAGAGAAATGACTTGAGATGATGGCTAGCTTTGTTTAATGTTTTATGAAATTTTCATGAACAATTTAAGCGTAATTGTTAAGAACACTTGTATTAAGTTCATGTAACTGAAATAAAAGTTTTATGAATGGACTTTTTAAAAAAAAAGTCCATGGTAATCACATAATATAATATATAGATGTCAAATTATAATGTACATCTGAAAATTACATAATCGTATTAACCAATGTTACCCCAATAAACTTAATTTAAAAAGAAGTAATTATGAGAATTAAATGGAACAATAATTATAAAATACCTAGTACACTGGGAAATACGTTGTAGGTATTCGATATTTTTTTTCTTTTTACTTTTTCTTCTTCCTTGCCTTTATTTTTTTTCCAAGGAGATGGTCAAATAAGTCAAAATATTAAGTTAAGATTTTTAATAGAATAATTTATAATTTAATTTATTTAAATAATAATACTGCAGAGTTTAGCATGAGAAACATTATTTTGCAAAGTTGAACAGAGGTTAAACAACTTTTCAGAGATTACAGCTACATTATGTCAGAACTAAATTAAAATCCAATTTTCATCATTTTTTTTATTCTTCACACTTTGTCCTCAGATTGTTAAATTAAGGTACTCGTATACTACCTAATGGCTTAAGCATTAATTTGCAAATATTTTCAATATTAATATTTTTAATTAACTGGTTCTTTTAAAGTAGAATTACATCTTTATCTCTGTGGAAATCGTGAAATGACACTACCATGTTTCAAAGTTATTTTTCAACTTTATTAGAAATGTTTTAGTTATAACAAGCCATTAAGAGTCATTAAAATTAAACCTGAAAGTTAAGTAATCTGATAGGCAGATAAGGCTTCATATCAATATTGTACTATTATAGTAATGATCAGTATATATAAAATTACTCTTTCCTCTATTTTTATTGTGGAGTTCTTATTCCTTATTTTTGTTCAAAATCTGTCAAAAATAACCATGAAAGTGAGTGATTATATTTGTATGTTTTCTAACATGGCCTTTTGTCAGCAAGATATTTTCGAAGCAAAACATATTCAAAGGAGAAAAAGGATGGAAAGAAGGGAAAGGGAAAACAAAAGGAAAAAAAAGAGGGTAAACTGCATTCTGAAAGATAATGAGTTATAGCAGCTCAAGTACCTTAAAATGTAGTTCCAAAATATTTTAGACCAAATAGGTATTTATTATAAGTACCCAGATGTGCAAAAATAAAACTAATTAAAAGATTATCTTCTGTAGATAGGTCAGAACAACAATGAGAGCAATGCAGTGTGGTCAGAATTTGGTATCAGAATTGAATATAAGTTGAAGCTGATTTGTATTTCAGGGGGAAAAATGATTAATGTTCCAAGAAAAAGGGAAAACTTGAGAAGAGTCACAGACCTCCTAGTAGTAGTATAGTTGGGTTGGACATTGTGACTTAGTTCCTTGGGTCATTAGTCAATACAACTTATAGAATGTTCTGTGGCTCACGAAGGCTCACAGTGCTGGCTTTCCTACAATTCATCAGAGTCTCTCTTAGCCTCTCATGTAATAGAGTGATAATGCTTTGCAGACACTATGTGATAAATGAAGATTTAATTCATGGATGAATTAATGATTAAACAAATAACAAAAATGTATATAACCTTAAGAGAAGTAATTTACTTCTCATATGTGAGCAAATAAATCCATTTTAGATAATAATTAATTAATAGTCCCCATTACATACAACATTATCAAGATTATTTATGGCAATGTAGAGAATATTTCTCCATATAAATTAAAACCCAACAAAATAGTAAATGTTAGAAATATAGGAGGTACTTATTAATATAAACTTCCTAGAAACATTTTCCAGATGCATATATTTGTCAATTTATCAAAAGCATTTTTGTTTTTCTATTAGCTCTTTTAATTCCAAAATGCCCAGAAAGAAGAAACTATGTTTTTATTTGGGAAGTAGATAGATAGAAATGGAACAAAATATGCAAGTAGTAATTATGTCAAAAATTTTAATCAATGTTAGAAAACTTGTTTTCTTAGAATAAAATATGTAGTACTATCTGCAAGAAGATAGTCTTTCCAAAATCTTAAAAATGGGGAAAATAATTTTTAGAGCATGCACTCTGGTCTTGTCAATCGTGATTTTGTTCTAAATAAAGGATACCATTTTATAAATATTGGAAGATTCAATTCTAGAATTCTAATCTAAACTGTCTTTTTTAAAAGAGGCTTTCTGTCTCTATAGTCAGGTAAATTTATATTAAAAAGGTCGTAAATAAATGGAAAACCACATTTTGTTATTAGTACTTTTTCTTTAGTTGAAGTAATATCTAATTAATATTTTTAGAGTAACAGTGAACAAAATATAGGCAAAATAAATCACTATATAGATGCTTGATTTGTCTCTATAATGGGGATGATGTTATAAGCTTACAAAGTTCTTAATTATCTTTTAAAGATTTCATGCTATATAACCAAAGAAGGAATCAGTGAATACATGTAGATCAGTCTTCTAATGAAGAGGTCATAAGTTCAGTACCATTGACTCTGCCAGGGGTGAAAAGAAAATCAGAGGAAACTGAGGAAAATATTAAAGTTAGTTGTATAGCAAAAGAAAATGGGTGGTTTCATAATTTTTGGACTAGGCCTCTAGAAGCCAAATTTAGCTTAAACTACAATTCTTTACTCCTTTGGTATTCAACCAACAAAGCCACCTGACAATCACTGGATCCCTCCTGCTGTTTAAAATGTCCAAAGAAAAGAAACATGACATTGTATCTTATTGTTTCATTTCAGTGAGTTTACTTTAAAGTCCTAAAAATAAGAGATAACATGATAAGAATTCCTAACAGCTTTAGATATTATTCGTCTATTTATTGCCTGCTTTTATTTTTTCTCACAAAAATGTCTTTTTGTCATTTTTTAAACTGATTGCTTATTTTTAGATGAAAAAACATTTAAAACATAAAATTTCCTGTCTATCATATATATTATAAGAGAAATAAAACAAAATAACCCATTACTGAGTGTTTTTTAATGAACTTATAAACATTTTGGATAGCCAGTATTAGATAATACACAGCAAGCTTTCAGTGTTCCTTGGAAGGCATTCCCTTATGATAAATTATAATTTTCCAATTATTGTTATTATATACATGAAAAAATAAGAATTGTTTTAAATTGATAATAATAGAAAACAGTCTAAAAGTACATAAAATAATAAAGCAAAATTATTTTATTTTAAAAAGTAGAAATCACTCTTAAACTAGATGATCTATATCTATAGGACTTAGCCATGAGTAATAGCATGGGCCAATACCTTAACAAATGAGAATAAAACCAAAAACTGAATTTAAAAGAGAAAAACTTTAAATCTATAGACTATTCATTTAAATTCATAGTGTAATCAATACAAGTAAGTGGTTAATAAAAGATAAACCTCTAGAATGTGTGTGTGTCTTTTAGTAACCATCTTTAGAACACCCACAAGTAACAATAGTACAAGTAAATTCATGCTTTAGAAAATAAGAATCAATAGTCTTATTAGACAAACGACAGTATATGAATGACTATTCCAAATGCTTTCATTGCAAAAAGAGAAGGCACTTACTCTACCCTTCTAGTTGTATGATTCATGAATCCTTTTGAAGAATAATGCCTGAAGCTTCAAAGTAATATTTTAAAGACAGTATAGTGAAAAACACAGAAATGCCAGAAAATGTACTTAAACCATAACTGTCTTAAATAAAAAATTGGTAAAATTAGTCTTTATATGAAATATATAGATAGAGAAATAAGTATTCTCAAATTTATTATTTTTTATCTAACAAAATAAAACCTGGCTTAAATAATTTTTTTCATTACAATTATACTTTAAATTAATTTACTAAAACTAGATATATTTAATAGATTTACATCCCCTCCTACAAGTTAAAGGACATTATTTCAGTATTATTCTGAAACTTACAATAACTCCTTTTCCAGTGAGATGGTGAGACATTTTATAGAAATCTGAATTTCAGGAAATATCATGAATTCATTGGATTTTACTAGTATTCATTAATGTGGTTTATTATATATATATATATATATATATATGTATATATGCATGTAGGCAATTATGAAGTAGTACAGTGATTTTTAATGTATGTTTGGCAGAAGATTAAAATTTGTTGCATATTACTATTATTTTAGCATAAAACATAGTCCATAGTCAATAAGCTAGGAAAATACAGGATTAATCACTTCAGATGATTTCCTTCACCGCTAGACATCAAAGAGCATTTAAAAATAACCAACTTTATTGAAAATATTCAAAATTGGTATATTCTTTAAAGAAGTTACCAAACTTACTTGACCAATATATCCTTTTTAGGTGGTATCTTAATAGAATCAGTATTCAACAGAAGTTTCTTTAGAAAAATGTATTCTTTTGGAAAAAATCCTGACCTAGTAGCACATACTGTGTTGGATTTCACTATCTGACATTAACTATCTTTGGGACATAATTTAGTCAATTAACTTGTTTCTTTTTTTTTGTATAATCTTAAACCAACTTCATATATTACATTTTGAAAATAAAATAAAATTGTATGTGAATGAGCTTTAAGAAGAATGTGCCAAAATAAATGACACTGTCCTTTAAACTGAGGTAACATATTCTTTGTCTTGTGGCCTTTTTGGCACCTCAACATCCCAGAGTTTAGCTGCACATTAGAATCACTCTGGGAACTTAAAAACAATCAATGTCCAGACCCTTTCCTATATCAGTTAAATGAAGATCTTTGGGTTGAGGCCAGACATTGATGTTTTTAAAAGCTCTTGAGATTATTCTAATGTACAGTGAGGGTTGTGAAACACTGTTGTAGACTATATCTGAAAGGAAAGAATTCATCCCTTTCAGGCCAATCAGAATTATTGTAAGAGAATGTATTGTATCAGATAGTGAAGTATGTCTCTTCTCTAATAATGTTATTTGACCCAACTTTATAGCCTATGCTAGGTACTGGGGTTCCTCTGGCACAGATTCATGGTGATCTGAAACAGAATCTGGGAATAGGAGGTGAAAAGGAGATACAGCGGGCAGCAAGTGGAAGGTGATAGTATTGATTCAGGTTGTATTAGGGATGGTTGAAAGAGGAAGAAACTTAGATGAGTGTTTCTCAGCCATAAAGGGGAATAAGGAAAAACATTTACAATCATCCAAGGAGAACTTCAAAATATTCATGCCTGGGCAATCCCTTCCCCTCCTCACCCATCCTGTCTGATCCAATTGCCTTGGAAATTTTAACTCTCATCTCTGCATTGAGAAGCAATAGACAGGAAATTTCAGTTCAAATTCAGGATCCTGGTGCTGGTGTGCCTCATACATAATGGTTAAAATATAGTTAGTTGTGAAAATACAAATACTATAAGAAAAAACAACACTGCAGTTTATTTTTTACCTTCTAATAAAAAATAAGACAATAAAGAAAGATTTTAGATATTTTGAAGGCCAGAGAAGGAATGAAAATGAAGACTGAGTGGACTTGGGTGGTAAAGAAAAAATGAATATCTTTGAATATACTCGAGGTATTGAAGGCATTTTTACTTATTTAATAACTTACCATTTACATGAGCATTATAAGAAATGTCAGTGGTGGGCACATATGTCGACATATAGAGCTATAGAGAGAATAAGAAGTGCAGAAAAGAGTTTATGGCCTGAAAAGACGTATCCTCTACTCATTTTATATGTCTATTGTCATTAAAACTCAAGGTCTAGTTATGTATGAGATCATATATTCTTGTTCAAAAGAATATTGCCAATGAAATTATTACAACAATAGCTAAATTGTTTTAGAAAGAGAAGTAAAGAGATCATTTTAACAGCATAGTTTCCCCCTTTTTCAAAACTAAACAAACAGCCAAACTTGATTAAGTTCATACTTTTCCAAGTTCCAAGTATTCTGGTTCAGTGTGAGTTAAATGAATTTTTTCTCTTAACAGCTTTTTTCTTCAAACAATTTTATTGTTCAGAATTACATTATCTGGAAACCCTTGCTCTTTCAGCAAGCCCTCGTATTGTAGCAGCCATAAATCAATAGTTCATATTGAATTTGGAGAAATACTGACTAACCCTATTGCTACAAGCCAGGATTTGCTTCTAACTAGCAATTAAATTGCCATGTAGGATAAAATTCATCTTTTAAAATCATCGCCATAATTTTAGCTTATTTGATTCCAGACTTTGAAAATGTACTTACTGTTCAGATATACAGTTACTAAAAAATAAAATTCACAAAACTAAATCCATGCTTTCTTGTCTAGCTTCTATCAAGTCATGGCAGCCTGGGAAGACTTTCTTATCGCAATGAGAGAGCAGAGGTGAGTTCTGAGTAACAAATAAAACAGACATTTACTGACTCATTTACTGCTGTGATTCATAACCTCTGTCTGTCTTAAACCAAAGTTATGCTAGTTGAGATATGGATGGAAGAGTATGAGAGGAAGTGCATGAAGGGTATGGACTGAGATGGGTTAAAGAATATCTGAGAATCATAGAAATAGCAGCCAGCTAACAGTCCTGATCAAACCTTGACTCGTGATAACCACTTTCTAAAAGTAGCGAGTGATTTTCAACATTTTTCCTGATCTTCTCAAAGTGTTCTTGAGTTGACAAAAAAAAAAAAATTACATCAGCAATCTCTTTATAAATGTTCATATATATGTTTGTTAAATTAAAACTAATGCCAAAATATTCAAGAAGTAAAACATCTCAAGGGCACTTTGGTATTTGAGACAATGTAAGGGATTGTGCGAAGGGTGGTAACAGTTGCGGAGGTGGGCTGGAATCTGTTTCGTGAAGTTTTCTCCATATGGAACAAGATAGTCTCAGTAAAACTTGTAAAACTATAGAAATCCTGGTCATCCAAAATTTACTCAGATGTGTGTTATGCTTTAGAACCAATATTCTAAAAACTTTACTTTCTCTTTGAAGAGATTAGCACATAATGCAAATATTATTTGTACTAAAAAGTGTACAAGAAATATTTGACTATTATGTTTTTCTCTAACATTGAAGGATATCTAAAATTCATTGACTTTTTAAAGAGAGGTGAATGAAAATTATTGAAACTCTAAACACAGGAGGATAAAAAAATCGTCTGCAGCCATACCATCCTAAATAAGCTGGATCCCATCTGATCTCAGAAGCTAAGTAGAGTCAGGCCTGGTTAGTACTTGAATGAGAGACTACCTAGGAGTGTTGCAGGAATAAAAAAAATGAAAAGAATAAGTGATTGTAAGCTGACAAGGTCCTTGCAATCTGTGAAGTCAACCAAGGGTTGCCTCACCTAAAAAAAAAAAAAATCAGTAATCAGCATGATGAATATAATATTTGTTCAATAGATTTATAGACATAAATAGATAAATATCAGAAACAAGTGAAAGCATTCATATGCATAATAAATTTATGGAAACAATAACATTTCTAGCCCTGGTATCTATTAAATATACTGTAGGAAACATGTTAATTCCACTGCTTTCTGTCCTTCATTGTGTCTAACGCAAAATCATTTTTTAATTATATTGTTATTTTTCTGTACATGTTGTTTTTCTCTCACTATTCTGGGGATTTTCTTTGACTTTATCTTTCAGCATTTTGACTTAGATATATTTAGATTCCTATATATTTGTGTTTATTCAACATGGGGTTTGTTGAATTTCTTGGTCTATAAATTGATATGTTTTACATCAAATGTGAAAAAAAATTTTATCCTTATTTCTTCAAATTTTTTTCTACACCTTTATATTTTTGTTATCTATCTGGCAGTCACATTGCATCTATATTTGTATACTTGACATTTTCTCACAGGTCTCTGAGCTTGTTTATTTTTTTTTTTTACATCTTTTTTCTCCCTGTTCTTGAGATTGAGTAATTTCCATTAATCAGTCTTCAAGTATATTGATTTGTTTTTTGTTTTCTCAAATGTTATTGAGCTCATCTAGTAAATTTTCCATTTCATTTACTATATCTTCAGTTCTGAAATTTCTATTTTGTTCTTTTAAAAATATATTTCTATGTATTTACTCATTTTTCCTATTTGTTGAGTCACCATCATTATATTTTAATTATTTAAACATTATTCTCTTTAGTTCTTTAAGCATAGTTATAATAGCTGCTTTGAAGTCTTTTTCTGCTAAATCCAAATTATGGTCACTCTTACAGACTTTGTCTTTTATCTGAGTACGAGTTATACTTTTCTATTCGTGTATACATCTTGTGAGTTTTTGTTGAAATCAGATATTTTAGGTAAAATATTGTAGCAATTCCATATTCTGATTTTTAACCTTGTCACACTTTTTATTGCTGTTACTTATTTTGTTTACTTATTTGTTCAGAAAGTTGTCAGCACTAAATATGTTAAAAGCAAAGGAATAAACTTAAATAGAGTCTTAGTAGCCAAATGAGTGATGATTTGAGCATCAAAATAAATAATATAATGAGAATAATATATTATAACATATTAATACAAAGAAATTGATGAGTATATAAAAGATACGAAAGAGGGAAGGTTACTCTTCTTCAGTAGAAGGCATTGACAGAAGATTATCAAATAATTACAGAACTAAAATATTGCTGTTTTGCAACTACCAATTTAATAAATGATTTAGATTAGAAAAAGATGGTCAAAGAATGACAAAAGCATTACTCAATTATAACAATAATCAAATGTCATTACATCTTTGTTAGAACGACTAAAATGAAAAGAAAATAACAGTATGAATTGCTGGAAAAGATGTGGAAGAACAGGAAATCTCATTTATTGCTTGTGAGAATGCAAAATGGTATAGCTGCCTTCGGACATAATTTGGCAGTTTCTTATAAAACTAAACATACTCTTATAATAGGATCCAGCAATTACACTTCTATTTATCCAACTGATTTGAAAACTTATATATACCAAAATTTAGTATACAAACATTTTTAGCAATAATCATCAAAAAAATGAAAAACTCGAAAAGTCCTTTAAAAGATAAATGTATAAAAATAAAAAAACCCTGTCATTCCTCCACACAATATAACAATATTCAGTGATGAAGAGGAATGAATACAACTGGAATGAATCTTAAATGCACATAGCTAAATAAAAGAAGCCTGTATGAAAAGGATACATTTTATATAATCCCATTAATATGATATTTAGAAAAAGATAAAAACAGAGAAACAGAAAACATATCAGTGGTCACCTGGGGTTTTGGAAGGATTAAATAGGTAAAGCAAAGGAGATATGAAATTATTCAGTGTGATGCTGTACTAGTAGATACATGACAGCATGGATTTGTCAAACTTGTTGAACTTTACAGCCAAAGAGTGAAACTTAATTATACAAATTAAAAGTAAGAGGTCAGGAGATCCTAGGATGAAATGCAAATTGTGATTTAAAAAAAGTCTACTTGTATTAAAAATGCATGACATCACCAAAGAAATCGAGGAGAAAACATGTTGACCTAGAGGCTTTGGAAACAAGTGGAGATTTTAAGACTAAAGACTAAAGAACTATATATGAGCACTGTATGCTAATTGTTGAAGTTGTTTCTCAGAGGTCTATGAATTAGCAAATCTGAAAACACAAAACTTGTATACTGGAACTGAGTGATACATAAATTATGGATATACTGGGAGCATAGATGGAGTGAGAGGTTATGACAAAGCAAGAGAGCAAGGCAAAATGAACCCTTTAATACTGGATTAAGTTGGAATCATTAGTATGAACTTGGAACATCTTGTAGTATCAGAAAGTAAGGAAATGCTTAAACAACAAACCATTGGAATATATCAAACATACCTAAACTAGCTCTTAGTGAATGAAAGCTGGAACAATTTGAGCAACAAAATAAATAATGTAGAACTGGACTATAATCTAAAGTAAAAATAAATATGTATGAGTCTATACTGATACAAATAAATGATTGAACAAATACAGAAACTGGTAAGAATGAATAGACAAATCTCCATAGAGAAGAAATCAGAATAATTCATAAAGTTATCCCTTGCTTCAGGAGGTGCAACATAACACTCCACCCCTTAAGTGTGGGCTGTACATAGTAATTTCTGATAAAAGAGTAGAGTATGGAAAGAAAGAAAAGCAGTAACTTTACAGTGGTGAAACTTGACAAACACTACCCTAACAATACCTATCAAGCTTAATATCCACAATGATATTAAGTTATTCTGATAGCATGCATTCCTGATGCAATGTGGTGCAAATGGTACTTTACTTCTTTGGCTTTTCCTTCCCATAACCAATAATTCCAGTCTCATCATGAAATAACATCAGCTAAACCCAAAATGAAAGATAGTCTATAAAATACCTAATTAGTCCTCCTCAAAAACTGTCAAGGTCAACAAAAATAAAAAGTCTGAGAAAATGCCATTGTCTAGAGAAGTTTAAAGAGATATGACTAAATGTAATATGATATGCTGGAAAGGATCATGGCTCACAAAAATAACATTAAAGTTAAATAACCCAACCAAATTATGGACTATATTTAGTAATAGTATGTTAATATTTGTTCATTAGTTGTGACAAATGTATCATCTAATGTAAGTTGTTAACAAGAGGGTAATATGGCTATGATGAATATAAAAACTCTGTACTATTTTTAAACTTTTTTATAAATCTAAAACTATTCTAGAATAAACATTTAATTTAAAAAAAATTGGAGAAACTTTAGTTTGGAAAGATGTTCATACAGTTCAAGGAATTGCCCCACAAATTTTTCATCTCAAAGGGGAAAGGTACCTTTATGTTGGAGAAATCTAGAATAACACTTTAACCAAAAGACTGAATTTTTCATTGCTCTAAATTTAACAATTATACATTGTATGCCTCCTGAGAGTTGTACAGAGAATAAAAACATCACTCTTTCTGACAAATATGTTTAACCTGAATCTAATCATGAGAATACCTTAGACAGATCTCCATTAAGTATTTTTCTGCAAAATAACCAAAATTTCTTGGATTGCTAAATGCTTTCTTAATTAGAAGTTTTCAGGTTAAAGTATTTTCATTGTTGTTTGTTTTTGATTTTGTTTTACTTAACACTGTGTATTACCATGACATGATTGGAAAGAGCCTTTTAGAGTAAGTGGAATTAGGGATGCAAATCTAAGAATGTCATGGATAGAATCACTTGAATTGAGTGATGGAACAGAATAGATGTTATGATTAATGAATGTGTTGGGACATAAAGTAAATTTTAAAAAAGACAAACTCTAGGAATTTAGATCAAACAAGTCAGAGACAAACAGACATAGTGCATAATGTCAGTGACATAAAGATTTAGTGATTGAAGTTTACCTATTGTTGAAGTTTTGTATTAGTTCTATTACCAGAAGCTTTCTTCTACTTTATGATTTTAGATGTAAGCAATACTTAACTATTTTTCTTTGATCTTATCATAGGCAATATAACCACAAAGAAAGTAATCAAGTAATCATGTAAACAATTTATAGAGCACAATATTTATTTTTAAATAAATTATTCATCTTTTTAAAATATACATTTGACACAATCACTTTTTAGATATAAGTAGTAGTTTTGAAACCATTTAACAAAAAGGTTAGTTATAAAAATTCTGGTTGACAAAAAGTTAAAGCTATTTTGACATTATTTTGTCTGGCTATACAGAAGAGTTGGCAGTTTTTGACTATGACCACTTTCATTATTTAATCATTCATTTCAGTATCATTGATTACATTATTAAAAAGTTCTGTAAATGGACAAAGGTGTAATTAAGTTCTGTAATGGGAAGACAAGGGTATAAAGATACTTATATATCACTGGATTTATTTTTTGGCTTTTAGTATTGTCAGATTTTGGTAAGTCTGTTAGAAAAATTCATATATGTTTCACACATGCTGTAAATAATGCAATCTGGAAAGTAACAGTTTACATCAAGCCTTGCACTTGTATCGCTGTGCTTAAAGCCAGTTTTTTTCTTCCCTCCAATTCTGTAGTCTCCTTTCAGCGCTTTAGCAATGAAAATTTCTGGCAGAGCTTCTCTAGAATGGGTTGACAGTGTTATTTGACTTTACCCTAAGCTTTTCAGGGCTCTCATGGCTGGTTATGAGAGGCAGTGGAAAAGAAAAAAAAAATGCAGTTTGCCAGCTATACTAAGGAGAGAATTAACACAGACACTTTGAGACTCATAGTAAATTAACCTTTCCTGTCTCCCAGCATTTTAATGACAAAACCACTACCTTTCACAAAGCTAATGATCAATTTAACAAATATTTACAGAGCTCCTACTTTGTGTGGAGCACTCTGCCAGAGTAAGAAGAAGAGGAGAAAAGAGAATTAAGTGACTGATGAAGAGAAGGGTGAAAAGTCTTAAAGTCTGAGATTTGTAATTAACTGGGTTCAACTTTTTTAAAAAACTTTTTTCTTTATTAACCTGTAGACTTTGGTAAGTTAACTTCTGTAATTCCTTTTTTCTTATTTGGTGGATGCCATTCTTTTGGACAGAAAACTCAGAAAATAGGTAGTAACTGGTGCCAACTGGAGTGGATACCTGGTTCAGAATGATCCAACTACCCCTAAGTTTAGTCTCACTCCACCTATGTGAGCTTAAATGGGCAGTCAGGAATTCCCCTAATAAAAGGAATTCCCCACAACTTTGCAAACTGGAACTAGGGAAGATGCAGTCAAGGCTTCAAAATTGGAAGCTTCAAGTGTGAAAATCAGAGCTGTTGATAGTCATTTTCCCTATCCAGAGGAGGGATTGTATTTTGTACTTAACAAAACCAACACCTAGAAAGAAGAAGGGTGACAAGTATTTAAACACTTGACTATGGTTAGTTCAGTTACACCCCAGTTTGATGCTAACAAATCCTTTTTTAGCTTGAGTTAATTAAAATGGAATTTCCGTATTATCTAAAGAGTGATGGCTGGTTGAATAGTAAAATATAATCAACTAAATTTTACAAATATTAAGTGTTAGATATCAAAAACATCAGAGGATTTTGGAAATTCAGACCTGGAATTCACAAACAAATTCAGTACTGCAGTTTCATAGTTTGGAATATACAGGACATAAGGGAATTATAAGGCCAGAAGATTGCTCAATCTGTGTGTATGCATGTTAGAAATATTTTTAAATATGTATTTAAAATAATATTATAGAATACATACACATGAAGAACTGGTGACTAAAGCCCGTAGAAGATAACTTCAAATAAAAAAGTCAGAGACATAAAGGTAAACAAGAATACAGTGTCATGAAAAGTAAGGGAGTGTGTAAGAATGTTAGGAACATGCATAGAGGCAAATGTGTCAGAGATGGACTATGATAATCACTAAGACAAAACCACTAGGTTTGAAATTTGAGAAGATAGTTGAGGAACTTTGAGAAAGCCGTTTTATTTAACCATTAGAGGAAAGAGAGGGGATCAGATTATCAGGTTAAATTCATATGTGCATTGATAAAGAAGAGACAGTAAAGTAGGAGTTAGTACTTTTAAAGAGGAAGGAAGAAGAAAAATGGTAACTGAAGATTCAGAATGGATGAGAAGGATCTTAAATAGTAGTGTTGCCTTAGCATATTTGTTGCTGAAGATAAAGGAGCAAGGGAAAGGGAGAGATTGAAAAGCAAAAGATGGAGCAAGGGTAGGAATGCCAACACAATAGAAAGAGTTAGCATTGGAAAAAGGTGAGATGACAGTAGTAATAAAAGGCAAAAATATTTTCACGTGAAAAACTGGGAAATTTTTCTGTTTTAAAGATCACAACTGAGAGAAAATGGACCAGATCAAGAAACATGAAGATAATGACAAGAAGATAGGCCAGCCAAAGTAGCAAATAGGGCAGAGAATTATCCAGAAATGAATAAGGATTATCACTTTTTTCCTTTCCTAGAAGTCTAGCCTTGATTTTCAACTGGTTTTAAACATATAAAACATCTAAGGACTGTGCCATTAAAAGATAAGATTAAGGATAACAAATACTGTCATTTGCTTTGGGATCCATATCTTGAAGAGTTGGGTTGTGTATCCTACACCACAAGGAAAGACCTACTTTCCCATACGAGAAAGAGTCTTTCTACTAGCAAGACCAAAGGACTATTAATTTGCTGATGAAAGTCTTTCCGTAAGAGACAATAGGTTTTAGAGGAAATTCATAGCTTCTACAGACAGCCAACTTTGTGCTGCCCTATCCTTGTGATAATGAGTTTCCGGAAAGAACCATCACCCTCCCTTAAAACCGAGACCTGTGATATCAGAAATACTCTTTGGAGGATTATAAATGAATATGCGCATAGATGAATATCATCTATTTACTAGTTATGGATCACCTTCATGTTTACTACTGTTCTTTATTTGAGCCCTGAATCAACAGGAAAGCACATTTACTTTCCAGCCTATGGCTCCGATACATGGAGAAGTTGTAATTGCTCCACGTTCCTGAGTAATCATTTTCTGATGGCTTTATTGCCACCTCTGCCTTATCAGGGCATGGCACTGTTATGGACCCTGGTGATAAATTACCCTTTAGAGAGGGAAAAGACAGTGCCACTTTAACAAGTGCAATAAAGCACTTTTTATATTGGGAGAGTTCAGTGCATTTTCCATTCATCATACACCCTCAGTGATTTTACACAGATTTTACACTGTTGATTAGCTCATTAGTGGGGTTAATTGGATACATTAACTGGCAGAATTACAGCTTGACTATGAACCAGAGGCTGCAGCATTATAAATGACAGACAAACCACAGATATGCATGGCCAGCCCGAAGGAAGTTCTTCTCTTTGATTAACTTTCATTAGATTTTAATTCTTTCTCCTTCCCTACTCCTGTGATTGACTCCACATTAATATTTACTATAGATTGGATTAGTGAATAGATTAAATTAATACACATTTTCAATAATCTCCTCTACCAATATGTTTTTCTGAAAATAATTTTTTAAAAGAACAGTTTAAGAAAGTAATGTAAATAGTCTACAGGAAAACAAGAAATGACTGTCATAGAAACTCAATAAATTATTTTCTTTAAAAAACCATGTTCTTACTGACTGCTTGGTAAAACATAGTGTTAATGAATTGTACCATCATGGGCTGCACATCAGTATTACAAGAAAAGCATTTAAAAATACAGATTTCTGGACTGTGCCCAAAATCTATTAAATACATACTTCTAGAGGTAGGTCCAGGAATTGTTATAATTAACAAATTTCCTTACTGATTCTTACACAGTGAGTTTGCCTCATGGTTAAAGTAGCATG
Source organism: Macroglossus sobrinus (assembly GCA_004027375.1). Taxonomy (NCBI): domain Eukaryota; kingdom Metazoa; phylum Chordata; class Mammalia; order Chiroptera; family Pteropodidae; genus Macroglossus; species Macroglossus sobrinus. The sequence continues at coordinate 505,457 of PVKZ01000607.1, read as the reverse complement.
TTAGTTTGCATTGAATATCAGGAAATGTGAAGTCACTTTTTAAAAAGATTTATTTATTTATTTATTTATTTATTTATTTATTTATTTATTTATTTATTTTGAGTGTTTAGGTCAGGTTTTTTTTAAAAAAAGTTTACTTTATTAGTTTTAAGTGTATAGTACACTGATTAGACACTTATATAGTTTACAAAATGATCCTCCTAATTGTTCTTTCTCTCCTCTGGCTCTCCACCTTGCCATTACATTAATGCTAACTGCATTTCTTTAAAGGGATGTGTTATAATTTGGAGAAAGGCCAAAGTCCTTTAAGAAACAAGACAAAACTTTTTCTGTAAACCAAATTATCCACCAGATGCAGTTCTAAAGAATCTCTTGAACTCTCTTTGAGTCTCTACTCTCATATTTCTTTTAACTTTTTTACTTCTGCTTAGTTGCAAAAGTTATTTTTATATCTTTATAAAAATAGTCTTTTGTATTATTTTTTTAAGAAATCATATTTTCCTCAGTGGAAACTATAAGTGTAAAGGAAATATAGAATTTATTTACCTTTTTGATTTGTTATAGTTTCAGATGAGATAGTGGTTAGCAGTGGAAAGAGTGCTAGACTATGAATATGGATCTGGGCTTCAATGTTAGCCCTTTTATTCACTTTTTAGAAACCTTTTAGAAGTTCCAACTTCTCTGGACTTTAAGTTATTCTTAAATTGGAAATCAAGCATATCTTATGTACAATACTAGTTGTAAAGATGAAATGACATCTTACTTAATTCTATGTGCATTCATGAGAGTGGTACAAGTTGGAAAGAACCATCTCCAAAAGATGGGGAGAGTAGGAGCCTGACAATTAGGCAGTTAATTTACAATGCACAGGGTGTAGAAGGGGAAGAATATTTAATCTGGACAATACGTGCAAAGCATGTGGCTAGAATAAGAAAGCTGCAATAAAAGAAAATCTGTTGATAACTTTAGTTAATTCACCTCTACTTGCTATTCTCAGGCAGAAAAGAACAGGCATACATTTAAACTGTCAGCTAGGAAGGCAACCACTGAATGAAAAGGCAAAAGATGAAGGATCAATTTATAGTGGCAGAAAAAAAGCACAGGAAAAGAATGACAAGAAAAAAAGAAAGAAAATCAAAAGCTTTTTCTGTGAGTTCTGGGAGCAAAGAAAGCCAGGAAGGCCAGGAAGTAAGAGAGAGAAAAAAACAAAAAACAAAAAACATTATATTGGCAGAGAGGGAAAGGAATAACTATGATTAAGAAGATCTACCTAAAAATGCATAGGAGCAATTACAAACAAGTTACTGTGTAGTAGGAACTTTGATAAATGATTTAACTGAACATCCCAAAGGATGCATTTACAGTGATTCTAAGTTCTGACATTTAGTATTTGATTTGCATTACAGATTATGATAAAACTTGTATTTACTTTGAAAAATGTATCAAGATGTTAGATAGTTAGGTAGACATGAGAATGGGGAATAAAGGCCTCTCTTAAAGACTTCCCTTAGGACCTTGCTGGAACATGCATTTTGTGGTTATAAATTGCCCCTACATTCTGAAGCACAAAGGAGTGAGAAGCTATAAAGTAGTAGCTGGTTTGGTCTGGTCTCAAGCGCTTGCACATCAATCCTACACTAACCTCCCCATGAACTTAGCCTCATCATACCATCATTATAATATCATGCCTATGCCTGGAAGTTTATATGTCTAATTATAAAGACTGAATTCTGGGTTACCACATATACAGTAGGCAAAGGATTGTATAACAGCCAATGTCAATCAAAATGACCTCACATACTAATCATCTAGCACCATGCTTGTAACCTCCCATCACAGCCCTAATATAATACAGACATCCCTATTTACACTAAACTACAGCCTTTTTTGGCATAACTCATTTTTTTTTTCTTAAACGTATTTTCAATAAATCCTACTTTTCCTAAATCTCACTGATCTGTAATTCTTTACTGCATCAGCAGAAAGAACCAAGGACCCTCTCAGTGCTACCTGGGCAATGACAGATTTTAGATCACCCAACAGTAAAGAAGAGATTAAAGACTGAAATTCTTCTCTGAAAGTTAAAGGCAAATGCTCTCAGTGGTTCTCAGTAGGAGTTAATAAGGATTTTAAAACACATCTTGACTTTTTTTAAACAAGATATTGTGTTGTGTTTAGGTGGCCTAAAGCCCAAGAGATGGACAGAAGATTAAAACTCTACATGTGTCAGTGAGTCATATGTTTTAGAATCTTTAGGTGTTTGGCATGTCGTGACTTTTCAGAAAAATTATTACTTATATATTTTAGGGAAGGTGCCCCTGGGAACTTATTTTTTCTCCTTGGGTTATGTAATTTATTGTTTTTAAATACATAATGAGCTTTCTGTTAATAGTGGCCAAAAATATGACAATGCTGTCTCTTAAAACTCAGGAACTAAAAATTTCCAAAATACATGCATTTAAAAAATATTCTTTGTGTTGTGAGAACTGAAGAAAATGTAACCTATTAAATAAAGCTCTTCTGTTTCAAGCAGGTCTCTTTCTTTTCTGAACTTGTATAACATGCTGTGTGCGCACCTTATGAGGTACTTATCTTATTTTACCTTCTGTCATAGTTATTTGCACATGAACTTTATCTTTCTTCCTAAATGATCTATTTCTGGAGGACAGAGATAATGTTTAAAAAAATATAAAGCCACACAGTTAATCATTGTAATTCTTATAATACACATAAAGATCTGTTGAGAACAGAGAGAACCAAGCAGAACCAAGCAGAATGAAATATTTCATTGATTTCAGCCTCCTTCAAAGTTCATACACTGAAGTCAACAGATCTCCAGCTTGGAGCAAAAGTTATGAATATACATAAATATTGGATTAACTAATTTTATATCTTAGTGGAGTCTAATTTGAAATAAGGGTCAATAAAATACATAGTTTAAGGGTATTAAAATGGGAAATAAAATATTTTGTTTAGTATATTGAAGGTTATTCTTGGTCATGCTGAGATATGAAAATAACTTGAAGAAAAATAGACTAGACACAAATTGAACAATGTATTGAAATGAAATCACAAAGTGAAAAAAATATTATGTCTAAATATGCATAGTGTAGGGAGGAATATTGCTTTAATATTGTTCCAGAAAGCAATTGAGAACCAATGAAGAGTGCTTGAAAGCAGAAAAAGTTGAAAATGTATTTAGAATATAGGTAAAGTATCTCACCTCTTTATTTCTCTAGTCACAAATTCTGAAAAGCCTTCTGATTCTGTTTTCTGTAGTGGAGAACAGACTTTAAACCTCCTGACTTAGACTAAAGTAGTACCTGAGCCATCACCTAGGGCAGAGAGAGAATTGGAAAAGGAACCCCACAAATAGATGGAAGCTGGAAATCATCCTGTTACTCTGTACCTGCCATAGAGCTGAAGTGAGCACTTTGGACACATAAAAGTCACAATTTTGTTTACCTACTACGTAGGTGTGAGTTCCTTTAGTTTTTGTGGTGGGTACTTATTAATCTTTGACTCTAGGGCCAACACTTGAATCTCAGGCTGCTTGGTTGGAGCCCCATCATTGTTAAAAGCCGTCTTAGTCCTCTCTTTCAAAGCCCTGAATCTATCCTGTACTTATTTCTCACTGTTGGCTATGATGTATCTCCAAACAGGATAAGTCAGTAAGTACCATGATGACTACCTGCCGGACCTAATCTAGTCAAATCTTGAGACCCTCACTTCAACTGGACTCCATTGAAATCAGTGCCAAATGGAGTTTAAGTTATCACACCCGTTTAAAGACTATAATTTGGAGGAAAGTAAGTCAACGACCAATTAGCTAAAATGTTGAAGATATCATCTTGAAATTTGACATGTTCATTAGTGAATCTTTCATTCCATTTGTTCATTTCATTGAACAAATTTTATGTAAATTAATATAAAATAGCAATAAATATAAATATAAGAGTTGTCATTGCCTGTTAATATTTATAGCACTATAAGCATGGATACATACTTGCAAAGACAATAATAGATATCAAGCTGGCCAGCTGCAATTTGGAATCTGCTTCTTGTTTCTCCCTCCTTACCTAACTTGCGTGTTGGACAACTCTGTTGCCTACAAGGTCTAATGCATGCCAGGCACTCTGTAAACATTTGTTGCAAGGATAAGTGTGTCTCCACAGACCAGAAAGTTTTAGCAAACAGAAATTAGAAATGGAAATAAAGCACACAACAGGCCCATATAATAAATGAACAGTTATAGGTAAATCTGAATCCAAAATGTGGTGTTAGTTTCCAAAAGCACAATATACTAACAAAGCAATATATATGGATTCTTTTGCCTAGTGTATTAATTAGGAATCTCCAGAGAAACAGAACCAATAGGACACAAAAGGAGATTATTACAAGGCATTGGCTCATGTGATATCAGAGGCTGAGGAGTCCCATGATGTGCTGTCTGCAAGCAGGACACCCAGGAAAGCCAGTGATGTAACTCACTTCAAATTCTGAGACCTGAGAACCAGAACAACCAATAGTGTCAACTTCACTCCAAATGTAGGAAATGAGCTACGATGTCTCTGATCAAGCAATTAGACAGAAAAAAGAGACAATTTTTTTTTGCTCAGTTTTTTTGTTCTACTCAGGCCCTCAACAAACTTAAAGATGCCTGCCTGCAATAGGAAGAGCAATCTACTTTACTGATTTCACTGATTCAAATGCATAACTCCTCTAGAAACACCTTCACAAGTACACTCAGAAATATTGATTAATTAATGAGATATTTAAAAATCCCCTGATTCAGTTAAGTTGATACGTAAAATTAGTTCTCACTCCTGGTTTACGTAATTTAGTTAGTTTGAGTATACTAACATAATAGTTTAGTTAGAGTATAATTTAGTTATAGTACATTGTCACATTATTGTATAAAATTTAGAGTGTAGTTAGTAAGAGTATAGAGTATATAAATGGATGCTGTGTGTGTTAGTGCATTTGTGTGTGTTTTCACTATATAATACATGCCTTTGAACGTAGGACAACAAATAGATTCTATGTTGCATACCAACTCTGATTTATTGGGAGTAAATACCTTGGAGGATTTCACTAGAAAAGTTTCTGGTCTGAAGTTTGGAAAAGTTTTAAGCTCAAGTTTTCTTATTTACTATGGTCTGAAGCTTTAGGGATTATGGTGATATGTGTACAGTGTGTTCTGAATTCTATACTTCACCAAAACTACATGCCAATTTTCTTTGGTAAAATGATAGATAATATGTATAGTTTTATAATAAATCCCTAACTTTGGGCTGCTTGGAGTTGTAAATACAGTTTAGATATAAAGGATCTTTAATATCAAAAGCACTTATGATATTGCATATGCACAAAACTCAGGATAGTAATACAAAGTGGTCTCAAGGATTTATGATGTAGTAGATGCTCTTGTCCACAAATAATGCCAACTTAAAAGTGTGGAGAGCTTAATGCAAACACTGTTAGTAAAAGCTGGCCTTTGACAGTACTATCTACATATACGTGAGAGTTAGCATATATACCTGCTTGCAGTCCTCTGAGACACAGAAATTAGCACATCTAGAATGGCTAGATAATATTTCAAGAAGTCTTAAGATTAAACAGCCATTTTATGTATTTCCACACCAGTGTTTTTTTCCAGAGTTCCAAATGCCTCCTTCTTTTATTGCTGGTTCTTTGCTGCCCCAGATCACAGTGATTCTTAAAGGCTGCTAGTGAATGCACAATTTTGTTTCTATTCCCAGGAAAACATCTGTAGGAAAACAACTCAGGCAGATATGTTCAGTTATGCAAGCAAAAACTATTTGTTTTTTATTTGTAGAAAGTCATTTGAGGCATAATTATACAGCACCTGCTAAGATGTTATCAGGTGTTTCTTTCCCTGTTAGAAAGATGTGGTTCTGATGACCCTAACTGTATTGGAAAGAGAAAGGGTAGTGATTCGGTGGTTATTGTCTCCCATTGCAGGACAGATTTCTGGTTGAGACATTTTATTCTCAGTACACTTTGTTTATATAAATGAGGAGGATGCCACACAACGTTTCAATATGAATTTTATCTTTCCCACAATAGATCATCTCTACAAAATGTCAAGTCTTTCTAACCCTTCCACTATTGTTCTATTTTAATTAAACATCTTTTCGATAAAATTATCATATTTTGCCGTGTTAATTAAATTTATATTGTATTCCATTGCCTCATTGTAAAAACATTTTGTTTATTAAAAATATGACTGAATACTGAATATTTTAAGCTTTGCCATATCATCTCTTTTACTACTATATAAGTGTTAACCATTTAATATCCTGTGAATTACTTAATTTCAGCATCTGCATTAGTTGAAACTGCTGATCCCACCTTTACATCTCTTTATGATCTCTTTTAATATCTAACTGCTGTCTCCTTTGAATTCTTCTTTAGACAGGTCGACCTTCTCACTTTGTTCCTATGTGTTTAACCTGGTCTCCTCTTTCCCATATGAATCCTCTCTGGGTTGAATAATTTGCACTTGGCTCTAGAGTTTCACCTTCTACAGTTTTCTTCTTTATCTTACTAGTTCACTAGTATTTGACTAGGCTAGACTCCCCGCCCTTATGTTTTATGGTTTCATTTGTCCAATAGAAAATTCCAATTGTTGATTGTGGGTATGCAACTAGAACTGCCATTGCATTTAAATTTCTGGCTCCTTCTAGTAGTCTGCAGGTGCCAATAGCTGTTTTTTGTTTGTTTGTTTGTTTTTTACTGTGAGCCATAGCTCCCTTTGAGTGGTGCCTTCTCTAGTTGCAAGTCTTGCCATGTTCAATCCAAAGAGAAACAGAAGTCATCAGCTGTTGCCATTCCATAACATGCTTCACTTTCTTGGTCTCGTAAATGTGTCCACACAACTGTAAACATTCTCTTTAAACTCTTTGTGTGTTTGTGTGTGTGTGTTTTTTCTTAGTTTCAAGTATATAGCACATTAGTTAGACATTTATATAATTTATAAAATAATCCCACTAATTGCTTCTTCTCTCCTCTGGTTTTCCACCTAGCCAATGTATTAATGCTAACTGCATTCTCTATGTCATGCTCTTCATCTCTGTGACCATCTATCAACTACTAATTTGTACTTCTTTAACCCTTCACCTACCCCTCTGTCCATCATTCAATTGTCCTCTATATTTGTGAGTCAGTTTTTTTATTAGTTTGTTCCATTTGTTCCTTAGATTCCACATGTAAGTGAAATCGTATGGTATTTATCTTTCTCTGTCAGACTTATTTCACTCAGAGTAACAACCTCTAGGTCAATCCATGTCGCTATAAATGGTATGATTTAATTTTTTAATGGCTGAGTAATATTCTATTGTATATATCAACCATAACTTCTTTATCCAATTATCTCTTGATGGGCATTTAGGTTGCTTCCATATCTTGGCTATTGTAAATTGTGTTGCTATGAATGTTGGGCTGCACAGATCTTTACAAATTATTGTTTTGATTTTCTTTAAATAAATACCCAGAAGTACAATTTCTAGGTCAAAAGGTATATTCACTTTTAATTTTTGAGAAACCTCCAGATTGTTTTTCATAGAGGCTGTACCAATTTACAATCCCACCAACAATGTATAAGAGTTCCCTTTTCTCCACATCCTCACGTAAATTTGCTGTTCTTTGATTTATTGATGATAATCATTCTGACAGGTGTCAGGTGATATCTCATTATGGTTTTAATTTGCATTTCTCTGATGATTAGTGACCTTGAGCATCTTTTAATGTGTCTGTTGGCCAACTGCCTTTCTTCTTTGGAGAAGTATCTATTCAGGTCTTCTGCCTATTTTTTAAATTGAATTGTTTGTTTTATTGCTGTTGAGTTGTATGAGTTCTTTATATATTTTGGATATTAACCCCTTATCAGATAAATCATTAGCAAATATCTTCTCCCAATCAGTAAGTTTGATGTAGTCCCTTTTGTTTATTTTTTCTTTTGTTTCCCTTGCCTGAGGAGATATATCCGAAAAGAAATTACTGTTAGTAATTTCAGAGAGTTTACTGCCTATGTTTTTTTCTAGAAGTTTTATGGTTTTAATCTTACATTTAAGTCTTTAATCCACTTTGAATCTATTCTTGTATACTGTGTAAGAAGGTGGTTTAGTTTCTTTTCTTGTATGTATCTGTCCCATTTTCCCAACACTATTTATTGAAGAGACTATCTTTACCCTATTATATATTCTTAACTCCTTTGTTATGTATTAAGTGAGCATATAGGTGTGGATTTATTTCTGGGCTTTCTATTCTGTTCCACTGATCAATGCCAGTACCATGCTGTTTTGATCACTGTAGACTTGTAATATAGTTTGATATCAGGTAGTGTGATACTTCCAACTTTCTTCTTCTTCCTTGAGATTGCCATGACTATTCATGGTTTTTTGTGATTCCATATAAATTTTAAGATTATTTCTTCTATCTTTATGAAAAATGCCATTGGTATTTTGATAAGGATTGCATTGAATCTATAGCTTGCTTTGGGTAGTATGGCCATTTTTACGATGTTGATTTGTCCTATTCATGAGCATGGTATATGCTTCCATTAATTTGTATCTTCTTCAGTTTCTTTTTTCAATGACATAATTTTGTGAGAACAGGTCTTTTACCTCCTTGGTTAATTTGATTCCCAAGTATTTTACAGTTTTCAATGAAATTGTAAATGAGATTGTTTTCTTAATTTTCCTTTCCAAAAGTTCATCATTGGTATATAACCATGCCACTGCCTTCTGAATATTTATTTTGTATCCTGCTACTTTACTGAATTCATTGATCAGTTCTAACAGTTTTTTGGTGGAATATTTAGGATTCTCTACATATAGTATCATGTCATCAGCTAATAGCGAAATTTTTACTTCTTCCTTTCCAATTTGGATGCCTTTTATCTCTCTTTCTTGTCTTATTGCTGTGGCTAATACTTCCAATACAATGTTAAAAAGGAGCGGTAAAAGCGGGAATCCTTGTCTTGTTCTTGATCTTAAGGTAAATGCTTTTAGCCTTTCCCCATTGAGAACAATATTAGCTGTCGGTTTGTCATATATGACCTTTATTATGTTGAGGTATGTTCCCTCTATTTCTACTTTGCTGAGAGTTTTTATCATAAATGGATGCTGGATTTGGTCAAATGCTTTTTCTACATCTATTGATAAGATCATATGATTTTTATCTTTTAATTTCTTAATATGGTATATCACATTAACTGATTTGTGGTTATTGAACCAACTTGGAATCCCAGAAATAAATCTAACTTAATCATGGTGTATGATATTTTTAATGTATTGCTGAATTCGGTTTGCTAATATTTTGTTGAGGATTTTCACATCAATGTTCATAAGAGATAATGGACTACAGTTTCCTTTTTTTGTAGTCTTTTCCTGTTTTTGGAATCAATGTAATGGTGGCGGTGGCCTCATAAAAGGAGTTAGGGAGCCTTCCCTCTTTTTGAAATTTTTGGAATAGTTTGAGAAGAACAGGTGTTAATTCTTCTTTGAATATTTGGTAAAATTCGCCTATGAAGCCATCTGGTCTAGGCTTTTTGTTTTTGAAACATTTTTGGTTACTGATTCGATTTCATTGGTGGTAATTGATTGGTTCAGATTTTCTGTTTCTTCTTCACTCAGTCTTGAGAGATTGCATATTTCTAGGAATGTGTCCATTTCTTCCAGATCATCTAATATGTTGACATAGAATTGCTTGTAGTATTTTCTTATGATCTTTTGTATTTCTGTGGAGTCCATAGTTATTTTTCCTCTTTCATTTCTGATTTTATTTATATGAATTTTCTCTCTTTTTAACTTGATGAATCTGGCTAAAGATCTGTCAGTTTTATTTATCCTTTCAAAGAACCAGCTCTTAGTTTCATTTATCTTTTTCTCTTGTTTTTCTAGACTATATTTTGTTTATTTCCACTGTGATAAATTATGTCCTTCCTTTTATTCACTTTGGGCTTTGTTTGCTGTTCTTTTAAGTGTAAGATTAGATCATTTATTTGAGATTTTTCTTGAGGTAGGACTGTATTACTATGAATTTTCCTCTTAGGACTCCTTTCACTGTGTCCCATAGATTTTTAGTCATTGTGTTTTCATTTTCATTTGTCTCTAGGTATCTTTTGATTTCTTCCTTGGTCTCTAATAACCCATTCATAGTTTATTAGCATGCTATTTAGCCTCCATGTGTTTGTGTATTTTCCAATTTTTTTTTTTGTAGTTGATTTCTAATTTCACCCCATGGTGATCAGAGAAGATGGTTGTTATGATTTCAATCTTAAATTTACTGAGATTTGTTTTGTTTCCTAACATGTGGTCTATCTTGGAAAAATGTTCTATATGCACTTAAGAAGAATGTATATTTTGCTTTGCTTTGGGGTAAGATGCTCTGAAAATACCTATTAAATCCATCTAGTCTATTATATCTTTTAGACCCATTGTTTCCTTGTTGATTCTTTATCTGGAAGATTTTTCCATTGGTGTTAATGGGTATTTAAGTCTCCTACTATGAGTGTATTACTGTTGATCTCTCCTTTTATGTCAGTCAAGAATTTTTTTATGTACATAGGTACTCCTATGTTGGTGTGTATATGTTTACTAGGGTTATGTCTCTTTATTTATTGATCCCTTTATCATTAGGTAATGCCCTTTTTTGTCTCTTATTATAACCTTTGTTTTAAAGTTTATTTTATCTGATGTAAGTATAGGTACCTCAGCCCTTTTGTCATTTCTATTTGTGTGAAATATCTTTTTCTATTCCTTTATTTTCAGTCTGTGCATATCATTTACTGAAGTGGGTCTCTTATAGACAACATATGCATAGGTCTTTTTTTTTTCTTATCAATTTGCCTACCTTATCTTTTAATTGGAGCATTTACTCCATTTATATTTAAATTGATTACTGATAGGTACATAGTTACTGCCATTGTATTATTTGCATTATTTTTCTCTTTTACCCCTTCTCTTTTTACATAAGACACTTTAACATTTCTTGTAATGTTGGCCTATTGGTTATAAATTTCTTAAGCTTTTTCCTGTCTGGAAAGCTCTTTTTCTCACCTTCCATTTTAATCAAAAGTTGTACTTGGTAGTATATTTGTGGTTGTAGATACCTGTTTTTCATAACTTTGAATATTTCTTGCCAGTCCCTTCTGGCCTGCAAATTTTCTATTGAATAATCAGCCAACATTCTTATGGAGTACAGTTGTAAATAACTAATTGCCTTTCTCTTGCTGCTTTTAAGATTCTTTGTCTTTGACTTTTGGCATTTTAATTATGAAGTGTCTTGATGTGCATCTGTTTAGGACTCTTTGTGCTTACGGAACTTGTATGTCAAATTTCTTTGCCAGGTTAGGGAGGTTTTCTGTCATTATTTCTTCAAATAGATTCTCAATCCTTTGTTCTCTCTGTTCTCTTTCACATACTCCTGTGATCCAGATATTGTTATGCTTCATGTTGTCTCAGAACTCTCTTAAACTATCTTCATTTTTAAAAGTTTTTTTTTTCTTTCTGTTGTTCTGATTGGGAATATTCTGCTACCTTTTCTTTCAGTTTGCTGATTCAATCTTTTGCTTCATCTAATCTACTGTTGAATCATTCTAGTGTATTTTTTCTTTCAGTTACTGTATTCTTCATTTTTGTCTGGTTCTTCTTTATGGTTTGTTTCCTTATTTATTTATTTATTTATTTATTTATTTATTTTTTTTTTTGCTTACTATCTCTCTGTTGATGTTCTTATTGTGTTCATCCATTATCCCATAAGTTCGTTGAGTATTCTTATAACCATTATTTTGAACTCTGTCTCTGTTAGGTTGATTGCCTCTATTTCATTTAGCTTATTTTCTGAAGTTTTCTACTGCTGTTTCTTTTGTGCATCTTTCTTTGTTTTCTCATTTTATTAGCTTCTCTGTGATCATTTTTATGTTTTAAAATTTTTTGTTTGGTGTCTCAGTCTTGGTCAGATGGTCTAAAGTGAAAGGTGTCTTGTGTGGTCAATTGGCACACTTTCCCTGATACCCTATGCTGGAGGCTCTAGATGTGATCTTTGTGTGGATTGTGTGTAATCATCTGTTGTCACCAAGACTGTATTGTTAGTACATTAGTGGATGAGATTAATCCTCGGGCTAACTAATTGTGGGAATTGGCTGCACCCTCAGGATGAAAGTTGTTGTGTGGGGACTGACCCCACTGAGTAAGCTTGTGTATTTGTCTCAACCACTCTTTGTGTATATCACTGCTGGAACTAGTCAGAAGTTGCTCCAGTGTGGTCAGGTGTCAGCCTCTAGATGCGTTGGTGTTGTGGCCCTTTGGAAGGGGCCAAGGTCAGCCACTGCTTTTGATTTATCAGGGCTACCCAGAGAGAACTACAAAGTGATCCACTGATGATTGTTGCCTATGCTAGATTTATAGATAAGTGGAAGAGACAGCGCTGTAGGCAGCCCTCAATTATCCTCCATCCCTGACCTATGGCAGTTTAGCAGAGGGACCAGTGCTCCTCAAGGCCTGATATTGCCTATCAGTTGCCCATAAGTCTCTGAAATTGGAAGAGCCTCTGGGTGGAAGAGCCTTGGGTGGCTCAGGGACCCCAAAAGTCTTCTGTGTTTATTGTGTAGATTTCCCCCTCCACTGCAGTGTCAGTTTACATGCCAGTGCTGTCTTTGTGGCTCCCTGTACAAGTTACAAATCATAGTAAGGTTAGCTGTTGCTCACCCTGGGCCTACATGCAATACCCCAGGGCAGGGGTAGCTGCCTATCAACATGTGGTGGGTACTTTGTGTATTGGATAAGGCAATATGCAAATCAAGAGATATTGCAGCTCGTATAGACAGCAGTGATCTGCCTACGACTGTTTTCCCTGAAATGTGTGCATTGCACTAGCCAAGGTCTGTTGCTTATACAGACTGTGCAACCCCAGAGCCAAGTAGGGCAGAAGAGGCTGCTTGTCCATGGGCTGTAGGCACTCTGTTGCTTGGGTTAAGTGGGATCTCTAGGAGAAAAGGGCCATCAGGCCAATACAGCTTCAGTTCTGTTGTACTTCTGTGCCTGGGCATTCCTGCTGTAGTCACAGATTACAGTGAGACTAGCTGCTGTCTTGGGTGGTCCCACAGACTTCTGTGCTCCTCAGACACAATATTGCAACTCTTGCAGTCAGCAGAGGTCTGCCTGAAGTTGATTTCCATGCAGTGCCCACCCTGTGCTCATCAAAGTTTGTTGCCTGTATGGATTGAGAGACCCAGGGGGAGGGGCAGATTGGTGGTGATTCACTGCCAATGGGCAGCCTGGGGTAATTTGTGGGTAGTGTGGGGAGGGGTCTCAGGGAGACAATGGCAATCAGGTCAATACAGCCTCAGTCTTGCTTTAACTTCAGTAACCATTTGTGTGTTCCCACAGTAGTTCCAGATCACAGCAATACCAGCTACTGCCTGGAACTGGCCCACAGATCCCAGAGATCCACCCAAGTTTGTGTTGGCAGCAGTGATCTACCTGAAACTATCTTGGAAGTACGTGCTCATAGTGCTGGCCACCAGCTGCGAATGTTTGGCCCTGAATTAGTGCAGGGTATGGCAGTCATCCAACAATAAAAGCCTCAGGCAATGTGCAGGTTGTGTGAGGCAGCCTGATCTCCTCGGGCCAGCGTTTTCTAATGGCTCTGTGGGAGGGGTATGCACAGTCAAGCAGGTGTGGTCTGTAGATTGCCAGGTAAGGGAGCCAGACTAAGGCACAGTGGTGGCTGTGCTTCCAGCACTTGTTCTGGTGCCAGGTAATACAGACTTTCTTGGTATGAATCCTGCACAAGCCTCTGAACCCACTGGTGTTCCAGGTGAGTGTCCTGAGGTCAGAGAATCTGTGTGTAGGCCCTTCAAAGGGACATTTAGGGTTTCAGTCTTCTTCCGTGTCATCCAGATAGGCAGAATTCCCTCTGGTTTTTAGGGTCAGAGTTATTGAAATCTCCTCTTGCCTGGGCTGGGGAGCCCCCAAATGAGACCAGGACCCCACCTCCTTCAGAAGATCCTCTGCAGTCTCGCTCTCCTTCTTGGTGATCCTCCACCACCCTCAAGTGCAGATCTAGCTGAATTTGCAACTTTGCCTCTCCTACTGGCTTCAATGTGGCTCTTTTATATTAACAGGCACCAATGTTATGCTCAGCTGGACTTCAGGCGATTCTCCACATTGATCATTTTATAATTTGATTGTAACTTCAATGTAGACCTGGGAGGAGAGAAACCCTACTTTTACCTAGTCAACTATCTTGTGCTGATTTATCATTAAACTCTTTTCAATCACCTTTTGTGAGTATGCCTTGCATCTTTCCTTCTGGAACTCTGCTAGATACACCATCTGCCCAACCCTAACAAACATCAGCAAAAATTGAACGAAGAGCAAACTGAAAAATAAAAGTCCCAGTAAAGAAATAGAAGCTATAGAGAAGACACAAATGGAAATTTTAGAAACTAAAAATGTAATAACCATTAAGAACACTGGATAAAGAATACATGGAATCTCTGTATTATTTCTTACAACGGCATGTGAACCTGCAATTATTTCAAAATAAATGTTTAATTTAAAATATATATTTTAGAAGTAGAAAAAAATAATTTTACTTAGAAAGTATCAGTATCCAGGCTAAAAAAAAAAAGTCCCCAAATAATAATGTTTTTCCTTTTCCTATTTTCCCAGTTCCTCTTTTTAAACAGCTTGGTTGTGGGTATAGTTAATACACAAAAACCTGAACAAATTGATTATATACAATTTGATGAATTTGGATGTATGAATACACTCATGAAACTAGCACAGCAATCAAAGTAATAAACATATCTGTCACTTTCCAAAGTTCCCTCACATTCCTTTGTTGTTGTGTGTGTTTTATACCATGTTTTTAAGCACTAAATCACAGTATTGACACTCTATTTCAAAAAATCCTTAAGAATTCTCTTTCTTATACCTATAATCTAACTCTTGATATCTTTACAGTTTATTCTTTTGATAAATTAACTTTCTTATAAAAATCTAACTGCTTTTATCTCTTAATTATTAACCAATTAATAGCTATATTTGATGTATTAGGAATATTGATAGATAATCATGAACCAGACTAGGTAGGGCTTTCAATTTTATTTATAAATGTGAGTCAGAATAAGATTGAGTATAGAGTAAAGTCTAAGTGAGAATTAGCTTGTTATCTTTGTCGTCTTTTGTCAAATAATATTTTTTCATACCATGTAATTTATCCTGTGAAAATTTTCAATCATGATTTGAACTTATCTAAATGGCTTACATAGGTTTTATCTACCTCCAGATAATCTAAACATTCTTATTCATTCTTCTAATATATTAGTAGTTGTTTTAAATTGACGTTTATATGTTTAATCCATCTAAAATTTAGTTATAAGTTATGGAGTAAAAATTTGTATTTATTTTCTTCTGAATAGAATATTAGGTACCCTTGCACCATTTTTTAAAAACTCTGGTACCCCAGTTAGGGCACAATATCATTATTATTATTATTATTATTATTATTATTATTATTGCTATATAACTACTTTGACCAATTTCTTGACTTTCCATTATTTCCACTAATGTCTTAGATTTCTACTGTACAAATATGCTATTCTGATTAAAAAAATTTGGTAGCCAAAGGACAGGTGTCTTTTCACTATTCCTTTTCAATGTTTGTTTAATAATTTCTTACTCATTCTTTCACATGCACTTCAGAAACATTTGCTGTATAAAAAGTTATTTTGTAATTCTGGTTGACATCAAATTAAATGCATTAATATAACTAGATAACATTTATATAGTTAACTTTTATAATGTTATGCTTTTGCTTCATTTTGTCTATTCATTTTTTCAGACATCTATATTTAAAAGTGCATTTCATCTATCATTTGTGTGTGTGTATGTGCCCCTATGCCTATGCAGTTTTTTAAATAAGACACTAGGTGATAAGATCATGCCAGCATTATTAAATAAGCTGGGAAATTTTTCATGTAATTCTTTTATGACAATTTTTAAAGTATGAAGAGTTTGTCTCTTGAATGTATGTTAAAATTCACAAGTGAAACTACTTGAGACTGATGTCTTTTAAAATCACATACCTTTGAAAATCTTTTCTTCTAAGGTTTTAGAATGTTGACTCTTTTATCTCTTCTTAGAACTGTCACATAACAATTTAAGTCATTTTTGTGTCTGTAGTCTACCTACTTTCTCAGTCCTGAGGTTGTACATATTAGTGCTTTTTATTTTTCTTTTTGAGATTGGTGTTTTTAAGAAAAGAAAAGTTAGCTTTGTATAGAATTTTATGTTAATTTATTTTCTACTTTAACTTAATCTAAGCTTTTTCCATGATCTATTTTAATTCAATTTTTATTTTATTTTTTTAATTTCATAAAATAAATAGAACACATTTTTTTTTCATTTCTAAAAAAAGAAAAGTATTTAAACAGAAATAATTCATTTTTATAAGAAGCTTTGCTAAGATATGTTGCCTCTTAAAAATCTTTTTTTACATAGAAATACCTTTAATCCATCTAAATTTAGATTCATCCATTTTAAATTTATGTTCATTTAATGTTAAGCTACTTTTGTTGTTGACTTCTAGATTTGTTACATTAAAGTCTGAGAACATGGCCTCTACAGTCACTATTTTTAACATTTGCTGAAGCTGTCTTGTTACCCAAATACAAGATTTATTGTTGTAAATGTTCCATAGACAAAGAGAAGAATGTGTTTTTCTGTTTCTTGATTCAGACATCCTTTTACCTTTGTGTTTACATTCAAGTTTTCAAATTACTTTTCCCTACTCTTGAAGTGACAGTGATTATAAGGATGGGGAAACACCTACAAGGGCTGAGACAATAGAGTCTACATCAGATGCTTCATGAAGTAATGTACTGTCCTTGCTGCTCATTGTAGTCCTTCAGCTGTTCTGCAATTTGGACTATATAATGTGATCTTAGCTGCCTTCTCTTCAGTTTGAATTGATGTTTCTTTCTATTGCTATTAGCTAACATATTTTTCAAATTTAAAATGTTATTATAGTTCTCTTTTCTATTTCAGATCAAACCTTATTAAAATCCTGATTCCTACTCATTTTGTTGTCAGTTCCCTTAAGGTATACTTAGCAACCCTCGGGCTTTTAGAAAGAGGAGGGGAACACAATTAGTTTACCAAGAGCTGACACCTTAAAGGCACACTGTTAAAAATACCTATAAATCAAAACTCATAAAACACATTAACATTTTTAAGCAGAACTGTCCCAAAGGCCACTTAGAGGAGAATGGATGTAGGCTTTCTTTCCAAATGCTTCATATCCTTTCTTTTAAAATGTTTTTTTCTTCGATATTTTGGCAAGGGACCACCATTATATATACACATTATAAAAGCCACTTAAAACAACTAATGTGAGAAAAATCAATCTGAATTCACTATCTGTTTTAAGTACCATTATATTAAAACATCTGTCTTCATATAACATAGATGCCCATGTTTAAGATGCTTGAAGAAATGTACTACATCCATAAAAGATATAGTTGATGTAAAAATATTGATTTTTCAAAATATAAAGAGTAGGAAGTGCATTATCGAGTGGATATAATTTCTAAAAATTACCTGAGTGAAAATTCAAGAATAAAAGTGCATTTCAGGGATACCATTTATGTAATTCCATTCAAACAAATAAGAAATAGTTATCAAGTAGCAATCTTCCAATATACTCAGGAGGCCCTTCAGGTCTAAGAGGAAGAAAAGTTAAGTCCACTTTGGCCTTCTGCGCTTGAGGTGTCTATGATAGCTGATTAAAAATCCCAAACACAGTTACCCTATCTTTACATCCAGATGTTTCTTAAATTTCTATCATAAGAAATATGATATCTATATTATTTACTTCACTTAAATATCTATAATATTTACTTCACTTAAATTGATTTAAACTATTAAATTTTGAGTCCTCAAAAGCAAGGACTACTTTATCTGTTTTATCCTCAGAATCTTGTACATTGATATATGGAAAGTGTAAAGGTGTCTGTGGGCTGTTTATGTCTCAGACTTTTTGTGAATATGAAAGGACCAAGGATAATACATTAGTTTCCATGTACCCCACATTCTAAAGTAAGGTTTAGAAACTTTTGTAAGACAGTTAAAAAGACTATAATAAGATTTTGCCAAGAGAAACTTGTCTCTCCCCTTTGTTGTTACTGTTATTGCTGTAGATGGGGTTGAGGTATTATACAAGGCAGGGAGCAAGAATTTTTTGAAATTAATTGTTATTGAAATGCTACAGCATTTGCTTTCCTCACTTGATGGAGAAGAATAAAATGTTTCTCTATCATCTCAGGAGAGTGCAGCTTCAAAAAATAATTCAGAGAGCCTGATATGCATCTTCTGGAGGATATCTGGGTCTGAGATCTGACTTCTCCATGATAAGTCAAAAGATAAAACTTTGATTACATATGTCTAAAATATCAAAACAAAGCATGAGAGGGCTGTGATGGAGGAAGCTACATTTCTCCTGAAGTCAGGACAAATATACAAGCATTAAAAAGCTGAGGGGACTTCCCAAGGTAGTTGGCCTAGAGTCATCTGAAAAGCAATAGTCCTAAAAGGGATAATGTGAATACCTGCAGGCCAAGGGTTGAGGGGGATGGTATAAAAGAGAGTAGATTCATGTCAAGGGAATTATAGGTGCAAATTCCATCAAGAGGATCTCTGAGAAACTCAGAATGCCAAAGATTATTTCTTTGTCACCCTAAGAGCATTGAAACCAAATTGTAAGTTTACCAAGCTAGTGAAATATTTGATTTCTTTTATCTCTCTGGTACCCAGAGTAACCCAATAAAAGCCAGCAAGTTTCAAAGAAATAAGTCTATGGCCACTCCACTCTAAACATGCCCAATCTCATCTGATCTTGGAAGCTAAGCAACATTGGGCCTGGTTAGTACTTGGATGGGAGACTACCTTAGAATACCAGGTGCTGTAGGAGTTTAAAAAAGTAAATAAATAAATAAAAATAAAAATAAGAAAATAAAGTATGAAGAAAAGAAGAAAGAAAAAAAAAGAAAAACAAAAGTTGGGGAGAAGTAGAGAATTGTTTTTTTTTTTAAAATATGATCCCAGACTAGCAACAGCAACACCACTAGAACACTTAGAAATTAAATTCTCAAACCTCATTGGACCTACTGAATAAGAAATTCTCAGAGTGAGGCACAGTGTCCTATCTAACAAATTCTCCAGTTGATTCTGCTTCATGTCAAAGTCTGATAACCACTGCCTTAGAGAAAGGAGTAGAAAAATACTCTACTTGTTTGTTGCAGGCTTGGGTTGTGGAAGGAAAAAAAGCTCCCAAACACATTAATAAGATTTTCAATAGAATATGCCTTTTAAATAACTGAAATTGAGTCTTTCTCTTTCATTACAAAGGAACCAAAGAATTGATGGACCATGCTTGAAAGGACAGAAAAGAATGAGATTGGAGAGTGTGTTTGGTAAGAAAAGAGGGAAAATAGCATTACTTTCTTATTGTTTCTTGCAGAGCTCAGTTCATTCAATAAACTTGTCAGAGACATATCAAATAAATGTGTCTGTAAATTTGAATAATTGTACAAGTCTGATGTTCAAATGATGTTCAAAAAAAAAGTCAAAGGAAAAGATAATGACTTTGCTGTGTATTGCATATGGATGCTAGTTAAAGCCATGAGAAATGTGGAGAATTGTAGAAAGGTTAGGGTACCAAAGAAAGGACCTTAGAAACCCCAATATTTAAATAAGAACTGTGAGAAGAGGATCTCAAGATAAGTAGAAAAATAATTGATAGAGTTGTCAAAGAGAAGCTGAGAACTCGGTAAAATATCCTGCAAAGTAGAAAAGTCAGTTGAAACTAGAAAGGAAATAAATTCAGTGGTCTTAATTTTCCACAGAGACCCAATAGAATATGTGAAAATGTGAAATGTTTTTGTTTTTTGTTTGTTTGTTTGTTTATTGTTGTGTTTTTTGTTTGTTTGTTTGTTTGTTTGTTTACCAAGAAACTCAACAAGCCACAGAAGAGAAATAGGCCAGTAACTGGGAGCTGGAAGTGAAAGGTGAAGAAAAGCTTTTAACATGAGACGGAATGTGTAGATATTTAAAAGTTGTAGGTTAAGAGCCATTAGATGTTGAGAACTGAGGAGTAAGTGTTAATGACAGAACACAATCTAGAAGGAGGAGAGGAAGGGAGGAATAATAGGCACAAGAAAACAATATTCATTATTAATTTGAGTTGCAATAAAAAGGATTTGCAACTGAAATAATTATTTAAAAACCCTGGTGAGTGCAAAGGGGGTCTTTAAAGACATACCGTTGAGCCAAGAAAACTAATTGATCTTATTCAAGACAGACAATAACTTACCCTTCCTAACCTCCTCCCCTGATTGGAGGGTTCAAGATGCTATAGTACTACTAGGCATTGCCTGCCCAGATTAAAAAAAACAACAACAACAAAGATATATCTGGGTCTGGGGAATAGAGTACTTCACTATTATGATCAATGTAACTGACTGCTTAGTGCAAAATATAGAGTGACTATTAGAAATGGTTATAGATCTTTTGGAAGATGGACCCTCAGATCATAAGTGCCTCCCTTTGAGAATATAAAATAAATTATAGGGTCCAATGGGGTGGCATGCTGAGGTCACTAGCAAGCCAACACATTGCCTTTCTATTTACACAATGAATTTATCTGCACAGAGGCATTGATTGTTGAATGTGGGTGCCATCTCACAAATTTCAGGTACTGATGGGACATTTCTGTTCATAACACAAGATTTCCTTCCTTACCCAACTAACAAAGCACTGGTTTGACCCACATAGGGGAGGAGAAAAAAATGAGTTTTTGGGTTTTTTAATTAAATATATTATATGTATAAACATACATGATATATATATATATATATATATATATATATATATATATATATATATATATATATATATATATAATTTACTTAGTTAAAATAACGTGAGTAATGACCAAGTTTAGAATATGGCCAAGGGTATGGGTGTCTCAGGATGATCTTTAAGAATACCAGTCCAGGTACTGAGGATGCAGTGTGTTATGTGAAGTTTTTATATGGATACTTAATCACCCAAGGTGATAGTAAGAACTTAAATGAAGAGTATGACAAGAAAAGCTAGGTAAAAAAATTATCTGAAGAAAAGGATAATGACAGAAATCACCAGTGAAAGCATGAGGAAGGGTAGCTGGTAGCATCACCAACTATTATAATCTTCAAAATGCACTGCATAGTTTTTTATATGAGAAGTTACCAATAATAGCTTGGGAAAGGTACTGGAGAACCAACAATATACTTCTCTCAGTTGACACCCATATGGTAGTGCAGTGTCAGAGAATAACAGTTGCTTCTAGGATGTTTTGCAGGGAAATATATACCTACAAGACCACAAGTTTAGAGGGAGAGGGTATGACTATAGTGGAGTTTAACCATGGGATGGGAGTTTCAGAATTCACAGTGGAAATAAATATTTGGGAGCATGAATAGGAGAAAAGGAAGCATTAGAAGGGTATATTGGTAGAACATAACAGAATAACTTATGGAGTAAGCTTACATCTTGCACACTGGTCAAGCTTTTTAAGGACATGAAGAATGATCGATAGTAATCTTTGTATTTCTTATGATGTGTGCAATAAGAATACTGTATAGAATTGGTTGTAAAGAAAGCTGTAATTATTGTTACATTGAATTTGTGGAATCTCTGTTATGTCATCAGTTAAGTAACAGGTTTAAAAAGTGTTTTGAGTTTTACATGCCTTTAATAAACTTATGATCCCACTAAATTTATGGAGAAAGATTATTATAACACTATGAGACATTCTACTTAAGTGGAAATCATTGTAGTATTTTAGTTATTAATCATTACTGTCCCTTCATAGATAAAGGTTATTTTTCACTAGTTTAAGAGGTCATACTTTTGAGTGAGTGAATAGACATTCTAATTCTGTAACCATTAAAATTTTACATATATAATGCTTTTTCTCTAAGGCAACTATAAAAATGTGAATATTTAATTAATGTTAGAAATTTGCTATATGATTATCAATTTTGTACTGTCAAATTATATTATCCGTTATATCCACTTTCTGACTTCCCAAAAATAATTTCAATAAAGAATATTTTAACGTGTAGCAGTTCCATGCATATTGGCTTTTAAAATGTGGCTTGAAAACTTTTTAAATTCTTTATATACTTAGCTTTAATATATTTTAAATTTTCCAATTAAAATAAGAAAATTGTCAAGGTAGATAGAAAGGACTGAATGCTCACCACATAGAAACAATTCATATTTCTTCCCAATATTTTTTCCCACATCACCATGGTAACAACCAGTGGGTTGGCTGTCCAAATAGCATCATTAACGGGTGGTTCTTTTCTATGTAGTCTGGTAAAAAATTGTCAGAAACTCATTTCATGCATTGATTTATATATCAGGTTAAGCCAGGGGCTCTGATTTTTGCAGAATTAGGGTCCATTTATAGATTTGGGGAAAAGATGATTTACTCTGTCACCTCAGTATATTCTAAACCCCAGGAACTTCAAACTTCCAGGTCAATTAGTTCTGTGTATATAAAGACAGGTGAGACAATTGAACTGTGCTCTATGCTGATAGAACTGATAATGGAGATTTTGAATGAATTTCCTCAAATTTCATTCCGAAAACTTCTGACTATCATATCATTTCAATTATATTGAATGAAGGTAGATATTTTAATTGGTTCTTCGGTATACATAGGGGGTTAAGTTAATTATTAACCTGAATTTCTACTATGGTTGACATTAGATGCAGAAGATATGGCTATTTTTTCAACGCCCTTAATGTCTCATCATTATGAAGGAACAAATTAAACTACGGATGTGACTTCTCTGATTCATGTTGTTGAACTTAGTATTTGTTCAATATTTAAGTACAGTTGAATATTCTATTATTTAAAGCTCAAATTAATTACCATTGTCCTTACTCATGGTCAATTGTAATAAAATATTTATTCTATGTATTTTAAATATGCAGAGTTTTATTTATATTCATGACAAAATATCTAAACTGCTTTAACAGAAACCCTGATAAATTCTGTTAAGACTTAATTCTTCCTTCTAAGAGCAAGAAAAAGATAATTATTGCAACTAATAAAATGGAGTTAAAAAAAAGGCAAAAACAAGACTTAAAAAGACAGGAATCATATAATTCCAGAAACAGAAAAAAGTTCACATTCTCTTTAGAGAACTGCATTGGTTTAGTCATGACCAAAGACCATCCATTTCTGAGCATTTCTGCTCTAGTTAAAGTTCTGAGAAAGGAATTGGCTTTGTCTGAGTCACATGTATGTGGTTTACACAGGAGCCAGAATTCGGTGGTTGGTAGTTTTACCACAATCACATTGAATAGGAGAAGGTATCTCTGGAAAATTGAGCTTCAACTAATAATTCAAACAGAGGTTATTTTTATTATTTTTTTGTTATTTTATAATACAATACACACATGCACATATTTTTCCTACATATATTTACTTCCAAAAATGTCCTCATCTACAAAATTGACCTGACTCATAAGTAATTGCAAATAAATTCACTGACTTGTCTAAGAGAGAAGATCTAAAAAAAATCTAGGTAAAGCCTACCAAGGCCAGTGTCACGAAGCTTCTTTTCTCCAAATCCAGTGTCTTTAGAAACTGTTATGAACTCATGTTAAAACAAAAATATTGCCCAAAATTATATGTAGTGGAAATTCAGAGGAAGGACTGAAATTCTCATCTACTCCTCCAGCCTTAAGTCTTCTAAGAACCTAATTTTCTAGTCCATTAAGTCACAACTGATGAATTAGTGTAGATCCTGACCCCAGGCCATCACTGCTTATAAACAAAGTAGAAAAGAAAATGCAATGATTGAAGATTTTGCCTAATCAAAGGATTTTCCTTTTGTCCTTAGGGACTTTCTATTAATGAGGCTATAATATTCCAGTTGCCCCTTCTTTGCTGTTTTCTGCATATCTTCAGAGCCACCTGTAATTTGGACAAGAGACTTTCCATTGCTTAGCTGATCTGAGGCACTCACCAAATTTCATTGGTTGATGGTGAGAAAGTGGTATATATAGGCACTCAAGAAAGAGTAACTTGCTAATGTAGCTGATGTGTTTTTTCTGAGGCTATCCAGACCTTCTTTACATGTGCTAAGTTTGCCTGATGCCACACAGTGGCTACACATTTCCAACTTAACAGCCAGATAAGTGAGAGAAAACTGGGCCCCTGAGACTGAAGGTTCACCTGCTAGACCAAGGGTAAGTGTGCTGTCTCCCAAAAAGCTGAGTGATAAAGCAGAATCTGTTCCTCAAACCAACTGCATATCTTTCTGGATGAAATGCTTTCTTTAACTTTTATGATTCATTTTACTAGATCTTTGTTTTCTTAATTTAAATTTATATTACCTTTGAACTTATATTTAATTATAATTATATTTAATTGTAATTATTTTAAAATAAATTAATTTAAAATAAATATTTTAAAATAATTACAATCAAATGTACGTCTGAGCAACACCTGTGATTTTTTAAGAGCAAGGAATATATCTACATGACCTTGGGTATGCCCCATGCCTACTGTTGGGCATGGCTTATATTTGGTGTTTCATAAATTTTTAATCTAATAGGTTAATCATTGAATTTCTAGAAATTCTAAGTGAGTTATAATGATTCTATATTATTTCTACACATTTTAAAATGTATAACAATATTTTTTTCTTCAAAAGACCTTAGAGTCGCCTAATCATTGTCTAGATTTATTTTACTTGCATTGAGGAAATCTAAAGTTTTGTGACCCAATGTAAAGATGACCTTGGTTCACCATTAGAAAATTAACAAAGGAGAGAAGTGTTTTAAAACAGCTTGCTTGTTTTGAAATCTTAAAATTTCGTCTTACTCATTAAGATAAAGGTGTTACATTAACTATTTTTGTAAAGAATATCTTCAGCTGATCAAGTATACTTTGATGTACCTTGAACATTCATCCTACCAGAATGAAAAGGAACTTCTAATCAAAAAGGCTCTCACTAAAGTTTGCCCTAGTGGGAGGTGAAATGTGTCCTGGGTGAAGAAATAGCGAGCTTCTCAGGCAACTTGCACTCTGAGACCTATCAAGATATGCCAGAAATGAAAACCTTCAGATGTGATTTTAAAATGCTTCATTTCTTTTTTAAAAAATGTTTTACATGTTACAAATTTAAGAAATATTAATTAGATAACTCAGAAACCTAATAGAGATAAATAGTAAGTTTTTGATCTTTTTAATTTTGAATGCAAGAATTGTAAGGGACAAAAGAAAGTGAGGCAAAACCCATGGTTGGGTCCTTGAGAAGATTATGTTTCTGTTCTTTGTGTGAACTCAGCATTGTGGATGTTCAGGTGGGACATATTTCGGTACTAAATATTAGGAACTATTTCAGGGACACCACTAGTATTATGTGATCCATCTCTGTGGTATGCGGCAGTGACTCCACACATTGACTCTTTCAGCAAATATTGACAGACATTATTCTAGACTCTGAGGGTACCAAGGTACAAACAAATCCATTGCCCTCAAAAAAAGCTTACCTTCTTCTGGGAGAGAAATACAGGAAAAGTAAACAAATAAATTACAATATAATGACAGGTAGTAGATGGATAGTACATATTTTCAGTTGATTAAAGAAAGGCTCTCTAAGCAGGTATTATTACTTCCAAACAAGAATGTAGTAAGAGGGAAGGCCTTGTGAAAATCATGAGAAAGAAAGAGATATCATTTGCAAATGACTTATAGTTGGGAAAAGCTTAGTGTATTCCAGTAACAGCAAGAAGGCAAGTGAGAGCAAAGCCTGTTAGTGGGAGAAGAGATCAAGAAGTAGGGCAGAGCCAAGATCTTTTAAGACGTAGTAGGTTATAGTAGAGTGTTTACATTTATTTGACTTCAATAGGAAGCCAGTGGATAGCTTGAGCAGAAAAGCAATACAAGATTTGGGTTCATAAAATGATTTTAGTCATTGAGTTGTGGGGCCAAGAGTGGACATAAAGAAATGAGTTACCACATTCTCACCACCCTCAAGGGAAGGAGTGACTCAAGGGATGAGTTTGGTGCTGAGTGTGCTTAGAGTTGGGATATATTTTGAAGGTAGAGATTATAGGACACGTTTGATGGGATGGGTGTTGTATCATCATGCTAAAACTGCCATGACAAAGTACAAAAGACTAGGTGGCTCAAATAACAGAAATTCATTTTCTCACATTTCTGAAGGCTGAAAGTCTGAGATCATGGTGTTTGCAAGGTTGGTTCCTTCTGAGACTTGTGAAAGAAGATTCTATTCCAGGCTCTCTTTGGTTTATGCATGGCAAATCTTTTCCTGTGTTTGCTCATTCCTGTCCTTAAATACCTGTCTATTCAGATTTTCTGATTTTATATAGACATCAATCTTATTGGATTAGGACCCACTCTAATGACCTCATTTTATCTTTATTGATTCTATGAGGACCCTATCACTCAATATGTTCATATTCTGAGTTACTGGGGGTTAGGACTTTAACACATGAAATCTTTAGAAGAACACAGTTCAGCCTGTAACAAATGCAGAGTTGTTTTGAAAGAGAGGAGTCTGGGATAATTTTTAAGTATTTGCCTGAGAAGCTGGATAAATGAAATTGACTTTACTGAATGGTAAGAACATGTTTGGTAAAGATTGAGGGCAATCATAGGAAAACACAATTTCTGTTTTGAACGGTTATAGTAGAAATGCCCATTAAATAGTTGGATATATAAACCTGATACTCAGAACAAAAGATTAGGGTTGGTGAAACACATTTGATAGGCATTTGGAATGCATCAGAAGAGGGGTAGTACTAAAAGCCAGGAGATGGGATGAGAACACCTAGAAAGTGAGTGTGGAGACAGAAAAGTTCTAAGGACTTAGTCAAGTGACACTAAAGATATAAGAATCAGTAAACATGGGAGCAATCACAAAAGTATATTAAAAAGGAATAATTATTAGTTCAGAAAGAAAACCAGTAGGGTGTGTTTTCCTGAGATTTCAGGGAAGAGAGTGATTCAAGAGTAGGATGGTCAATGGTATCTAATGCTACCATGAGAGAAAGATGGGAACTAACTAAGAATTTATATTGGGTATGGCAAGATGACTGTCCTTGGTGACCATAGAATAATTCTTTCAGAGTGATTGTGAGGAACAAAGATGACAAGAATGAGCTGAAAACAGAGGGAAGATGAGGACAAAGAAACAGCAAGTATAATGCATTTTGCTAAATTTGCTATAAAGATGAGCAGAAGAATGGAGCTGCAGTTAGTCAAGGCGGGATCAAGAGAAGGTTGTGGATTGTTGCTTTGGTTAAATTTTTAGTTGAGGTATATTGTAAGATGTGTCTGTAAAGTAAAGAAAAACAATTCAGTAGTATAGGAAAAATTAAATGAGATGCAATTCATTGCACAATATATTGTGATAGGAGGGAAGGCAGATTTTATGAAAACACATATTAGTGGGTTATTAGATTTGTTGGAGGGAAGATATGGTAATTCTAATCTGATGACTTCTCTATTTTGGATGTTCTTTTATAATGAGACTGCAAAATCTTTTCATGGTATACTTTCAAAATATTTGTTTTAAAGTTTTATAATGGCAGAAAGCATTAAAGTTTTATAATGGCAGAAAGCATTCCCATTGACAATTTTATAGTGTGCTTATCATGATACTGGTGGGTTTTGTTTCTTGTATTTAAACTTATGAGATTTTTTGCAGAGGAGAATAAAGGCTGAAGATTTCAATAAGAGGTTGTAAAATAAAATTGAAAAAATATTTTTAGCAGACTGTGTTTTTAAAACTCTTGACTATTTAAAGCAATTTAGTATACATTAAATGAAAAAAGAAAAAACTAAGAAATTAATAATATGAGGCCAAAATAATTTATCTTTCATCTTTTATATCACTCTTTCCTTTTCTCAGTATATTTATCCATGATACTATTTACATGTCTTCCTTTGTTCTGTCAATCACCTTTGAATCTGTAGATTACTCACCGGAGGTAATTCCAAAGATAGATTACTAAGGATTTCTCATAATTACTTAGTGTGACTAGCCATCAGCTGTCCATATTATTTTTCCAGATGTTAGTTTTGAAAAGTGAAAATTGAATTATCTATTCTGAATGGGGAAATAGGCACAACAGGAGACATTTTTTAGCTCCTCTTTTGAGAGATGCTTTGTCTTTCTTAAACCATTATAGATATGGCATTATTAACCTAAACTAAAGATGGGTCATAAAGATGAAGAGCCATAAATCAAAAGTTAGAATACTAGTTACCATTGTGAAATAAATGTGCATAGTGACTGAATGGGGCATGAGGAGGTTCTGGGGTGCTGGGAATGTTCTGTTTCTTGGCTCATGGTCCTTAAGTACAAATCAGCCTGCACCTTGGTCTATACCAATTGTGCTACCCTCCATTACATGTACTCAAAGCAGTTCTCTTGGGTGCACACTCTGTCTCATGTTTGACTTGGTATTTATTGTAGCCCCTTCTTTGAATTTAGAGATAATCTTGAAAGGAAGAGCAGAAGGGTTAAGATAATTAAAATCTCTGATACTGACACATTTCTTGTAAAAAAAATGAATCTTGAACTATTTCCCCCTAAAGTGAGATTTTTTTCCAGATTTTTTTATCTGTCCTTCAGGCAACCATCTCCATGATAGTTACCTCGGGTGGAGAGAATTGAGGCTTACAAAGGATTATCTTTAACCCCATAGTATTTTGGGGTCTGTTGATTTTATTATTTAATATAGAATCACAAGATTACCTTTTGCCCTTCAAGCCAAGATAATATTCTTTAATGTCTTGTGATTTCCATCAATTAAAGATTACACGTATGAATTCTGGGAAACTCTATATAATTTGAACATTTTTTTTATAACTGCTCCTCTTCATTATTTTTTTTCCCCGCTTTGGTAGCAAGTTATAGAATGCAAACTCTAGAAATAAAGTTTATGACATATGCCTTTATCTAAGACAATATCAAAGTTGGAGGAATATAATAAGAATCACTTCATACACCTTGGTGACAGGTATATAAGACATGAAAAGAATATTATCTTATTTGAGGATAATCATATTTTTATCAATTTAATCAAATTAGCATGAAAGATATCTCTTAGTGGGAAAGGAATTGAGTCATTATTTTCTAATGTTTAAGAAGGTGCTGCCTTTTAGAAACCATGGTGACATTGCAAAGTACACAAGACAAATTTCAAATGGAAAATGTTATAAAAAATCCATCTTGTGGAATAATGCTAACTTTTACCTGAAGGCTTATCTTCCATTGTGGCAATGATGATGACATTGCACCATTTTAAATGCATCTATATTGAGAAGATAAAACATGGCAAAATATTGGATCCACAGAGAATTTTAGTAATTGCTCTGACCCTAAAGGGTAAAACATCAGGAACACCAGGAGAGCCATAAAGTGATGATAGTGCCTTCAAGCAGAAGCTACCCTTTTCAATAAAATGCTATAATTCCCTTCTATGCCCTTTGCTGTAATCATTGATGGCAGTGGTCTAATCTCACTTTTATAGTTCTAAATAATGTAAATCATCATAGACCACACTTAACATGGAGAATGTAAAGTACAATTAGTCACTGATTTATTACTTTAGTGAATATTTGAATGAAGAGAATAACCTTGCAATTTTTATACTAGATAAGAATAATGTCATAGTTACTTGGATTAGAAATTTAAAAAGTGAAATGAAAGCCTAGACTCTACCTGGAGAATTCTTATTTTATTCCACATGATCTATTTTTCTTTGGTCTGTTTGAGGATTATCTAGAAATTGGATTTGTGTATACTTTTTGACAGAAAATTACCAAATGTTTTCAAATTTCGGTGTCCAAAGGAACATACACAATAAGCAGATTGATTGTTTTATTTATTTGTGTGCATTTTCCTCACAGATTGTTTTTGCCTACATAGCAGGAGTGCTTCACACTTTTAAAGAAATGAATTTATCAGCTCCATTTATCAAGATATTATTTTTATGCAATGTAATTATTTTAATCTAGAATATGGATTTAGAAATTAAGGGAATATTTTCTTCAATCCTAGCCAATTTTGATATTCTCTATTCTTCTCAGTGCTAGATTTATTCATACCCCTTGTACACATTTGCACACACACTCATTTATTCATCATCTTCCCAGAATACCGAACACCCCTAATTTTAGTTAGAAGAGATTTAAGCAACTCTAACATAACAGTCTGGAGCTCAACATTAAAATTCCCTTGCTGCTTGTCTACTCATATCTGTTTATCTCTGTTCAAAAACTCAACTTTGTTTCTTTCTTTAGTGACTATGTTTTTGGCTCATTAACCAGGATCCCAAATATTTCAGAACTTTCATTCTCTTTGCCAGGTTCTGTCCCAGACAACAAACCTCCCTCCACCAATCTTCCTTTCACTCCCTACACTCCCAAAGGAGCATTGCTGACCCAAATATACCCCTGGGAAAACTAATTTCTCAGGCTGATAGAGCACAATTATACGGTTCTATTTGAGATAAATTTTGTAAATTCTACATACTATATGTGTGGTTTTTCACATATACGGGATATTGCAATATGGTAGGAGTTTTAGTTAAATTAGAACAGTCTCCACCATACCAAAAAATTTACTTTTTCCTAAGTAACACAAATCAACAACTTTAGCTGGGACCTTAATCTCATTGGGACAGAGTTTTCCTGAATACCAAAAAGCGCTGAGTGGGCTTCAGATGCTGCCGAGATACCCTGTAATGTCTGGTTTCCCTCAATGACCTTATGCAAATGTTTAATGTCACTTCTGTAGTTACAAAAATATAAATTAATAAGGCCAGAATAACAGTGAGACCCCTGAATAGCCATGTTGTTTGAAACAATTCATATTTATTCATCCCAAACTGCCCAGCCCAAGGGGTGATATATTGATTCATATGCTAATTAAATCTAACATGGCTTTTATTTTTTGTGGGTTAAGAAATTGGAGTCAGACCAGGTTTGAATACCAGGTGCCAGCTATAATTAACCTGTCTGCTTCACAGTTTCCTTTCTTCATAAATTAAAAACTGTTTCAAATTCTTGAGCATTAAATGGATCAACGTATATCATTCCCATTCTGGTGCCTGACACACCCTATATGAATTAGTTCCCTTTCTTCCTACCTCTGAAAACTTTCTGATTACTGGTCTGATCTTCAAAATATCATTTATCTCTGGATTCCTTATCACTATTCTCTACCTGCCTATTAGAAAAAACACTGTGTCCCATGTTGCAACTCTCCATTGCCAAATTCTGCATGGAATTATATTACTATCTATGACCTATCCCTTCTGTACCATGTTTTACTCACATGGTTAGGCCTTCTACTGGCACCTGTACTACTGGCCATGCCTGTGTCCAGTGGGTGACCAACCCTGGGGCCGACCCCGCAATCTGGCCCACTGTCCTGTCATGGTTAATATGTAATCCCTTTTCTTGTTCAAGGATGAGACAGAAAATATTTACACAACTATAAATTAAATATATATATATATATTTAAAAAATACACATATTTTTTTTAAAGAAGATGCATATACAGAAAGATTAATACTTCCCAATGCTGCTGATGAATTTTGAAAAAATTCTTAATAAGTGGTAGAGATGATAAAATCATTTGTGTAAATGTATCTCCTAATAACAGAAGACTTGTTTTCCAAAGGAATTTAATTAGCAGATCACATTAGTCTAAATTTAAAAAAAAAAAGCATAACCATACAAACAATAAATATTTCCATTTGAAAATTCCTGCTCCAGTTAGTTGGGTTTCCTGGAGGAAAAAGAAAAACAAACTAAAAATTTTAAGCACATAATAACACTGGTTTGCCAGTTATTAAACATAACTCAGTGCTGTAAATTTTCTCAAGATTTTTTCTCTAGGGAATTTCCATTTGAAGCTTTTTGGTGCCTAGATTAAAATCTGTAGTACTCACATTTTGCTGCATAAGACCAGTTTACTCATAAGGAATCTGCAGAAAAAAAATTGCCAGTATTTTAATGGTGCTAAAATACTTCCCTACCATGGACAGAAGATATCTTCCTGTCCTTCATTCCTCATCCTCCGAGGGGTCCCTAAGGAGACATAGCTGAATGGGAATCAAAGTACACTCTGTGATTATTTGAGTCCACCCAGATCAACAGCAACACTAGGTTTGTTGGCATAAGGTAACCTGAATTGTGTGAAATTGAACTCTAGTGCAGTCTTATACTTCCTCCTTGACTCTAAATCTTGGCACCAGCAAGTTACACTTGGCAGTGAGAAAAGAGAGAATACTGCCTGTCCTTCCAACAGGTGCTGATTAACCTAACATTGACAAAAGACAAGAAAAAACACCAGGTCTAGCTGTACCCCATAAGAGACAACATAAAACCCTAGAGGGAGGGGGAAACTGAAGTGCTTTTGGGGCATGGTCAGTGTACCTACTGGTGAATGTGTGGCACCATGAAGCAGCCCTGGATTCTGACCTCATAAAAAAAAAGCAGAGCCTGAATGCAGCTTCAGATAAAGGAATTGTTTACTCTCAATAGCTATGATGTTAGAGAAGAGGGGGACTTTAGTTGCTACTTGATTGTAATACTTGATAATGGTAATAAACAGATGGTAACTGACTTGTTTATATAATTACTATACTATATTTTTATTGTTATTTTAGAGAATAGTCTTTCCACTCATAAAAACAAGTTTGCCGTAGAACAGTGTGCCATGTTACTCCAGCAGCAGCTTCATACATCTTGAGTTTATGGTGTCTCTTGAATGCATCACTTTCTCTTGTGCTTGATTTAATCTAATGTTGTTTTGTACACTAACGTCTGTTCAGGCTTGTGGCCTAGGAGCAATACGCTATACCACACAGCCTAGGTGTGTAGTAGGCTATACCATCTAGGTTTGTGTAAGTGCACTGTATGATGTTTGCACAAGGAAAAAATTGCCTAAGGATGCATTCCTCAGAATGTATCTCCATCATTAAGTGGTGTGCAACTGTGCTAAAGTATGTTTGTGTGCATGTTTCTCTATACAAAGTAGAAATTGTCAGGTATCACCTCCATAGCATTTAGCTATTTAGAGTCCAGTAATATCCTATGTAGTTGTAAATTAAAACATTACTGACCCTTGTCCAAAAAAATTACTAATATAATGTTAATATATGTCTTATGTAATTTATACTGTGTTACAGTCACAATTAGAAACTGTTCTTGAATCACAGTTTTTATCCTAACCAAATCTTTTAATATATTTCTCCTAAGAAATTATTTTATTTAAAATAGTGAATATCATATATAGAAATGAACAATAAGAAAATGGGCACATATGTACCCTATATCAAGATGAAATAAATAACATTTTTTTCCAAAAATCTAATTAAAAATAGAACTAAAATGATGCAGATATAAATAAAACTCCTTTGCCATTTCTCACACCTTTTCCTATCTCATAGGTAAGAAGACCCTAAGTTGAAATATGCCATTTTCAAAAATATATTAGAACATATACTTATATCATTATAGTGTTAATATTTTAAATGTATATTTTGAAACATTATAGTTTCTTACTTTATG
This sequence comes from Macroglossus sobrinus, assembly GCA_004027375.1. Taxonomy (NCBI): domain Eukaryota; kingdom Metazoa; phylum Chordata; class Mammalia; order Chiroptera; family Pteropodidae; genus Macroglossus; species Macroglossus sobrinus. The sequence continues at coordinate 471,742 of PVKZ01000607.1, read as the reverse complement.
CATTTTTACTCATTTAATCTTATAATTATAAAAATCTTCAGAATAACGTATCATTCATTTGCACTACTTCATAGTTTTACATTATATAAATAAATTATTTTATCTATTTTTTGTACTAAAGGAGAATTAATTTTCATAGGTTTTATTTAAAAATGACTCTAATAATTAGAATTCTTTTTGCCTACTTGTTTACAGAAAGATACACAAAAGTTTATTTTTACTGGGTCAAATGATACATGCATAATCAATTTTTCCTGATGTTGCCAAATTAATTTCAAAACTATTTGTAGCAATTTAATATTCATCAGAAAAGTTATAAAAGGTCCCATTTTCTCATACTTTTACCAAAACACTGAGTGTTATAAGACATTAATTTAGGTTAAAATAACTATGAAATGATATATAAATGTTCTAAATTTTATTCCCCCCCCCATTTCTGATAAGAATAGGTCTATTCATATCCTTTGCTTCATCTTTTCTTTCTATTAATTTGTTTTATCTGTACTCTGTCTAAAAAATATTTTTCTACACTGATGTAATAAAATTTTTTTCTATGATTTTTTTGTTTGTGTTGGTTTGAAAAATAATTTAATTATGAGTACTTAAGCACAAATATACTTTGCTATTTTGCTTAAATTTAGTGAAGCAACATAAGTTGATTTTATAATTTTCTAAGAGTCTATTTTTCTTTTTGACACATAATGGATTTATGTATTTTAGATAATGAGTAAAAGCTTATGAAGTCCATTATTCTCTTATGCTTTCTTTTAAAACATTTTTTCACATTCATGTCTTCATATGAAATTTATTTTGGCATACCATGTAACATAGGAATCTTAATTATTATTTTTTAATTCATATTTAGTCTAGCCAGTCTTTCCTCACTGACTTGTACTGTTCTCTCTTATCATATATAATCACATGTCTGCATTGGTATCTTTTTGAGACATTTTTGTTCATTTTTGTATTTTTCCAACTTTATGCCAGTGCCACACTTTCTTAATTATTACAAATTTATATAGATTTTGCTAGCTGCTTCCATCACCAGAGATTAACAAGGAGTTCTGGTTGGCATCTGATCATGGTAAGAGCACTGTTTGCTGGCCTCCATTTCTCCATTATCCCTTCATTGTTAAAGTCAGAAAGCAACCAACCTCCATCCAGCTGTCCTGCTTCCATCAGTGGGAGTGCAGCAGGAGCCCTGAAGGTATTCCTACACAAGGCAGTCCACTACAACTTATACTTCCACCATTATCTACCTTAGGACCATCGTGAATAGTTTCTTATGTCTTTTACTACTATTTTTTATACTAGCATACAAAAACAAAGAATTTTAGGTCATCTTTCTTCTCTACATGACTATGAGTGTATATCTTTTCTGAATATGTCTCTCCCCATTCTCAACTCTTAAACTATAGAGACACAAAAATCCATGTCACTCAACAATTCTAAAAATTGTTCAGCCAATATTTCTTCAAATATTACCAATTTCCAATGGCATTTCTTTTTGGAATTCCAGTAGGTGTCCCTATTTTTAAAGCTTCTCATTTTATTCACCCTGTTTCTTAATTTCTCTGTCGTAATTTTGAACTCTGTAACTGCATTTTAGATCATTTCCTCAGTTTCATCTTGAAATTTATCTTCTTCATAATTTAACTAGTGTATTTTTGTGTATACTTTGTTTCCATGATTGTAGTCTTTGCTTCTAAGAGTTTGGTAAAAGTTTATTTAAAACATCTAATGTGTTTTTCATATTTTCTTATTTTATCTGATAGTCATATTTATTTTTATATGCCTTTAATTTTTAAAATATTTCTTTGCACTCTTTAACAAATTTTTTTGTATTATGCAAATGTTTGAGGATTACTAATCTCTCTGATTCTGACTCCAGGTGTTGGTTTCCTTCGTTAACTTCCACTACGAAGCTCCTCTTCAGTGAGCTTTATTAATAATTATCCTGTGACCTGAGCCATGCTGTGTTGCATTTTACCAAGCACTTCAGGGCTGTCATTAGTGCAGGGCCAATTTTTATGATCTTTTCTAGTTGAGGGGTTACTGAACTACTGACCACATCAAACAAAAAGTTTGTAAGATACCTAGCATGGTTATGAATTCTAAGTCTTTTTTTTTTTTTCTCCACCTGAATACTATGAGAGACAGATAAGTTTCCTTTTTCAGTTATTTGTACCATTGGACAGGTAATCTTTTCTCAGTTTATACATTTAGTAGTTTAATTGGATTTTTAAATTTCTCCATTTTGTGTTTGGGCTTTTCCATTCCAAATAACTGAATTTCATAGGTTAAGACTTTATTTCTTGAACCCACATGACCAAGCTAATGGGTTAATGTGGTAGCCACCTCCGCCCATCCACCCTGATTAATTGTTCCCAAAGTTAAATAAGGAGAACTTGCTTTTGTTTTCAATTCCTTCCGCATTTCTTGCACTTGGTGATGTTATTTTTCTCACTCCAATCTCAGGTTTAAATGTGTAAAATAGTGGTATACAGTTTTCTCAAATGTTAATGTTTGGATAGTCTGCAATTTACCTAGTCAGCCACATTTTTTGGAATAAGAAGTCAAATGACTTGTTACTTAACTAGCTTTATTGGATGATATTAAATGTCAAAAGAGCTCTTATTCTGATAAACAAAAAGTAAAGGTTAAAAACAAAAACTATTACTTTGACAATTTAAGCAATGTAACAGTGATGTACCATCATTTTCATAAATGAGACAAAAGCCTTTAAGCAAACTTGATTATGGGAAAACAAAAATGTTTTTAGCAATATATGATATTATGATTTGCTTATGAGTGCAAAGAAAATATTACATCTAGAGTTCTCTCAACCAATAGTGTCAAACTTAAAAGATAACATTGTGAAACATTCACGAAGACTGAAAATAAAAAATTTTCAGTGTACTTTTTAGTAACCTTGACCAAATTACTTAATTTCTCTGTGCCTTTAGTATTTTCATTTTTAAATTGAGCATGAGAATTGTATGTACTTCATAGGTATAATGTGAGGATTAAATAAAATACTTTAACCAACACAATTGGAACAATCTCTAATACATAGTAAACACAAGAGAAATGTTTGCTATTATTGTTGCTATTATTATATGTTTTGGTTATATGTAACTGCATTAGAAACAATCCTTAATTTATGTGATAGTTAATTTTGTGTCAACTTGACTGGATTACGGGGTACCCAGATATTTGGCTACACATTTTTTCTGTTGAGTCTGTGAGGATGTTTCTGAATAAAATTAGCATTTGAATTGGCGAAGTTAGCAAAGCAATTTGTCCTCCCAGTTTGAGTGAGCACCATCCAATCTGTTGAGGGCCTGAAGAGAACAAAATGTAGAAGAAAGAAGGAATTCAACTCTTCTTGCCAGATTGCTTCAGCTGGGACATTGATCTTTAACTGCTCTCTAGGTGTGGTTCTCCGGCCACACTTAGACTGTAATCTACAACAATGGCTTCCCTGATTCTCCTCAAACTCTGACTGAATTACAGAACTGGCTCGCAGCCTCCATAATTACATGACCCAATTCATTCTAATAAATCTTGTCCTATATCTACATCTTATTGGTTCTGTTTCTCTGGAGAACCCTAATACAACTTAATGTTGAAAACAGCTATTTATTATGTTCATGAGTTTTTGAAATAAAAAAAAAGTCATACAGGACATCGTAAATATGACTTCTTTCTACTCCTTTGCATCTGAGGCCTCAGTTAAAAAGACTCAACATCTGGGATTGATTAGAAGGCTAGAGTCTAGTATTATCCAAGGGTTTCTTCAATCATATGGCTGGCATCTGGGATGGGGTTATTTAAATCTGGGATAGATGGATCTATTAATGAGAGCACATGTACATAGCCTTTTTTTGAAGCTCACATCAGAACTCTGTTCTGCAAAAAAGTGTTGTTAAAGAGAGCTTCTAGAAAGCAAGCACTCCAAGATATCAAGGTGGAAGCTCAAGGCTTTCTCTGACCTCGCCTTGGAAATCACATAATGTAATTTCTGTTTCACTCTCTTGGTCACCATGACACTCAGCTTCATAGGAAAAGAGCATGGATCCCACTTCTCAATGAGAGAAACATCAAAAGAATATGTGCCTATGTTTTAAAATTGGTATATCATTTATTTTTATTTTTATTATGGTAACATTGGTTAATGAAATCCATAAGTTTTAGGTGTGCAATTCAACAATAAGATATATATATATATTGCATTGTGTGTTCACCACCCATAGTTAGATTTCTTTCTGTCACCACGTATTTGACCCCTTTTACTCTATCTACCTTTCCCCTTCCCCTCTACCTTCTGGTAACCACTAGTATTCCACATATAAGTGGTATCATGTGGTTTTCAACTTTTTCTGTCTAGCTTGTTTTGCTTAGCATGATTATCTCAAGATCCATCTGTGTTGTCGCAAATGGCAGTATTTCATCTCTTCTTATGGCTGAGTAATATTCTATTGTATATATGTGCCGCAGCATTTTTAGCCAATCATCTATTGTAGGACACTTTGGTTTCTTCCAGGTCCTGGCCACCATGAATAATGCTGTTATGAACATCAGTGTGAAAATATCTTTTCGGATAGGAGTTTTCAAGTCTTTGGAGTTAATGCCTAGTAGAGGGATGGCCGGATCATATGACAGACCAATTCCTACTTTTTTGAGGATTCTCCATCATGTTCTCCATCATGGCTCTACCAACTGGCAGTCTCATCAACAGTGTATGAGGTTAACTTTTTAAATTGATTTTCATTTAATCATATGTATAGAGGCAGACATTTTAAAATAAATTAGGTTTTACTTATAAAAGCTTATTTAATGTATCTATTTATATAATGTAAAACATTTACCCAAGAACAGATATGTTTTTTTTTTCATGTACCATTTATTAAGGAATTACAAGTATACCCTTTATGTGTATCCAAAACTTGAATTTATGAGTCATTAGGATCCTATTAGTTTGTATAGATTTTCTTAGAACTTCTCATACACTTTGTTGTTGTTATCTTTATGAATTCAATACAATCCAGGGCCTTGCTTTCCTTCTTTTATACTAAGAAATTATTGTATTAGTATTTTAGAATTTAGCTTACTTCTGGAGGAATATTTATTACAAAAAAATTAAAGTTAATGATAATAAGTGAAAATTAATGTGTAAATCATAGTCACAATATATTAACTTACAAAAAAAATTCTGCAAAAAAAATGAAGAAAATATATTAGCATCCCAGTGCATAATCTCCTTGAAGAAGAATTCATGAGAAGTGAAATGATTTTCAGACATTGGCTTTGTAAGCATAGAATTTAAAATGTGATACTAATGTCTAGTGGCATCAAGCTGTAGTATCTGGGTACATCTATTCTACCATAATTTTAGCCCATCTCAAGGACAGATAGAGTGTATCAGGACCCCTCCTTTAAGGAAAATGTCAGAGAATCATTTTCAAGGATGATTTTCCTGACTTAGTTGTTGGCCATTCCCATTTCTCATGGAAAACTTTCTGCTTTAAATAGTTTATTGAAACCAATTGAATTATGGTCAGTTGTCACCCTTTTCTTAGGTAGGCAAAGGCTTTCATCTCTCCTGTCTTAATTATTATGTGTTGATTTAGTAGTTTAACTCTTTGACTTGTATAAAAGTTATAGTGTGGGCCAAAAGATCTTGCTATCTATTCTTATGTTACTCATGTGTGTCAAAGTATACTAGACCTGTATAATAAAAATAAATATTTATAGCTTTTTATTTATTCTTCATAACTCAGATTTAACATAAAAAGTATTTACAATATTTAAAATGCTCAACTTAGGTTATATTAAAAAATATTTTTGAAAAATTTCTTTTATATTTTGAAAAATAAAATTTTCACTACTTTCAGACTGTGATATCCAAAACAACTTGCTGCAATTGCTTGATAGGACTCATCAATACATTTTAACTAGAGTGGACAATAAGCATAAATATATTTTCTTCAGAAGAGAATTTTTCGCTATACTCCACCTTAAATCTATCTTTTATTAGGCAAAAATAAATAGCTCATGATAACTTTCTAGAACACATTGTTGAAACTCACTTTGTCTGTATGTTTTTATTTAATCTGTTAATGTAATCTTTGTAGAAGTCACATGTATTTTAATTTATTGAACTCAATATGGGCCAAGCACAATACAAGTGTAAATATAGAAAGGAAGGTGGTAAGACACTAACAAAAGTAATTATGTAATAAACATTATATTTAAAAATATTATCTAATGTATATAACAAACATTGCTCGAGTACTCATAATTTGCTGATCAGTGGGCTAGATCCTTATACTTTGTAAGAAGTTTTTTCAGCTTAGATAAGTAGCATAAATTTTCTTCAGCTTAATTTTGATACATTTTATTTACGCTGAAAAATGTCCCCATCCCCAGTGATATTAGAGCCAAATACCTGCAACCTGAAAATGTTACCTTATTTGGAAAAATGTTCTTTGCAGATGTGATTCAGGATCTTGAGCTGGGAAAATTATCCTCTAGTGTACAGGTGGACCTTAAATGTATCGCATGTATCCTTATAACAGCGAGGCAGAGAGAGGTTTGACACACAGAGGAGAAGGTGACATAAAGATAGATTAGAGGGGGCCTGGTGGGGCTCAGAAGGGTGTGTGTGTGTGTGTGTGTGTGTGTGTGTGTGTGTGTGTGTGTTTAGAGAAAGAGAAAGAAATGGTACATGCATAAAAGAGAGAAGGAAATGTACAGCATAGTGACTATATTTAATAATACTATATGGTATATTTGAAAGTTGCTAAGAAAATAAATCTTAAAAGTCCTCATCACAAGAAAAAAACATTTATAACATGTAAAGTGATAGATATTAACTAGATTTATCATGGTGATCATTTCACAATGTATACAAATATCAAATCATTATGTTGTACACCTAAAACTAATATAATGTTATATGTTAATGAGAGAGAGAGAGAGAGAGAGAGAGAAATATAGAGAGAGAAGTCCTAACCAAACCTTCCTGAAAGTTCAAGGAAGATTTCTCAGAGTAGTGACTACTACTCAGCTGACACTGGAAAGATCAAACAGTGCAGCATTTATGAAACTTATCTTTAAGCAGCAGGAGTGTGAATTGAATAGCAGTCTATCAATAGTAAAGCAGAGTTGAGCTGGTTGTGTATACAGAAAGGAAGACAGCAGGGGTTTCTTTTTGGTGAGCTAGTTAAGTTAGCCACAGATTTTTCAAAAGATATTTGTTACAGGTTTGGGTTGCAGGCCAGAAGTAGCTTGAGCACAGAAATAAAAAATGGCCAGATTCTTTTAGATAAAAGCAGCAGAGAAGCTACAATGTGAGAAAAAACAGGCACAATTTAGATGTCCCATTAGAAGGTAATTGCAAAAGAAAGAATATTCTTTATAGGTGAGAAGTTACTATGGCTCTTTTTTACAAACATGGAAAAGGGTCCTAATACAAATGGTCCTATACACAAATGGAAATTATAATTACTTCTATAATTTTTAAATATCAGGTTTTCTTTCACACACAAAAAATGCTGAATTCATAGAATAAACTATGTCTGTGCACTGTAGAATATACTATGTGGTAAAAAAAGGTAATCCAACTTTTTCTTGTCTGCCTGAAGCCTAATCTTCAATAAACACTGAGATGTATCTTCTGCCCATCCTGCTAACACTCATTTCATTTCATGAAGCCAAATCATATTCAGTAAATATCCATCACTTTTTTCTGTATTCTTGGTGATTCCTTTTTGTATTTTACATGAAAAGAAAGTGGAAAGGGAATGGTAAACTGTTTAAGAAGTTAAGTGAAATGACTAAAATAATGCAAATACCATCACTTTAGAATGCAATAAATAGCATCCAAATTTATAGTCTTTTAATCTATTTTAGAATAAAAACTCCTCCTCCATGAGTTCTCTGCTTTTTGTGCTCATTTTCAAAAGGATATATCTTCTTATTTATTTCTTATCAGTATATCATTTTGGAGAGTGCCACCATCGCAACACAGTCTGTTTATATTAAAAGCAGCATTCTGTTTTTGAGTTTTTAACATTTTATTGTAATATATAATAAAAATAACTCTCTTTTCAATTTTTAAAATTTGAAATTATTGCAGAAATGTATAGTCTTCCCTTCAGGTAAATCTGAGACCATCTGGATAGTCATAATTGAAGTCATAATTGAAGGCCCAGTTATGGATGAGGTGGCCTCAAGAGAGAACATATTGTGAGTAAAGAATGGGTTATCCTTGAACAACCTTCAGGGATTCCTATAATGAATGGCCCAATAGAAGAGGGGAAGTGTAAAGGTATTTGGAAAGGACTAATTACAGGGGTGGGAGGAAAGCAGGACAATATTACATCATCTGTGCACAGAGAAGACTATTCCACAAAGAAAGGAACATTCAACAGTGTGGACTGATAATGGGGGATCAAGCACGTGAGGAGTGGAAAATGTTACCAGTTTTCAAACATAGCCATGAATGAGGGACCAATAGCAAGAAAATAAAAAATAATATTCTAAAAATTTTAGAACCTCTTTAACTCAAAAGTGATTAATATAATTGTGGGCTGCTGTCAAAGAATGCACATAGGCAATATAAAAGAGAATGTACATAAAATCTCTAACATTTTTAACAACTTGTTCAAGCATTTTGGCTATGTGTGAAAGGACAGATAGAGGACTATAATTAAAGAGTTAGTGAGGTCCAAGAAAGAAACATGACATGTTTAAGTGCTGATGGAAACACTCCAGAGAAAGGAAGAATTTGCAAAATCAGAGTAAAGGAATAGTTGGTGGTATAAGGGCCCTAAACAGGAATGAAGGGTGGTCCTATCGCACCCACAGAAATTGTCTTAAGATACAATGAGCTTCTCCTTTCTTATAGCAGCAAGAAAAAGAAAAAGGATACTGATATTGAAGGGATCCTCTGTGATAATACTTCTACTTATATATATATATATACATATATATACATATATATATATATATATATATATATGTATATATATGTATATATATATATATAAAGAAAAGTCATTTGTAGGGCCAGTGAAAGTTAGTGATTATTAGTTAATGGTTGAGCCAGTCTGCTCATTTTCCACCTATACTCAACAATCTTCAGCTCCTTGAGAGCAGGCCTGGCTAGAGTAGGTATTTGGTTCCATTTGGTTTTTGTCCAGGCAAGTGTTAGGAGAAAGAGAGAGAGAAAGTAATTTGGGGCATGGGCAGAAGTGCTCTTGAAATGGTGCTCCTAGGAATTCACTCCAGCTGGGGTTAGAATTAAAGAAAAGGTCTGTCTCCTGGGAATTAGACTGAAATAATGAAATAAGCAACTGAAAGTCTGCATAAAGATGAATGAAGCCACAGGGTCAGCTTTGAAGGTTCTAATCAGAGATTGTGATTCTTGAGTTGGTGATATTTATAAGTTCAGCAATTCAAGGTGATGACAAGGTTTAAGATGAAAACATGAGTGTGTATTGTGTTGGAGATGTTAATGATGAGAAAGGAATTAATAATAATATTAATTATAGCTTGTATTTCTTGAGGGCTTATTATAATAACCCAGGTAGTATTTGATCCACTGTACTTTTCTCTCAATAATCTTAAAATTAGTTACTGTATTATCCCATTTCACAGATGAGAAAGTTAAGGCATTAACAGTGTAATGCTTTGAAATTGGAGCTATCTGCTTCAGAAAACATTTGGATGACCAGTCTACACAGCCCACATTTTTGCCCTTGACCTATGTTGCATCTTTAAAATACCTGGCATAAGGTGAGTTTTCTATGTTGATGCTAAAGTCACCTCAGATATTGGAGTGTGCACTAAAAGATAAGGCTATAATCAAAGTGCTAAATTTTTCAGTGAATGAGGGAAAGTGGTTCAAAGTTAGATGGATATTTGGAGGATGCAAGGACACTCGGTTGCATGAAATGAGCTGTATTTAGTCCAATCTAACGAAAAGGATTATCTGATGGGTCTGGAAGAGACTCTGTGTTCTAAGGGAAAGCATCACTTGGCCTTATGATGATGAGGGCGAGAATACTTACATATAAAACATTTGTGATACTTCCAGTGGGAAAAATATTTGCAAAGAAGATCCACATCTTAGTTAAAGCAAAAAACAAACAAACAAAAATGAGGCTGAAGATTCAGAGCATTTGTTTGTTAAAAAGACAGAAATCCAGATAGGTCTGTGGAACAGTTTGAGAAGTAAGTGAAATAGTTTGGGTAAAATGCAGAAAGCATAGTGCATTAGAAGAGGATAGTGTGCAAGAAAATGAAAGTCTAAGGTTGCTTATACTTTGTATAGTGACCAGTGAAGACAGACCCCAACAGCGTCTTTGAAAATAATGAGTACTGTACTTGACTTATATTATGGAGTGAATGAAGTTTTAGAAATAGCAAACTTCAGACTATCTCTTGGTCGAGATTGACTGAAGCACTTTGCTGATAAAGATTGTAGGGTCACATCTTAACTCAGCAGGAAGGAATAGTGTGACTTGGTAGATGGCTCCACCAGGGACACAGAAGAAATGTGGAGAAAATGTAGTTGAGGTTGCTAACCCATATTCATAATTTATCTGGCAATCACATGTCTGTAGAAATAGCATTGTTGTGATAAAATATTTAACAAAGAAGCTACTTCTCACATGCTTTTCTAAAGAAATGTCTCTTTATAAATTATTTCTCCAGGATATTGGGTTTAAAATAATGTTTAACAACTTAGGTCAGATCAGGGAATCAATAGGACACTCAAAATGTTAGATAAAGAATATTGAAAGAAAGGCCGATTGACAGAAGTGATAACAGGCTTAATGGAACCAACACAAGGCTTTGGTGCACCCAAAGACTTCAAATAGCATAAAGTATTAATGCTCCTAAGCTTGAAGGATCTAGGGAAAGAAATGTCACTGAAACCTAGAGAACTGGACTGCTTGATTCTAGCTAGGGCAACAGAGAGAACAACAGAGTGGCCAATAAAATAGAGACAGAAAGAAAGTTGGAAAAATTAGCACCTTGATCTTTCTTGACCATGATCCTTCAACCTCCTGCTAGAGACCTACTCTGGAAGATAGAAAATATGGGACTCTGGAAATGGCATTCATTTGACAGCCTTCTGGAGCAAAACCACAAGGCAGAGAATGACTGGAAGGGTTTCTGTAAAATTCTCTTTAAGAAAGATGATGTCATCATTCACAGGGGTTGTGCCTATTGTGAGCTGTGTGACCCCATTAGACACCATTCCCATAGACAACAGTATCAACAGTATTGAGTACAGTTTGCATAGCCATTCATTCCTTGAAGCCGCAGCTGTGCTTTTTCAAACTTTGAATTCATAACCAGATTGTGGGGTGTCTTTTTTTTTATTATAGTTAAATTTGTATAAGAATATATAGAGAAGAAAAAAATTTCCTTTTACCTTTCTCATTTTTAAGTTGAGTTCCCTGTAATAAATAATAGATCAATAAAAAAAAAAGTTTGTTAACATGTATACCTTATGGGTACCTGGGAGATACCCAGGGAAAAAATGAATAACTCCTCTAGGTGGAATTGAATTTAGACTTAAATACCATCTTAATAGGGAAAGGAGAGGAAATGTAGGCCTCTTAGGAGAGAGTAAAAAAATTTTAGGAAAGATAAAATGACCCTTAGAAGAATAGATGAGAGTTATGATAGTTTATGACAAAGTTTGCCTGAGTATAGTACCAACTTCTAATTCCATCTGCTGTCCATCTTCTCTGATTAATGAAACTCCCAAGGAGGAGATCTATGCTAATTGAGTTCTTTTTGAATGGTCTGTCTTTACACAGATAAGGAGAATCCAGAGAAAGCCTCTCCCCTCATCTGTTATATTTTAAGTGCCTACAGTTTAAAATAGTCAATATAACTAAGGCAGAATATTTTGGAGTGGCATGTCCTGAAGTTCTGTAGTGATATTTTGAGATGGCATATTCTGCTACACTCCAGAGGATTCCAGGCTATCATAATATAGAGTAACAATATCTGTCACAGATTGAGAATAAATGGATAATTCATGTCCATTAATTGGACACAGCTGTTGTACAGTGCAGCCTTATAGAGGTGCCTATTTCTTTTCTGATACTTGTGTATATATTAGTAACACATGATTTCATGTAACCCCCAACTGGAACTCTCATCACATCAACAAATATTTTATTTTCTAGTAATGATATGAGAAACAGACCAAAAAATTCTCAAAGCAGTTCTAGCCTGGAGATGTTTAATTAAAGAAAGACTTTAGAGTATATTGAGTGGAAAACATAGATGGTTAATAAAGCATGTTGATATCTTCATCACTGTTATTATACTAGTCTTTGTAAATGAATTTCAAGCATTTCTAATAAAATCATTATTATAAATAATGTGACACCTTCTTTTTCTTTAGTAACTCAATCAGAAGTTTGGGGAAAATGAGAAACCAATTAAAAAATAAAGTGATGTTCTTAGCTAGTGATTTAAATTTAGAAATATAATTTTAATGTAAACTGAAGAAATTTTTAAAATTAACTTTAATGTTTATAAGCATTAAATTTTATGAATGTCCAAATTCAGATAATATCTTTTGGCTTGTTTAAATTCCAGTATATAAACCTTATATTTTCAAAGTATTGTAATGTATCAGCTGGGTAAGAAGAAGTCAGAAATAAAATTGACCAAAGATGTATTTATCTAGTCTTTTATATCTTATTCAATCATATCATGTTTCTGATAAAATAGGACTGCTAGGAGTACATTATATTTTATTATACATTTACCTAAATATCTAGAGAAAGAAACCTTGTTAGAAGATGGAGACAGTTTCATTATTAAAATTTATAGTAAAAAAAAAAAAAAGCAAAATAAAACAGAACAAAACACTGCCTGGGGTTTACAGAGAAGCATTAGGGTCGGAAAGGAAAACCTAGTGTGCAGTGTTGGGCATCTTTACCAAAGCTTTTTGTTCATTCAACTCCATTGCACATTGTGTAAATATATGCTAAGGCACTTAAATACTGTTTGAACTACATAATACAATATTTAAAAAATTTACCTAATAAGAAAATTGTAGAAAGTGATTTTTATTAATTTTCATATTACAGAACATGATTTGACATAGTGTCTTCAAATAAAGAATATATGTGACATGAATGCACAGAAATAATAAAGACAGAAAACTGAGGGAAAATTTTAATGTATTCATATTTCCTCTCTGTTTTCTTGGCAAGAATATCAGTTCAAAGACTCAGATTTTTGTTCAAACTTCTAAAATAATGAATTCATGTTATACTGTCATTTCAAATTCCACTACGTAAGTTATGTCTCAAAGTTCCATTAAAATGACAAGTATGACACACATGAATAGTTTTGGAGTAAAATGAATAATAGGAGAACTTCTAAATGACATTTAATTATGATCTTATGGTAAAAACTATTCTAGAAAAGAAGGAAATGCAATAGAAAGCAAGATTGTATATTTTGGAATTTTCATCCCTAGAGTCAGTTAACCACAAAAGCTGTAGCAGGATTTGATTAAGTCTGCATGTTGTTCTTGACCTCATTAATGAAGTCAGCTGATGGATTTCCAGATCAATTTGTATGCAAATGTAGAGAAACAGGAATGAAGTTTCACAACTAATCTGCCCACTCTCACTGACTACTTTTTTCTTTCTTTCTCTCTTTATTTATGCACTAAGTGATGTTTATTGGGTTCTCATAAGTGTTTTGATTTTATATGTTAAATGAGAAAAGCCAGATGTAATTCCAGAAGTTTGTTTCATATGAGTGTGTTGTATTTAAATATAGCCTAATGTTTTTCTGAAAACTTTTACAGCTGTAATTTTCTTTACTCCTAAATTATTCTAAGGCATTCAAACATACTAGGAAATGACTAGTTGATAAGTGCAGAATCCAGCACAATTAGAACCCATCCACTTTTCGAGGTGAGGGGGTCATCTAGACAGCAAATAAAATGAGCCAAATAGAGATATTTATTGCTGGTATTCGAAAGTTTACAATTATATGTTGTAAGTTTGTATACATTTTTAGGATAATGGATGCAGTATCATTCTGATATCTTAATATTTATATGGTTCACACTTGTTTGATTACAAGTATTTATTCAACTTTAAGTCAATGAATGAATAAACTTGAGTGAAGTATTTCCTTACAATAATATATTTTACCAGGCATTATTAGAAATGGTTGGCAAAAGTTACCTTTAATATTTTTATCATTATATTAAGATTATTCAAACCTGAACTAGATTAATAAGGTGAATAAAGCTAAAAAGAGGCAACTTCAGAGGCTTAAGATGGAAAAATCTGTAAGACTTATGCTTGGATACGTGAAAGCATGTGAAAAACAAGATGACTAGAGTCAAACCTGAGTGAAGTAAGTACTCCTCACACACAAGAGTGATGAATCACTAGTAGGGTGGGCACATTAAGTAAATGGCTTAATAAAAATGAACAGGCCTCTCTATAAAGACACTTGTATTTCTGATTCTATTTTAATTAGGTGGACTGAGATTATGTGAATTTTCCTCTTTCTCTCAAGATCTTAAATAAAATGACAGTCAACAACAGTGAAAACAATAAGGGTGATCGTGAACAAAGATGCTGTTATACATAGTCTTGAAAAGCTAAATTCTCCCTTATAGCAGAAGTCCATAGATAATATCCACAGTTAATGAATTAATTTATAGTGCCATAAGCATACAATCTAGGGTTGTGAAAGTAAGCAACTGAATAATAGGTACAGATAACTATTTTTAAAAAATGTTATGTGGGTGAGGTAGGAGCAGTGAGGCAATAGGACCGTTGCTTTCCTTTATAAATCTTTGTGTATCACTGAATTTCTAAGGTGTGTGTTTGTGTGTATGTGTGTGTGTGTGTGTGTGTGTGTGTTTTACTTTAAGAAAACATTACTAAGAGGAAAAATAATACTTTTATTATGCATTGAGAATCCTACACCTTTCTAAATATTCTATTTAAGATGGAGATTACTAATTTGCCATTTAAACATCCTACTGCTGCTTATAATTTAATAGTCACTATTGTTCTCTCTTGTAGATATCAGTTGTTTAAAAACTATAAAATTTCTGAAAAGTTAAATTATGTTAGGGTATTTTTATTTAATTTACATATGTGGATTGATATATAATGCTCATAAATCCTGGAACTCAGATGTGCTCTTAATTGATTTCAAATGTGGTATACTTTTATATAACACAGAATATAATATATAATATACCACAGAATATTATGTATACCACATATATAATATATATAATATAGAATATAGTATAGGATATAGTATATAGTATACTTTGATATACCCAAAATATACAAAATTGATGCTTTTCAGCTCCGGCTGTAGTTTCAATTAACATGAAGATTTATAAAATCTTCACATTTTGGCATAATTATTCAGTAGCAGATCATCAAAAATCTTTTCAATATTTTTTGAAAAATAACATATTTGAAAAAATATTACGCACTGTTCTTCCACTGCACTGATGAATAATGGTTCTCATCAAAATCAGCTTTCTATTAATCTACCAATCCCTGTAGAGTCAGAGAAAACCTCCAACAGACATGAGATTAAAAAATAACGCGTGCTGTTAGGAGAACTCAACATCCACAAACCTGTTTATAAGACAAAATACTTTTGTTAAAATGCTCAAATTTTTTAACAGCTTCATTGAAATATAATTTGCTTGTTTTAAGTGTACAATTCAATAATTTTTTTGTACTTTGAGTTGAGCAAACATCATCAAAATCTGTTTTTAAGCATTTCCAACACTCCAGAAAAGAAGTCTGTGCCCATTTATAGTCATTCCTTCTGACCTCCAGAACCACATCACCACAGGTTTATTTTCTGTCTCCATAGGTTTTATGTTCAATTCTTTTTATTTTTAATTTTTTTTTTTAGGTGAGGCAATCCTTGGTTGACCTCACAGATTGCAAGGATCTTGTCAGCCTACAGTCCCTTATTTTTTATTTTTTATGCCTACAGCACTATGTCTTCCTAGGTGGTCTCCCATCAAGTACTAACCAGGCCCAACCCTGCTTAGCCTCCGAGATCAGACGAGATTGGGCTTGCTCAGGGTGGCATGGCTGTAGACTTATGTTCAATTTTGTATGAATGATGTGTGATTAGACACTATGGTTTTAAATAACTAAAAGTTTGCATTCTGTTGTTCAATTAAAGTGTTAAAATTAAATAATTCTTAATGTCTTAATTTTGCTTAGTACCTTTTCAAAAGACAGAGTGTGGAACATATGAGTACTTTTGAAAATTACAATTATATTGTTTGACTCTGGTTTATTTTTTACCCATTGACATTTAATACATCGTTAATTAAAACTGGTGAACGACTGGCTAATTGTTATTACAGTTGTATAAATTAATAAGATAAGATGCATAAAAAATAGCATGATCTGGAAAACACTGACTCCTTGTCAAATTTTTCTTAGTTCATAAACTCAAATTCAGGATTAGATCTTTAACTGTTTGCAGTTAGTTAAGCAAGGTGTATTCTGATCACAAATCCAGTAATTTGCATATGTACTTTGAGCTACAATTATATTGATGTTTTCCCTGAGCTGAAGACTTATCCTAATTGTGACTAAGCATTTATAAACAGTAATGTGATTTTCTAGTATAGTATAAGCAATTTATGCAAACTTTTAGCTAAAACTGTATTAATTTATTCAAATCCCATAAGAATAGTTTGGATTAAGACCAAAACACTATCATTTTGTAGATGAATATAAAACAATGTAGAAATATTTCTTTTGAAAGTTGTGTATTGGTTAGATGATGGCTTTGGCAGAATGAGTTCATTAGCATAGTATCTTTCTCCCCACAGCATGAGTAAGAGGAAAGATTTGTCATTCTCAAAGTTTAAATCTTGTCAGCATTGTTGCAGATTTATGAGGCAATGTTCTAATCCCTCATGATTATCCGTCCTGTTGTTCTCCATTACTCCTTTCTCAAGGAGGTTGTTTTTTTGTGTGTGTACTCCTCATGTCATGCTCAGCTGAAGTATAATTAACTGGAAGACCACCTACCCTTATGGTGTATTCACATACAAATGAATGGATGCTAGAAAAGTTGTACATCCATTAAGCAGGGCATTAGTTTTGATGTTATTCATTTATCTATCAAATATACTTAGACATATGAGTTCTCTGAAGGCTTTTTTACTGAGAAATGGTGTTTTGCTCTTAGATGGGGGAAATGAAAGATATTGCTGCTGTCAATGATTCTAAAGGCTTTTATGCAAAAGTCTGAAAAATGAGAATTCATTTTATTCTTCCAATGTCTGTTCTGTGGTGCTTTAAAGTGAAATATTTTAGCAGGTTATTTTCATGTTATGGTCATAGAGTAAACACACACATATGTACACACACACATACACACACACAGACTTACTTTAAGTTGTCTTATTTGATCTTTAAAGAGAAATGTACAGAAATTTAAGTCCTTGGTTACTTAGATTTTCCTAGTTGCATGTAGTTTTTTAAAAAAATAATGCAACTTAATATGTAGATGATTAAAATTTTCAATTTTCGTTGTTAGTAAAAATGGGCTGCTTTTGTTGTTATGTGGTGTGATAGGAAAGTGAGAAAGAAGAATCCAATTTAAATGATGGTCAGAAATATGATCAATTTTGTAAAGAATTTTAGTATATTATAATACAGACATTAATACTGGTCTGAAGAGTCTTGGAAGTTCTTTGAGGAAATAGCAAATAAGTCTAACTTTAAAAGTTGAGCAACAGTTAGAAGCAAAAAGAATATTCAGACTTTAGGAATAACAAGTGTACATACTTTGTGATAGAAAAGAATGAAACACCTTTGAAGAAAGAGTTGTTATCACTGGAGCATAAGAATGAGAAAATGTGGTATGGGCTAGATCAAGCTTTTGGCTTTATCCTAAAAAAAATATTAAGGAAATTAAGCAGAATAGTGATAAAATTAGATGTGAATTCTTTAAAAGGACCATTTTGAAGAAGAAATTGAAGTAAGGAAGATGAGATTATGGCTATTGCAATGGTCTAGGCTAAGGAGAGCTGGTTGGCAGTGTGGGGTTGCAAGAGAAATATAGAGTAAATAGGGAAATAAACATTTGAGAGATATTCAGGAGAGAAATACAAATTTCACAGGTATTATGTTAGATATTTTTTATGTATTATCTCATTGAAATCCATAATTGTAAGATAGTAATCATCATATCATTTTTAGATCTGTGAAAACTGAAGCTTAGAGGAAACTGAAAAACTGAAGCTCATGTATTGAAGATATGACAGACCCTGGACTAAACCTGATATGTATGAATTAAAAATCATCCATCTGCCAAATAGTAGTCAACTTTTTTCACTATTATTTAAATTAAACTCATAACATTTTAATAAACCATCTTTTAAGTTCCTTGTCAGTAGAAGTTTGCTAATTCTTATTAGTTACATCATTTTGAAATGCTCATTGTTTCCTAATTTTAAAACATTGACATTTTGAATTTTTTTATAACACAAATATTTTCTAGGCCATCTCTATCTAGTCTATGATCATACTTTTTTCAGAATACTTCTACTTTTCCTTTAAATTATATTTTTTAACTTTTTAAATCTAGAATAAGTTATCTAGAATATTTATGTCTGCATTCTCTAGAGATTTTGAAGTACATTATTTTTAAAGATGGTTTAGTCTTATTCCTCACACAAGTAAAACTAGAGTTTTATCACAGGTGAATTTTTTTCTGCCTCACCAAAATGAATTCAAGTGAATTTTAAACTTAAAAACATATGCACATTAAAGATCTTTCTATAAAAAAATAAGATAAATTATATTCCCACAGAAAATCTTCAATATATTTACAACACTATTTTCTTTTTTTTTTTTTTGGTCTCTTCTTTAGTAAGTGATGCATGTGCCCAGAGGCAGCTGTTGGGTTGCAATACAGTAATTTCTCAATTGACTAACCATCTGGTAACAAAACTTTAAGAAAATTACTCTGAATTTCCAAGAAGTTGTCCAAAAGTTAAAAGTATTTAGTGTAAGAGATTGAATATACAAACACACAGTAGCCACACTGTCTATGACAATAAAACCCTCATACCCCAACCTCTGTAGCATCAGCTCAGGACTTACTCGATGACTGCTGGCTTCCCTATTTTTTTGCACCCATTTCCGACTCAGAACCAGCCAAGTATTTTTTCAAACTAATCACATAAGATGACCTACTTCCCCATGCCATAAAACTTCAGTTAGAGCATATCTAAAACCTTCCTTTTCTATTACAAGGCTTTCCCACTTTACTATTTTTCATTTAAGTTTCCGCCAAGTTCAAGTGATGGTGGCTGACTCCTTCTTTATAGCAAGTTCTGAATAAGCAGTCTCTATTTGTTCTCATTTGATTTGTCTTTATTAATTTCCACAGGTGTTATAGTTTGGGAGCTGTGAGGAAGAGACAGGATTGGAGGACAGGACTAACCAGGGGGCTACGTTCTCAAAACTCATGACATGGAAATGAGAAAGGACCAGCTGAGCAATGGCATTTTGCAGTACCAACAAGATTAACCTATTGAGGATTAAGCCAGGAACAAGATCTCTCCTAAAGAGAGAGAAAAAAAAATCTCACTAAGGTGTAGAAATAGAAGAATGGCTTAGTCTAGAATATGGTTCTGTCAAAAATCCGCCTGTCTAATGTTAGCCAACCATCTTGCCCGATTAGTTCCATAGCTTTCTAAACCTAATGACTCCTACTTCAGCCTTTGTTCTTTTATATATTTTGAATACAAGTTCTTTATCTTATGTAAGTTTTTCAAATCTTTTCTCAGTCTGTTTCTTGTTTTTTTTTATTTGTATAAGTATCTTTCACAGAGAAAATTTAAAAATTTGTCTTAAAGTCATATTTAATACTTTTTCCCTTTCTATTTCATGCTCTTTGTGTACTACTTTTTTTAAAAATTGTTTCTTTTTTGGTACTCCAACAGCATTTATATTATTCCTTCGGAAACTGTCTCAAAGCTCACTAATGCCGTATTCTCTTTATTCAGTCATTTCCTTTTTTTTTTTTATTTGGAATAGTTTTTATTACTAGTTCTTCAAATTCACAAATTATTCTTTAGCTAAATCTTGAGGTGATCTCTAACAGAACAGAATAATCTCCAGTATTTTGTCGTGCAAATCCTAGCCACTTTGTATTCTCTGGACACACTGGTTTGTCTTCTCAACCTACCTGGACTACTTAACTCTGGATTGTTCCTCTCTGCACTGTGGCTTCACTCTGTAATCTGAAGTCATTTTAGTGTTCAACTAGTTTCTTTTTGTTTTCTCACACGTTGCTTTCATGGGATAGCACTAACCTAATGGCTGACAACTCATTTCATGCATTTTGTCCAGTTTTCTAATTGCTTAAGGCAGGAGGATAAATCAGATTCGTATTACTACATCATGGCTGAAAGTGCCATTCCTAGTAATTTTCTTAATATGTCCATATATTCTGCTAATTCTCTCCCTTTTCTCAGAAACTGATTACCATTTTTCTTTGACTTTTAAAATTATTTAAAGATTTTCAGCTAGACATAGGCAAAGCACCACTAATCATATTTTATATGTTATTTCTTGCATCAACAATGTACCAGTCATTTATTTTTCTTTTATTTTAATAGGTTAAAACCATTATTTGTTTAATAGTTTTATATTTTAACTATGTGTATTTCTTTTTATTAGTTACTTTCAAAAATTCTATTTTAGAAAAAAATTAAAGTATTTTATTTGTTTAATCATATTGTCATAAATATAATCAGTTGTTATTCATGTTTTGTTACATAACTGCTTATATACTTAAGAAAGTTGAAAAATTTGGAAAATGTAAAATTATTATTTTACATTAATTAAGTTGAAATTAATTAAGTTTTATCTTATTTTTCTGATTGAAAATGTGTGTATGATAATATAATTATTGCTCAAATCTCTACATATATGTAAAGTGCTACAATAGTGGCAAATTTCCAGTGCTTAGAGACTCATTAGAATCACAATAACATTTATTCCTTTGTAGTTACAGGAACTTCAAGATTGCTTCCTGGTGACAAGTTATACATCCCGTACATAACCCAGAAACTCTTCAAATCAAGAGTGGAAACTAAATTAACTAGAAATCATTGACTAGGTTTATACCAAGTGTTCCTTTAACTTAACATTCCTGGTATAGCAAAAAAACAGATAATTTCAAAGTAAATGTGAGAAGTTTTTAGTTTTGGATATTTTATTTAGTTTCCTTTAGAATTTCTTCCATCTATTCAGACTTTACTTTGCAGTATATGGTGACATTCTCTACACCATATTAAAATATGTCTATCTAAGGACAATAAGGTAGATTCTACTATGCTTATAAAACACAAAAGTTTTTTTTAAGGAAAATAAGCACTATTATTGATGTATTTATGAGTTGAGATTGTTGATTTAAAAATTCTTATATTTTTTGCATAAATTCATTTAATCAGTCAATATTTATTATGGACTTACTAGGTCAGATATTGCTGTTAGAGCTGCAGATACAGTAGTAAGCATAAGAGAAGGAAGAAATATTTTTCCTTATGAAGCTTAAATTCTAGTACAGATGGTTAATAAAGAATGCAAATAAGTAATATATTAAAATATAAGTTCTATTTATCACCTTCCATGTAAGAGATATTCTTCTGTTAGCTGATGATAAATGTCAAATTAAACAGATATAGCTGCAGCGTAAGAAACCTGGAATTCCTTTTACTTCAACTAGACAATTTTGCACAGGTACAAAGTCAGCCAGGACTTTTTCTGTTTTGTCTGGAGAGGAATGTGTGCAGTTCTCTATTCATTGAATTAGGCTCACTACACTGTAAATTTGGCCTGTTCTCACCAGCAATGGGAGTTTTCATCCACTTATTCCCGGGATAGAACATAATATCCTATCATATTAAAATAGATTATTGGATATAATTGGATTTACAGTCATCCTCTAGAATATGATCTACCATTCTGTGGTTACTTAATCCTGCAGCAGAAATCATGATGTTTATTTTGATTTTAAACTTATTTTTTTTCTTTTCTTGATGTTTCCACATTTCAACATTCTCATTTCTATTTATATCTCCTTATTTATGTTTAAGCCTTGCTTGTTACTTTCTATTTATCCTCACTAGAGTTAGACTAACACAATATGATTTGTATATAATTTTGAAAAGAAGATTAAAAAATACCTATATAGTCATAATTATGCTATAGAATTTTTCATTGGTTTGTTATATTTTATTTTTGTTGGCATATCTTACATTTAACTGTTCTTTATTTTTTTATTAACAACAATTTCTTATATATATACCTACTCAGTCTTTAAAAACAAAGATAAAATGATAAAAATAAATATTCAATTAGATACATAAATAATGTAGTCACATTCAATGTATAACAAATTCTAGCTGATTGTTGCATTAAATCACTTCAGAATTCCCTCTATGCAGTTATGTAAAATTTCCTCTATGAATGTTATCTGCTATATGTTCTAAATTTCTGAGGACAAATTTAATTGCAAAGAGTTGGTCAGAAGTATCAGACTCTTCTGTCCTGGTATTTATTTTAGAACATAAGATTATCATTCCTATAAAATGAGATTAGTAAAAATGTACATTAGAATAAGTCTGATGTAAAGACTCAATATGAGATGTAATTATTATCACATGTAAACTGGAGCATAGAAACAATAAAATGAATAGAATAGTTTAAGTATATTTGTCTTGATTTTCTGAAATCCCACAATGTAGAAAATTGAACATTTGAGAAAATTTCTCTCAATTATTAAAACTCTTTCTAAATGAGACATAATTTTATATATTCTTATATATCAATTATCTACTCTTTGTATTGTTTCAGAATAGCACAGGTAAGAACCAAATAATCATATTAAGTTGAAAGAATAAATTATGATTTACTTCATAATTATTTTGATTTTATCATTTTCTATGTGAATATTAATGCATTTGGTGTCATAGAAAAATATATATATTTTATTTCAAAAACTTTTAAGCAAGCAGATTATAATATTATCTAGTATATTGGTATTTAGAATTTATAAAAGGTGAAATATGCATTTGAAATTGCATACTTTTATTATATTCCATAGGTTTAATGTTTGTTTGTTTGATTCTGTGTCAACTTGGTTAGGTCATAATATTAGTAATTTAACCAAACTAATCTAGGTGTTGAGGTGAACTACAGTTATTTTATAGATGTGACTAATATCTACAATCTATTTACTTTAAAGAAAGATTTACTTTCTATAATGTGGTTAGACCTCATTAAATCAGTTGAAGGATTTAAAAGCAAAACCTAAGATTTCCTGGGAGAAGAGAAAAATTCTAACTTAGACAAACATCAATTCTTGACTGAGTTTGTCAGTTGCTGGTCTTCCTATGGCTTTCTGACTTGCCAACTCCCTCAATCATATAAGTCAATTCCTTAAGATAAATCCATCTCCCTTTCTGCCTCTCGTTTTGTCTCCTTCCTTGTCCCCTGCTCCCACTCTCTTTCCTTCTCTTCTTACTCCTCTCCTTCTATTGGTTTCACTGGCTGTTAGAATAGTTATCATAAAAAACTAATAAAATAAAATTCTGTCTGTTGACACAGAGTATAGATTATTTGGCAGACATCTGCAGTAAATTAAATAAGCTTAGAATTTTGTTTTTAAGGACAAAAGAGATATGAAAATCCTATGTAATTAATCATACAGATAAGTTCATATTTTCAAATTATTTAAGAATTTTTCTTACAGCCACATAAAAGGTGAAGATACTTATTATTAACACTGTAAAAGTAAATACAGTTCACCTATACTATCCTAACACAGAAATAAAAACTGGGAACAAGATGTCAGAGAAACAAATAATCATGTTTAGGTGTCCTGACTTCCAACACTGGGAGAAATCTTAGTATTAAAGCAAAATAGGCCATTAGGGTGAGGGAAAAGCCCAAATATCTCATTTTGTAATCATCAGAGAAGATTTTCAAGCATGGTGACTGACCCATATGAAAAGAAGAAGGCTAAGGAGTAACGATTGTTAAACTAGCAAGTGTGAAACCTACAAGTTAATCAGCAGTAGCTGCCTTTACATGGCCAAGCTGTGGTCTCCAAGTTGTTAATGTTTGGGCAATTAAAAAACCAGGTCTTGCACGTATGACCTCTTTTGGCTCCATAAGTTCTTATTCTTCCTTGGAAAATGCAGAAGGTAGCTTAATAAAGTCAGCAGTTTTGCTATTAGGGCTAAGGGGTCAAAGTTACTGCATTGTAAAGTTACAAAATAGTCAGACTGGGCTAGAGGTATGATAGTAGAAGCATCATTTGGGGGCTCTGAAATACCAGCAAAAATAAATAAATAAATAAAATAAGTAAAATAAAATAAGATAAAATAAAATAAAATTAAATTAAATTAAAAAAAAAAGAAAAAGACAATTCTCCAGAAAGACCAGTGGAAAAGGAGAGTAACACAAAAGCTTTTACATACACTTAAGAAGTCAACTACCCATAACCAACAAGGCATACACACCTCCCTTTCCTCATGTATACAGATTATATCTTCATGAAAGCAATTGGATATTAACATTTACCTGAAAGAAATTGAGTTATCTGAAAGACATTTTAAACCAAAAGAGAAGGAAATATGTTAAAACAATAAGTCAAAATCTATATACTCCACTTCTATTTCCAATGGCTTTAATTAGACAAATGAGGCCTGTTTTGAAAACAAAAAGCTTTATTTTCTTTACATATCAGACAGCTAGTGTATGAAATTTAAATTCCATTAAAATGTGTGTAATAAAATGATTCACTGGACCATCATTAAAAAAAAAAATCCCCTGCCATTTGACATATTTTAATTACTTAACAAGGAAAAAGGATTAGTTAAGTTGCACATTCAGAATCTTTTAAAAATTCAAGTATGTCAACACACACCTTAACATTCTTATTCTACCTTTTAGAATTAAAGTGTAAGGGATCTTGATAAATTCACTCTAGTGATGACATCTAGAAAAAAAATATCTTTTATATTTAGCAAAGACATCCCCCTGTTTTAATATGACAAGGATTTTCATGAACTTGAGAAATTCAAGTTCCATACACTAGCTTAATAAGGATAATTCTAGATATTTATACTTAATCCTTCAACTGCAAGAGTAGTCTGCTGTTTATGCAGAAGATGATTTTAACTGATTGTTTTAGAAGGCAGTGTGAATTTCTCATATGTGCTATACAAAAGTTGATGATAAACATTAAAATTTGGCCCTCAAAGTTCTAGTCATGATTTTTTCTATAATGATTGTAATACTGAAAAATTTTATATTTTAATTTTCTTATGAAGAATCAATGCTTAAAAATAACTAATGTCTTGAGCAGCTAATAGAATATCATGCAACAAATCAAAATAAACATCCAGTTGACTTATTGTCAAGAAAGTGAGGATGAGAGGAACCAAGTATTATCACCAGCTTTTAAGTTTTAAAAAGAATTTTTAAATAGAATATTATTACGTAAAACATATAAAACTGTATTCTCTCAGTGAAAATACACATATGCACACATTATAAGCATTTAGTTATGTAATAATTAATTAAGGATGATGAAGATCTATTGAAGAATAAAGTAATTTGAACTTTGTGGTGCAAGTAAGAGTTACCACTTTACAGCAACTTAAAATTCAGTATTTTTCTGGTTTTGATTTTGTTTAATAGTAACAAACAAATCTTGATTGAAAGAGAAAAGTACTTGGAAACTCATATTTTTTAATTTAACAGTTTACTATGTGATTTTATGATTTCTTAGACTAAAAAATTTCAGAAGCTTTAACAAATAGAAAATTATTAATACTATCTAACAATTGATTACTTCTTAAATTGAAGCTCAATCAGTAAGTAATCAATTTGATGCAACTAGGAAAAGATAAAGAAGTATTCAAATATTTTATAGTTTGAGTATCTGGAAAATTGTATTTTCTAATTCATTGTAATATTATGATAGTTTTAAGTTATATCCAAAAATACTTTTCTTAATACTAATATTTATGGATATCCCCTTAAATTAGTTAGGAAATTTCATTCTTATTACTGACATTTCATAGCTCATATAGATCTTTGCAACCTATAATTGTTAAGTGGACTATTTGAGTTTATTTAAAATCAGTACTGAGCACTGAAAATTATAAGCAGACAAGCCATTAGAATTCTGATTCAAGGTTTTGGATTCAACACATGTAGAAAAAGGCTAAAAAAAAAAGAAAAAAATGGTAAACACAAGGTGCTGTGTTTAAAGTTGTTATTAGGAGATAAAATTTGGAGAACGTTCTGGAAAACTGTATTAAAAAGTTCAAGAATTTTGAGATGGAAAATAAATCAGAGAAAACTCGATCTTAACCACCAAAGCTGTCTAAGTTCCTTTTAAAGAAAATTGAAACTAGCTTCAAATTCAAATTTTAAAAATTTACAGCATTAGAAAATGGCTTTAAGATAGTTACCAGGGTACTGAAAAAACTGCAGTTTAAATACCTTGGCTAATCTCATTGTTTCACATCCCCCATATGTAGAATTGCTTTGCTGGCAATAACCTCCCTAAGACACTTTTGTGGGTTTAAGTTTTCAAAGCACTAAGCTTGAAGCATTTCCATATTAAAATGCAAGTCAAAAATGTAATAATAAAGGAAGACAGCTTAGCACAGATGTAACTTTTACAACATTAAACAATTTTAGAATAATGCTGTCTTAAAGAAACTGTGACCCCTGGTTTGCCTACCGGTCCACTGTCTAGGCGCCTTTTAGAGATGCCTATCTATTGATGAATTCCTCTTATAGTGAGTTGGGAATTGTTTCATTCAAGGGAGTGATCATTTTGTGAGATTTACTTTTACTATCATAGAGGCAATTTATACCACATATCTAATCAACCTAGTCTTTTATTCATAGATATGAGCTAATAATCATCAGAAATTTAAGAACAACTATGAGCATGAAATAGATGGATCAAAATCAGTACACAGAACAAATGATCCTGAAAGAAACATATAATTTAGGCATTAAAAGAGGACATTAAAAATTCAAATTAGAATCCCTTGAGAAATGCAAGAAGACATTGTATATCTAAGAAAATAACCAGCTCTTATTAAAGAGCAATCAGAGAATAAAGAGTTCCTAATATATTCAGGACTAGGAAAATATATACTGGGTAGGTAGGTGGACCTTGGGGGAACACTATCAGGTAGAGTTGGGTTATGAATTCATTATTTTTAACCTCTGTACTCTCATATTCTAATGGGAAGCTAGGATGATACTTTAGATCTCTGTGTATCAGAATAATATCATGTATTTTACCAACACACTGTAAAAGGTCTGGATATCCCCTTTCCATTGTAGGGTCACCTAAGTCCTTCTAGGAAAGAGTGGATGGATTAGTAATAGTGTACGTATACATATATTATATATAGATAGATACTAAGGTGCTTAGTAATGTGTATGTTTATAGGTACATATACATGTATACACATGCATGTACATGTACTTGTATGTGTATCTACATATGTATTGGGTACATATATGTACACATAGGTACTAGGGTTCTCAGTTTTGTATCTGTATGTTCTAGCTCTAGCCTTTAGTGAAGCTAATACTGAGCTTTTGATAGTATTATTTCTCCTTACTAACATATTTCTTATTGCTTTGGTAAATGGACTATTCTCTGGGCCTTCTCAAGGAATAAATACAGTGAGCTTTTTAATTTTCTTTTTTTTCAGTTTTATTAAAATATAATTGATGTATATCATTGTGTATATCTAAGGTGTACAATGTGATGACTTGATACGTGTATTACCACAATAAAATTAGTTAATACATCTTTCACCTCACATAATTACCATTTTGTTGTTGTTACCATGAGAATATTAAAACTCTATTCTTATAGCAACATTCAAGTATACAATACAGTATTGTTAACTATAGTCACCAACCGTAAATTAGATCCCTGGAACTTACTCATTGTATAACTGAAAGTTTATACCTTTTGACCAGCATCTCCCCATTTCTTCCACCCCTCAGCCCCTGACAACCACTGTTCTACTCTCAGTTTCTGAGTTCAATGTTTTTAGATTCCACATACAGTCAAGCACCATTTAATTAGGGGGATAAGATCTGAGAAATGCATCCTTAAGCGATTCCATCATTGTACAGACATCATGTTCATTTACACAAACTTAAGTGGTGTAGCCTACCTAAGTAATTGTATGTGCTATATTTTTATAGCATGGAGATCCAGTAGATTTGTTTACACTAGCATCACCACATCCGTGTGAGAAATTGTAGTGTAAGCCCTGATAGCTGACTTTTCTTTTTGTAATGCAAGTGCCTGACTTAAGCTTTGATTGCCTGACTTTGACTGACTGAAGCTTTGAGGCATCAGTTTCAAAGAGGCATCTATTTCAAAGATAGCTCTGCTTCAAGAAAGACAATCTTTAATAAACCCATTGCTAGACACTGGACTAGATAAAGGGCCAGGCTGCTTTCCCCTTCTGAGGATCTTTTATTTTAGAATCTGCTAGTTTTAATAACTGAATTTTTGAGCTTCTTCTTTTTTCTTTTCTTGCTTTAAATTCTCATTCTTGTGTTTTAAATTTACCAATAAAGAGTGAGTCTGCAAAACCACACCGTAGGCCCTACCCTTGTCCACAATGAAAGCAAAACCCCAGGCCCCAACACTCCTGCTCTCTCTCTCTCCTCCTCCTCTTTTTACTCTCTATCTGACTTTGTACCCTCTGGCATGTCTTGTACCTCCAAGGTCTGTAAATAATACACTTTATTTTTCTTCAGAGTTTCCTGATGGTTATCACTGAAGAACATCTTAAAATCTTAAGAATAAGAAGGGTAAATTGGTGGTAACATTGTATTAGAAAGGAGAGATGTCTTTGGGAAACTCATCTGACCCAGCTGAGTGCCCCCAGGTAAAGCATTACCATTGATAGACTGAGATCTATACATGATGGCCTACGTTAGGATGGCTAAGAAATCACTAGGCAATAGGAATTTTCTGGCTCCATTAGAATCTTATGGGACCGCCATTGCATATGTGGTCTATCATAGACTGAAACATTGTTATGTGGAGCATGATTATATAATATCACACAATATTTGTTTTTCTTTTTCTTAGTTCACTTTATGTAATGCCCATAAGATCCATTCATGTTGTTGCAAAGGCAGGATTTTCTTTTTTATTATGGATGAATTTCATATTCATTTTAATATATACAAGTATATATGTCACATTTATATATATATATATAGATAGATAGATATAGATATAGATATAGATATATAGATATATATATCTATTGATGGATACTTATGTTGTTTTCATGTCTTGGCTATTGTGAATAGTGCAAAAGTGAGCATGGCATTGCAGATATATCTTTGATATCCTGTTTTTATTTCCTTTGGATAACTGCCCAGAAGTAGGATTGCTGGATTATATAGTGGTTCTATTTTTAATTTTCTGTATATTAGTTTCAGATGTACAGCATAGTGGTTAGACATTTGTATAATTTACAAAATGATCCCCCAATTACTCTAGTACCCAACTGACACTATACATAGCCATTACAATATTATTGACTGTATTCCTTATGCTGTACTTTACATCCCCATGACTGTTTTGTAACTATAAATTTGTACTTTTTAATTCCTTCACTTTTTCACCCAGCCCCCGCACACACCTCCTTCCCATCTGGCAATCATCAGTTTGTTCTCTGTATCTATGAGTCTTTTTTTCTTTCTTTTGATTGTTTATTTTGTTCCACATATTCCACACATAAGTTAAATCTTATGGTACTTATTTTTGTCTGACATATTTCACTTAGCATAATACTCTCTAGGTCCATCCATGTCATTACACATGGAAAGATTTCATTTTTTAGGGATGGGTAATATTTCATTGTATATATGTACCATAAATTCTTTATTCAGTCATCTACTGATGGGCACTTAAATTGATTCTGTATTTTGGCTATTGTAAATAGTGCTTCAGTGAACATAGGGGCGCATATATCTTTTTGAATTAATGTTTTGGTTTTCTTTATAATACACATAAGTGCAATTGCTGAATATTATGGTAGTTCTAGTTATAATTTTTGAGAAACCTCCAGACTGCTTTCTATAGTGGCTGCATCAATTTGCAGCCCCACCAACAATGCAAATCCTCACCGACACTTGTTTGTTGATTTATTGATGATGGACATTCTGACAGGTGTGAGATGATATCTCATTGTGGTTTTAATTTACATTTCTCTGATGATCAGTGACCTTGAGAATCTTTTCATAAGTCTATTGGCCATTTGTATGTCCTTTTTGGAAAAATAGCTATTCAAGTCTTCCACCCATTTATTAATTGGATTGTTTGTGCTTTTGGTGTTGAGCTGTGTGTGTGTGTGTGTGTGTGTTTTAATTTTAGATATGAACCCCTTGTCAGATGTATCATAGGCAAATACCTTCTCAGATTCTGTAGGTCAGATTCTGTCTTTTCATTTTGTTGATGATTTCCTTTGCTGTGCAAACTCTTTAGTTTGATGTAGTTTCATTTGTTTATTTTTTCTTTTGTTCCCCTTGCTTGAGGAGATATATCAGAAAAAACATATTACAAAGAACAATGTAAGAGAGTTTGCTGCCTGTGTGTTCTTCTAGGAGTTTTAAGGTTTCAAGTCTTACATTTAAGTTTTTAATCTATTTTGACTTTATTCTTGCATATGGTGTACGAAGATGGTCCAGTTTCATTTTTTGACATGTATCTGTCCAGTTTTCCTAACACCATTTATTGAAGAGATTGTCTTAGCTCATTGTATATTCTTGCCTCCTTTGTTATAGATTAAATGACCTTATAGGCATAGATTTATTCTAAGGGTTTTTATTCTGTTCCATTGATCTATGTGTTTGTTTTATTTTGATATCAGCTAGTGTGATATCTGTAACTTTGTTAAATTTCTCAAGCTTACCATGGTTACTTGGGATCTTTTATGGTTCTATATAAATTTTTGGAAGAATGTATATTACTCTGCTTTGTGGTAAAATGCTCTAAAAATATCAGTGTCATTTATCTGGTCTAGTGTGTCATTTAAGGCTGCTGTTTCTTTGTTGATATTCCATCTGGAAGATGTGTCCATTGGTGTTAATGGGAGTTTTAAAGTCCCCTACTAAGACTATATTACTGTCAATCTCTCTTTATGTTAGTCAATATTTACTGTATATACATGTTTATTATGGTTATATCCTCTTATTGGATTGATCCCTATATCATTATGTAATGTTTTGCTTTGTCATTTATTATAGTTTTTGCTTAAAGCTATTTTTTCTAATATAAGTATTGCTATCCAAGCTTTTTTTTTTCATTTCCATTTGCATTATATATCTTTCCATTCCTTTACTTTTAGTTTCTGTGTATCTTTCTGTCTGAAGTGCATCTCTTGTAGACAGCATATGTGTATGGTCTTATTTTCTTATTCATTTAGCTACTCTGTTTCTTTTGATTGGAACATTTAATCCATTTACGTTCAAAGTGATGATTAATAGGTACATACTATTGCCACTTTATTATTCATATTTATGTTCTTTCCCCATTCTTCTTTAAGAAGTTTTTTTTAACATTTCTTGTAATACTGGCTTATTGGGATGAATTCGTTTAACTATTTTTCTGTTGGGAAAGCTCTTTATCTCTTCAACTTTAATTGATCTCCTTACTGGGTAAAGTAGTCTTGGTTGTAAGTTCTCATTTTTCATCATTTGAGTATTTCATGCCGATCTCTTTTGGCCTACAAAGTTTCTTTTAAGAAATCAGCTGACATTCTTATGGGAGTTCCCTTGTAAGTAACTAGCTGCCTTTCTCTTGCTGCTTTTAGAATTCTCTCTTTGCCTTTGACTTTTGGCATTTTAATTATGATGTGTTTTGGTGTGAGCCTGTTTGGGTTCCTCTTATTTGGGACTCTGCACTTCTTGGACTTTTATGTCTATTTTCTTTACCAGGTTTGGGAAGTTTTCCATCATTATTCCTTTAAATAGGGTATCAACCTCTTGCTCTCTCTTCTTCTTCTGTTTCCCCATAATGCTAATGTTGGTATGCTGATGTTGTCCCAGAGGTTCCTTACACTTTCTTCATATTTTTTTATTCTTTTTCCTTTTCGTTGTTCTGATTGGGTGTTTTTCAACTTGCTGATTTGGTCCTCTGCTTCATTTAATCTACTGTTGATTCCTTCTAGTGTATTCTTCATTCCAATTTTTGTATTCTTCATTTCTGATTGGTTCTGATTGTCTTCTTTTATGTTTACTATATTTCTACTTAAGTTCTCACTGAGATCATCTATTTTTCTCCTAAATTCATTGAGCATTCTTATAACCAGTGTTTTGAACTCTGTATCTGTTAGGTTGCTTATCTCCGTTTTAATTAGTTCTTTTTATGTTTCATTTAGGACATGTTTCTTTGTTTTCTCATTTTTGTTGCCTCTCTGTGTTAATTTCTATGTATTAGATAGATTTGTTATGTCTTCCAATCTCGGCCAGGTGGCCTTATATATTAGGTGCCCTGTGTGGCCCAGTGGAGCAGTCTACCTGATCACTTACACCAGGAGCTTCGAGGGTGTCCCTTGTATAAGCTGGTGCATTGGATGGTGTAGGGTGTCTGAGAGTCACCGTGGTAAAATGAGTGGATTTCACCCGACCAATACAGATTTAGATTTGATGCTAATGTTGAGCCTGTGGCCTCTAGCAAATGTCTCACATTACACATGGCTAGACACTGCATGCCTCTGACCTTCAGACACCCAAGATTTGTATAAGAAATACTGCAGCTAGGGCCATGGCTGTTTTTCCATCACCGGGATTGTCTCCAGTGGTGCTCAAGCCAAGGCCTATTGATTGTTGCTAACAGAGCCTCCTGCCAAGAGGCCTGGGTGGGGATGGTTAGCCAGCCATGAATATACCTCAAGCAGTTTTAGAGTTGGGCAGGCTGGGGTCCCAAGGAATCACGGAGTAGAGTGAGCAGATCTCACTGAACTAATGTAGATTCAGAATTACCCATATGAGGGAAGGGCTGAAGGGATGGCAGCCCTTTGTTGGGCCCTCCTCCTGTGCAGCCCACAGGTAGGCATCATCTTGAGTCTGTGCACAGGCCCTTTAAAGGAATGTCTGGATTTCTGAGTTCCTTCTGTTTCACCTTGTGGTCAGAATCTCCACTGATTTTTATAGCTAGATTTTGTAAGTTTGATTGTTCCAGACCTGCATTCAACTGGTCCCAACCCCATTATCCTCATTCAGACAAGCCCAAATGAGATGGTATAAATATCCTATAAATATCAAACCATTCCTGGCACTGGAAACTTGGGCTGGATCTCTAATGTGGGCCTTGTGCCCCTCACTTTTTCAGGGGATATTTTTAATTAGACTTTATGTGCTTCTCCAAGTTGATTGTTCTATAATTCAGTTGTAATTTTAATGCGATCATGAGAGGATGTGAAAACAGCATTTACCTACTATGCTTGACCAAAACTCCCCACCTTTTTTTTTTTTTTTTTTTGGGAAACTTTATATCATTTTCCATAGTGGTTACACCAATTTATATCCCCACCAATAGTGCACAAGGATTCCATTCTCACTACAGGCTCACCAGAATTTATCTCTTGTCTTTTTTGATAATAACCATTCTCACAAGTATGAGATATATCTCATTGTAGTTTTGAATTGCATGTCCCTGATGATTAGTACCATCTCTGGTCCTATATAGTAAACCCATTCTAGCATGTCATTTTTTCTGATCATTTTTATTTATTTATCAATATATTATCAAAGCATCTCTGGCATCTCTACCCTATTTAATGAACACTAATGTTTTTTCTAAACATTCAGATCATCCCCTGTGAGAATGTTAAATTATTTGCCACTGAGATTGCCCCAATATAGACAAACTGTCCATTACCCAGCTTTATATTCTGCCCATCTGAAGGGACCCTCATGATACCATCTAAGCCTGCTTCTCATTTCCTGATGGCACATATTAGCCAGAGCTTGAAGTTCCCTTGATAGATAAAACCTCTTCATCTTGATTAGGTCCACCACCTTCTGGTTGACTTATGCTGAGTTTTCAATCTAATTAAGAATCTGTTGCAAATAGTGTTTGATCTCACTGATATGTAGAATCTAAAAAATTGAACTCACAGAAACCAAGAATAGAATGGTGGTTGTCATGTACTGGTAGAGTAGAAAGATATTAGTTAAAAGATACAGCCTTCCACTTATAAGAGGAATAAGTTATAGGGATCTAATATTTAGTACTGTGACTAGAGTTAATGCTGTATGGTATATTTGAAAGTTGCTAACATCAATATTAGACATTTTCAAAACACACAAAATATTATTATGTGATTGATGTGTTAACTAACCTAATTGCAGTAATCATTTTGCAATATTTATACATATCAAATCATCACATTTTAAATTTACACAATGTTATATGTCAATTATATCTCAATAAAACTGAAAAATATAGTCTCTTGGCCAAGTGGGCAGTTGGGGGTACAGCTTAAAAAAAATAATCATTGTCTTGTACATTTTTGCCTCATTTGAAGCTCTTATGTTGTTTTAAGCAAGCATCTAAGAAAGGGGGTCTATCTACCAAGAATAGGGAGTTGGCCTTGAGAGTTTAGCAGAACCTCAAGATTTAAGATTCTTAAATGCACCAACACAAATACCTCTTTCAAAATATCTGTGTTTCATTACTTCCACACCAGGCCCAAGTCTGGCATAGAAGACTTGCTGAGGTTGAGAATTCATACTCTTCTAAATTCTGCCACTCTTAAATTATATACTGGTCTTGAATTTTAATGGCTCTGTCCTAGGATTTCAGAGGATGAGAGTGTCTTTAAATGCTATCAAGGAAGGCTTCTAACTTTACTTTAGCTTTAATGTATTAATAGATGTGAACCTGTATTTTTTTTTTTTTTTTACATTTAGTATTTCAGTAGTGCTTAGTGACAGGCATTCAGTTCTATAGCTCTCATATTTTCTTTTCCCATAACTCCTTTCAAATGCTGGAGACTTTGCATCAGCTAGTATATCCTCATTCACTTATATCTCATCCCATCTATCAATCCTTCACCTGCCATAGTGATGGGGTACTCAAGTTCATAAATCAGTAAATGATCCAAATCCAGATGTCATCCTTAGAGCCTGTTTCCTAGGAGCAAGCCCATTTTTAGGTGGAATATCCTAGACGAAGTGATTTTTGTCTTGTTACTTATTAGGGGAGCGTATGTAAGGCAAGTGATAGCACTGGGATAGGTCAGAGGAAAAGCTAACAAATAGTGAAAACTTAGCTGGAACTAGCTTTATTTTGAAGTATAAATTACACTACAGTGTTATCCACACCTGTGATAATGGGTCTGGCGTTCAATATTTGTCCAAGGTCTGCTGGGCAAGAAAGAAGAGCTAAAGACTCTCTTTTGAATGGACCAAGGGAAATTCTCTAGAAAAGTAGGAAGCTCTTAGTTTTTATTCATTAACACTTCAAGAAGTTCAGTGTTGAAGACAGCAGCCTGAAAAGGAAATTTGGACAAGACACCAAAGGTATCTCCTTCATGCCTTCTTAATGCTTGTTTCCTAAATTGTCATGCTGTGCTAAGAGCATGGAACTAGTGGATGAGCCTGTGTCCTGCCTAGCATTTATTTAATACAAGTTAACAGACACATGCTATACTGAGTATATTGTACGATTGTATTTTCATGTACAATTTTATGTAAATATTTTAAATTGAAGTGTAGTTCAATACTTGCAGATCATCTGAAAACCTTTTTGCCAAGTTATAAGTAACCAAAAGTAAAATCTTTACAAATTTCTGTAATGAGGCAGTATAAAGATAGGGAAATCAACTCTAGCACTGTTAACATTTGGTAACTTCATGTAAATATTTTGTAGTAAGTCTCATTATTCTCTATTTGTATGTGTCTTCTGTTTTGTTTGCTTAATTCTTCATAATACAGAGATATATGTTTCCCATCCCTTTAGCTCCTGGATCCCTCTAGAATGGAAATGCTTGATAAGTCTATAGATCAGCATTCATGATTAGAATCTATACTCTTCATTAACTTTTTTTGTTATATAGTAAATAGATGCTATTCTCTTATGCTCTATCACTTTATCATTTCTTCTCTTCCATCCTCCATGGGAGCCCTAATAACTCTTAGTATATGTAACACTGAATGTGCTCTCAATTCACAGACTTGGATATTTGCTCTAGTACCCCTCTATATTGGAAATGGTCAAGAACTGGGCCAAGCCCCCTAAAGCACATCAAATATCAAATAGACAGTATTTTATGTCTCCCTTCTATTTGATATCACAGAGCAAATTTCCTGTGTCCTGAGGAACATCTGAGTGACATATTACAGACTGTGCATCTTTTCCACAGACCAAAGTCTAAAACATTTACAGATTAGAAAGTAAATAAGCATATAGTGTATGCTAATTCTTTCATTATGAATAGTTATTTGTATTTTTACTATTTAATGAAGTTATGGACTATAGCCTTTCTGTGAAAGTACATTCATTAGGACTCAGTTACACTTTGTATTGGAACATTGCTTATTCTTCTGCTGTAGGATAATTGGGAAATAACTATATGTAATTTTTTATGTACTTTGGCTACATTGACTCAGCATTTCAATGGTAATGTACTGGCAAATTACATGTATGTTTGTTCATATTAGGTCATGAAATGTAAAGACAGTGTGAAAAAACTGCTCACTTAGAGTGATCTTCAAAGATAATACAAAGATAATGGAAAGATAGTCAGAGCTTCTCAATTAATTTCCATTCCCAATATAATTAGTGCCACTTTATAGACTGTGGTGTAGTATTAAAAAAATTTAATTTAAATGCTTTGTTGGTGTGTGTGTGTGTGTGTGTGTGTGTGTGTGTGTGTGAGTTTTTTAATTTGACTACTAAAAGAAACTAAAAAATTCAGATTAAAGATTTTTTTAAGAATGTCTTTAACAATATAAATGCTTTAAGAATAATGCATTAAAATAAGTAAATGGAAATACTAAGTTGGCATCCAATGCTCTAAAGACATTTTCAGTTGGAACTTTCAAAAGAGAAATGATTCTCTGCTTATTGTGTGATTGAGAAACAAAACCTTGTGATATTGGAGAAATATAGTGTTTACTTGTTTTTCTGTATTTATATTTAGCATTAATATTTCTAATCTAGTCTCACAGAAAAAACTAGTGATGACAAATCTTGAACCAAGAACTTTTTCGAAGATTCTAATATGAATATCATCAGTATTTCCACATTAAAGGTAAATATGTTGTTTACCTTTAAAAAACAAAGCAATGAACTTCTCAAGGGCTTTATATAAGCAACATCTATATATAGAACCAACATTTATAATCCACAGTTTTAGATAACCTGTCTCAACTTTTGGTTAGTGAGCTGAATTTGGCATGCAAATGTATTACTTTTTCTTCTCCCTTCCATCTTTTCCTCTTTTTCTTACATTAAAAAAAAAAACGGAAAATATCAGCTATTTAAAAAAAATGGAAATTTCATACTCATATCACAAGCAAATGACTTAAAAATGTAGCAGTGAAATTTTATTTGTTTTTAGTACAGGTACAGAAAGTTTATCTAAATGATTTTTTCATCTGCCAAAAGATAACCCTATCTTCTATTGATGATAATTACCTGGCTTCTAATTATATATTTACATGGCCACAGTTGAAAATTTAAGCCTCTAAAAATATCTCTATCTAAACTGTTTCATGGAAGTATCATTCAGATATAAACAAAGTCCATTCTATGCTTTGAAATGTAGTGAGACTTTCCTCTAATGGTTGGGTGTGAGATTATGTGTAGTAGCAAGAATTGTAATCCTTAAAATAAATTGAAAGCATTGTTCCAAACCTGCATTCAACTAATCCCAACTCTATTATCCTCATTCAGACCAGCCCAACAAATGAGGCGGTACAAATACTCTATAAATATCAAACTGTTCTAAAAGCCTGGCACACTTGATCACTGATTACACAATTTCTTAAGAGGAAGAATCTGAGAACAAAACAGAAGTAATTAAATACATGAGTTTTTTAAATTATAAGCAAACTAAATTAAGCAAAACAAAAAGTTATTACTGTGAACGGAAGAATATAACAGAAATTGTCTCTAATGTGACTCTCAAAAGCATTACTTAGTAGTCAACTGTCTTGCATCATTTAACAATAGAAAATTAAGACAATGGTCACACATGTGTCTTTCACTTCCTGAGGTGCAATTTGGTTCTCTTTCTTTCATTCATGTAAAGGGGTAAAATAAGTAAAATTATTTTAAATGTCTTTTACTAGTACATTTTAGCAAGGAGTAAATAAATAATATTTCATCTATTTGTACTATGAGTACTATTTGTACACAAGTCACCTTTGAAGACACAGAATCACAACAATGTTAGATTTATGTATCCTCTGAAAAATAAGAAAATAGAATGTAATAAGAGATTATAATCTTACAAATTTAAAAGGTTCTAGATTTCCATTTTTTTAATTGTTTTTTTTTTTTTTAAGTTTAGAATCAGGAGATTTCCCTCCGAATTCCCCTTTATTTACATCTGATTTAAGTTATGGTTCTATTGAAGGCATGATCAGGAACAACTGAAATTTTAAATGAAAATATGTGCATCTGTTGCTATTTGAGTATTTCCAACCTGAAAATGGCAATTTCATAAGGTTTAACCCAAAGTATTAACCAATATGTGTTTTCTGATGAGATTTAAACATAACAATATCACATGTAAGAAAGAAAAAGATTACTGATACAAATGAGATGTGACTTAGCCAGAACTCCGAAGAATTCTCATCAATATATTCCTTCTATTTTATTGTATAACCACCAAAGATTATCTTTATAGTTTTAAATCAACAACATATCTCCATTCCTAGTGATTGACTTTAGGTGATTTTGCAATGGCAGATGGTGTGCTGGATTATGAACACTTATTCAATATCTAAATAATGCTTTAGAATGGAGGAAAAAGATAGAAAATGGTTGTCAGTAGGTCATGCATGCCAGAGGAATGGTTAGACTGCCTTTTTTTTTTTTTTTTTTTTTTATCTGAAGAGTTATTTCAGCTCTGAGCAGAGCATGGTGAATCAGAACACCAGCCATCAGGTCTGTTCATTTCTGTAACTGAGTAATGGCACTGTTTATATATAATTAAGGAGAACATGAAAACAGCCAACTTTTGACCTTTTGGCGACTATTAACTTGTAATACATTAGACCTCTCACCTGGAACCTCATAGATATTCTTTGCAATGCCCTTCAGTTATGATTGAGATTAATTCTCTTATTTTATTAGATGTATTTTCTTTAGTGAAATACTGCTTTACTCTCACCATGATTGATAATTCATTCTTTTCATGGAATGTACATGATAAACTTTGAAGCAAAATCATAGGAACAGGCAAAAATATTATTTAAAATTGACATTATATAACAAAGACAACATGTCAAAATAAATAATAAGAAATGCCAACATAAAGCAAAGTTTAAAAAGTCAGATTATAAAAACAAAGACTAGAGTATGGAAGGACATTTTTGTAAAATAAGGGCACTGTGCTTAGCTTCTTTTATCAAATTTTAAACATATAAAGCTTTGTAAGTTAAGAAACTGATGCAGAAACAAATCAGTGGAAATAAATAAAAAGATTTTCATATAATAATGTCTGTCAAAGCAAGCAAGAGAATATTAAAATGATAGTGTTAAAAAAATTAATAGTCATTTAGAAAGTAATTTAGACTTTGATCTTACATCTTACATTAAAGTATAATCTACTTATACTAAATATTTATAAAATGATACTCTTTCTAGAAGATAATATAGATCCATATAAAATAATGTACTGTATAAAAATTTTCCATGCTTGTGTCCAAGGACATTATAAAGAAAGAATAACGTTAACAACTTTTACAAAATAAATATTAAAATAAGTTATTTATGAAAAAATATATGTGTATATGTGTTTAAATATGCATGTTTAGATGTCAAGTTTTGTTTGTTTTTGAGTTTTTTTGGGGGGAGAAGTTTATATCAAGAAGCAAATGACTTTTTGTATAGATTTTATTAAACACGTCATTTCTAATATCTTTGCAGATGAATAGTTAGTATGGTAGAAATACAATGTCAAGAAAAAAAAGAATGATAGTTTTTGGCTATTAAAGAAAGTTTTTTCATGTTTTTAGTGTTCAGATCACCTCTTATTCATCCAGTTGCTGAAGGAAAGATCTCAGCTCTAAATATTGTGAAATGAGCAAACACACAGCACCCAGCATGGGACAAATTAGTTTATTAGTAAACTAATAAACTAATAAACTGCTATCAATTATTAGGCATAAACTGACAACACAGTAGACATTACATGCCACACAGGACCACACAGGGCTTGCGTCTGAGCAGTGAACAAGAAGGGGCTGTAGGAGGCAGACTTAATAGTAACAAGAGAATAATATGCCTTCTGGTCTGGCAGAGAAATGAAACCCATTAGGTTGAGGATTGGTGGACTGTAGTCGGTCTAACTGATAGGAAAGTTATCCACAGGGGTAGCCTTCCCCACAGGCGGGTACCTATCTAGCAAGAGCGGAACTCACAGTTAGAAGGTCCTGTGAAGCTCAAAGATGTCAAAGCAGCAAATGACATTTTAGGTCTTATATTACAATTAACCTTTTGATGTCTTCTCATGATCTACTTTAGTGATGACTTACACTTTTAGGAAGTGGAAGGAGTTCCTCCCTAGGAAACCAAGTAGACAGTTGACCAGGAGGGCTACATGGTGAGGTAGTTGTCAAGAATTTTAACTTTAGAAGTGTCCTTTTTACGGCCACTAAAAGCGATTGAAAGACATGTGAGGTAGTGGAAATGCATGTCCTGAGGGAGTATGAGTTTAGACTAATACCTGTGACAATAGTGATACTTAGCAGAGGTCCAATTGCTATTTTGTAACTTAAAGAGTAGATTTTTTTAGGACATCATCGGTCCTCTTCATTAAACCAGGTCTGTGATGGGATAGTTTAGCACAGTGGTACTATCATTATGGGAAATTATATAATTTCTCATAATTCAATAGTTTTAGTGCAATAGTTAAGTGAGGCATATCTATTTGTACTCTAATTACTCTAATACTAAATTTTTATGCCTAAAGTTAGTGGGATACCCAGATATAACTATAATTTGAGCCCCTAATATTGATTAAATACATAAAGCCTTTGCAACTGGTGTATTACTGCAGATTTTTAAAATACTTTTTGATTTTTCAATTATAATTGACATACAATATTATATTAGTTTCAGGTGTACAACATAGTAATTAGACACTTGCATAACTTATGATGTGATCACTCCAATAAATCCTATACCCATCTGACATCATACATAATAACTATTTCAACAGTATTGACTATATTCCTTATGTTATACTTTATAAATGCATGAGTATTATTAACTACCAGTTTGTACTTAATCCCTTACCCTTTTCTACCTACCTCCAACCCCTCTCTCATCTGGCAACCATCAAAATGTTCTCTGTATCTATGAGTTTGTTTCTATTTTGTTTGTTAATTTTGTTATTTACATTTCATATGTAAGTGAAATCATACGGCATTTGTCTTTCTCTGACTTACTCCACTTAGCATAATAACCTCTAGGTTCGTCCATGTTATTGCCGATGGCAAGATTTCATTTTTTATGGCTGAGTAATCTTCCATTGTATGTATGTACCACCTCTTCTTTACCCATTCATCAATTGATGGACAGTCAGGTTATTGCCTGGCTATTGTAAATAATGCTGCAATGAACATATAGATGCACATGTCTCATGGAAGTAGCATTTTGTGTTTCTTTTTTTAAATTTAATTCAGAATTTATACTATAGAGCTATAAAAGCCACTCAGTCCCTTTTAATTTTTTCGCTGTACAAATCATTTTAGCAAAGTTTAAATTTTCAATTGGATCAATTTGTGGACCTCTGTTTCAATTTTTTTTGTACCCATATTTTTTCTTTACCCCCCCAACACACTTTTTATTTTGGCACTGGATATATTTGATGTAAAGTGTTCTCTTTACTGTGTTCATGTTCATACTCTCTTCCAGAGGGCCTCAAATCAATATCCTTAGAAATAGGGTCCCCCTCAATGCCGATAATTATATGGTTTAAGGAAACTAGGCTTAGGTAAGGTTTGAATTAACTCCCTTCGTTGTCCCACAGATGCTTTTTTCTATAACTCTGTGGATTAGATTCTTCATTGTAACAGAGGCATAAGTAGCAGGGTGGTGCAGTGTAAGAATCCTAGGCTTATAAGTCAGAGGTTAGAATATCAAAACTATCCTCTGCTACAGCTTATGAAGGTTTGAGTTTCTAGCTGCACTGATGTAGTTATTAGAGAAACTAGTCAGTTGAGGATCCTTTCCTGCTGGGTGGAGCGTATGTGGTGAGAGCAGGGCAACTCAGAGCCCTATGAAGCTCAAAGATGTCAAAGGAATACATGAAATTTTAAACCTTATGAAACACCGAGTCAATGTGACATTTGGATATATTTTTTAAAAGGTTGTAACAGTTTAAGAAAAAAATGCATCCTTTGCAATTATATAAAGTAAAAATTTATGTCATTTTTTTTAAATGTTTGAGTAAATACACAGATTTAAAAAATGTTTTTTGGAGATACCTGAGTAAAACGATTTGAAGGCCACTGCTCATGGGAATAATCCTCTCCTCCTCTTCCATACTCTGCCTTTGCTTTAGCTCTGCTCACTGTAAGAATATTGGATGGTTCTTTAATGTATGTCACACTTACATTTAAATACATTTGTATTCTACTTAAAGTCTCAGAAAATAGATATTATTTCTCAGTGTACAGTATTGTTTGAGCTTAGATTTATAGATTCAGGCCTATACTCTACATAGCTTATGACTTATGTTTTCTTATTTTGCTGAGGATTTTATTTCCTCTATTTT
Source organism: Macroglossus sobrinus (assembly GCA_004027375.1). Classification (NCBI taxonomy): domain Eukaryota; kingdom Metazoa; phylum Chordata; class Mammalia; order Chiroptera; family Pteropodidae; genus Macroglossus; species Macroglossus sobrinus. The sequence continues at coordinate 428,598 of PVKZ01000607.1, read as the reverse complement.
TTTTATTTTGTTTATTGAAGAAATGAATTATGAAAGAGGGAAGTGAGGTCTGTAAAATGTATATGATATTTTTCATGTCCAATTAAATAATAATTATAAATTAAATAAGTGTCCTATGACATATAAATGCAAAAATTTTCTATTATTATTGCAACTTAAGCAATATTTTTGAAGCACGTACATTTAAAAAACTGTTGTTTGCTAGGTTATACAAAATCAGTAAGAACAAGTACCTGATCTCAAATAGTTGACAAACTATTATAGATCTATTAAAAGATATTGTTTGTCACTCTAATAATGCAAAATGCAATTAAAAAGAAGAAAAAGTAACCTAATATATCAGAAATATAATTGTTTCCTAAAGTCTGAAGCTATAATTTGGTCAAGATATTTGGTTAACTAAAATAAAATTAAAGTGCTTTATCCTCTTAGATACAGTTGAGGTTCTCATGTGTTTCTCATGAATAGCATCTTTTCTCCTATTATTCAACATTCAAAGATAGTCGACAGTGATTTTATGTCCTTATGATGACAAAATGTTATTGAACTTAATGAATTTTTTTATTTTATTTTAGGTTTCGATATTAATTCCCACATCTAATAATTTTATTATTAATTTTTACAAACATCTAGAGAAAACTATATGCTTGATCTTCCTCATGAAATAATAAAGAAATTAATTTTTGCTTGTCCTAAAAAGATTAAAAAGTTATGCCTGTGGCTTTTTATTCACAGATGAAAAGGGACAAAATTTACATTTAATTAGCACCTACCTTATTCTACTCATTTGCAAACATTATTTTACTTCATAATAACCCAGAGAGCAGTATCTTTAATTTACAGATGAATTAGAGAACCAGAGATATTAACTGACATGCTCTGAACCCAAGAGAAACAAAATGGCTAAAGGAATCTGAGCCCAGGCTGGTACTCTAACTATGTACTCCTTTCATTCATGGTAAAACTGTCTTCATAAAGAAAGATAAGAAAACTCTTGTATAGAATTCTCTCTTTTCATGTGACATATCACTTAGGGTTAAATTGTTTGATATCTTTAGAGCCAGCACTATTAATTGGTTTCATTTTGGATAGATTTATAGAATTTTTTTATTCAATATATATTTATGGAATGATTACTATGTGCCAAGCACTGTTATATGCACTGAGGATAAAACAAAACAAAACCTCTGCTGTACAGGAGACAGGCGTTTATATGCCAGTGAACAAGTCAAGTTTTATATAAACAAATAAATATGCAATAATACTGTTATACAAGGGATAGAAAGGAAAATACAAGAAGAAAAATGGTAAATATCAGGACAATTTGAGGCTGGGGAGTTTTGCTTTAACTAGATTATTCAGGGAAGGTCAGATTCTCAGTCTACAGGGTTTAGAACTATAAAATTTATGTCACTAAAGATGCACAGTCTACAAATGGACTCAATGAAAATGCATACTAGCAAGGGGAATCAATATGGCTGGGAGAATACTTTGGTACTATTTAGTACAATTTTGGAAAGGATAAGCTTCTCAAGTTAGGTGCATTATTTCTTGCAGCTGTTGATAATGTGGCTGCAAAGTTGCTGTGTATAAGGAAGATGATTTCAAGTCATAGGTAAAGGATTACTCATGAATTTGAAATTATTCAAACATACAAACCTTCCATTTTACTCCCATATGTTGTTATGGCCCTTAACTAACATTACTCCTATAATAAAAAATCAAAGAAAGCACAGTCGTCTTAGACTATAGTATAAAAGACTCATTCCATTTAAGCAGTACATTTACGTTTCCTTTGAAGGCGCAGCAGATCCATCATCATAAATTTCTATATACACTTTATATACTGTGAGTTTTTTATGGGTACTTTATTGGCTTTAATATATATGAAATAGTAGCCATTTCAACTCTATATATTCAAACATATTGATTTTTCTCAGTCTAGTACCATTGCAACAACAGCATTCCATTGAAAAATTGTAGGCTAAAGTAACTGTCTACTAACAGTTTTTATTGATCATGCACAGATATATGAATTCATAGTATAGCAGAATACTATAAATTTCAGGGGTTTTTTTTTTGCATTGGCTTTTATTTTTAACTACTAACAGTGTTTTCTTTACCATTGAAAATTATTTTTAAAGCAGTCAGCATTTGTAGAAGAAATAACATGGGAAAATATTTTCTTGAATAAGAATTAAAATCTTTAATTTGATGAAAATTAGCATTAAAACTAAATGAAAAAGTTAAAGTTAAAGAATGTTCATCAATTAAAACAAATATATGTATCTTATTTGAATTTTTCATATCTACTATCAATCTATCTACATACCTATTTATCTACCTTTCTAGTATATATAGCCAAAAGAAAACAACTAAATTATAATGGAACATAAACAAAAAGTTCACATCTGAGGAGAAAATATATTTAATATCAAAAGAATGCAAATGAAAACAAAACAAGAACATCTATAAATAAGAAAATATGTAAATGACAGTGTGTTGAGGCTTTAAAACTGTTATAATTTTATTGAAACAGTTTATTCTCTATTACACAAAGTACTTGACTTTACTAAAGTATACGATATAGCAAAAATAAAATAAATTGTTTTGAGTAGGGCAAAGGCAATATACGGGTAAAAAAAAGGCAATAGAAATATTTGCAGACAAATTCTTTAGTTCTTTGTATATGAGCTAGCTAGAAGTGGTCAAAATATTTGACTCAAGTTTCTTTGTGGCCAAAACAAACAAACAAAAATTAAGTTGATTTAAATTATTTTTAATATACAAATACGAAATCAAGCCATTGATTAGGATAGTTTTCCTTGACACTAGACTGATGGGACAAGATATTTTCCAATTTTCTCCTACAGAGTATACTGAACTACTAGAGTATGTCCTGAACAACATCTCTACAATAACTAGACTTCTGGTTCCCATAATACTGTTTTGTTTTTTTTGCAGTATATATTAATGAAAACTTATAACAAGAAGCCTACTATAAATCACTGAATTCTAAAACTAGCCAAATTAATGCTGTTCAATCTGCAAGTGTTATACTGATCCTAAGAATAATCTTTAGAACATCTAAATAAATACATACATTATAAAAATATTTCCTATGTATAATGTTTCTAAAAGTTTAGGAGCAATCCACTTAAAATTGACAAAAAGGAACAATCTTCTTAATTCTGCCAAATAATCCCACTAATATGCCAGCACATCACTTCTCCCCCCACCACCCCCCACACAACTTTGGGGATTCAACAAGCTATATTCCAAAAGATAAACTTTAAATTTCATCTGGTATAAAAGAAAACTTTTATTAGCTAACATGAGGAGCTTAACACAAAAGAGAACTGAAAGAATTTAAATGATTACTGGAGACAACCCAGATTTTTGTATATACAACATTCTGCTCATTCATGGAGTCAGGAGTGCCTCAGGATATTTGTACCAAGATATCAGTGATGGGAAGAAGCTTACAGGTGAATTGACCAGATAATATCTTGACAATCATGAAATAAACTAGGATGAGAAAATTAAAGCAAAGAGTCAGGGTCTGTGCTGTCAGAGAAAAGGTAGGGGGATGTTTTGTAAGGATGTATAGTAAGCATATTTAGACAAATTATATTAAGATAGGTGGCTCCTACTATAGAGAGTAATTTTCTGATTATTTAGGCCTGAGAGCAATAATTTTCCAAATGTTATTATCAGAAAAATTAATTGAAAAATACTAATAATAAATATTTTCAGATTCTGACCCCAGAAATTCAATTTGAGACTTAGAATTGAGTCTGGGAATCTCCACTTTATTTAACAAACATCTGAAAGGAACCTGAGTCAGGTAGCCCTATGTAGCCAACCTAAAGAATGCTTTTTCTACAGGAGCAGTATAGTTTAATTGAGGAAAAACACAATGATTTTGAAAAATCCAAATATGACCTAAGTTCTAAAGGTTGATTAAGTCTCCTTTATTAATAGGTTTCCTCAGGAAGTATTTTTTTTCTGCATGACAATTAAAATGAATGAATGAATGTCTGAAAATGATCTAGGAACTTAATAATTCTATCAAAATAATAAAATAGTTATATTTACAAAGATAATCATTAGAGTAACATATATGTATATAATGGTTAAAATTAATAAGCTAATCATATGAGAATACTTATATAAATTATACCAATTAAATTAAATAAATAATAACAAAATGATAATTATAAGTATTATACATATATTACCTGTAATAACATATGAATAGTTAGTGTTAATTTAAAAACATATCAAAATAAAATGTGCATGATGATCACAATACATAAATTATGCATGTATGTAATAATATCCACAAGGAAACTTTGAAATAATTAAAATAGTTGTGCTTATAGTGGGAAAAGAACATTTTTCTTTGTATAGTTTCACATTGGTTTATAACAATATACTTCAAAAGTATTCAAAAGTTAGTACTAAAATTATTTTAATTGGTTACATTAAAAATTGTAACTATAACCTGCATGCTTTCTGAAAAGAAGATAGGTTAATACCTTTGGCTGAGACTATGTTGATTTTAAATATATGTATATATCTTTATATTTAAAAATGTAGAGGTATACATATCACTTGAGGATAAATATTATTGTTAATTCTTTAAAGAGTTTTTATTTTAATGTTTAATATGAGAAGCCAATGAAAATATTTATTTTTTTTACAAATTTCTTGTTGCCTATAAATCGCTAATTTGAAGAAAGAATTTTAGTGAAACTTAATGATTAACTTCATAGAAATAGGATAAGTAATTTTAATTATGTGTTGAAAAAAATAAGGTCCAAACACCCAGAGCCCAAACACTTGCTGTGGAAATGCAAGGACCAGTAACTTTTAGCCGTTTTTCGTTTTTTGAAAAAGGGTATTAAGCTCTATGGAAATCATTTTGAGAGACAATTTTTTGTCACACTTCCAGCATTTGCTTTTTAGATCGGTTAAGAAGGATGGTCCAAGGACTTAAGACTCATTTAAATCTATCACAAGCATGATCCACGAGCTAATATCATATGTAAAACAAGAGATACTCTAGTGAGGGCTATATTACGATCTTGAAACAGAAAGTAGATTCTCAATATAAAAAACAAGTATTCTTACTCTTATTTGCTCTTTCAATGATTGCTCCCATTATCTTTTACTTAAGACTTAAAATTATTTTCTAACTAGTCTGCCTTTCCCAATCTATTATTTACACTGTTGCTAATTTTTTTTTCTCTATAGTTCAACGGTTACAAAGAAAGTGAAATGACTTTATTTCTGTTATATTCCCATGTGTGTTTAATGTGAAAAATGTGTTTATATTTTAAACTAGCACTACTAAAATAATTTATCTAATACTAACTGTAGAAATACAGTCAGAGAATTTTGTTATCTCTATTCCTTAAGTATATTCTTATATTGCCTTGTAACATCAAGTAAAAAGTAGAATTTTTATGTACACCCAATTTTATTTTTTATAGTGAAAAAATACCTTTTTATGAAATTATATAACATGCTCAATGACATTTAGCAATATTATACTTAAATGATTTTAAGAACCCCATTGCTATTGTTTTCTTATTGTAATATTGATAACATCTTCAGGTTGCATAAGAAAATAAATCACAATTTATACATGTGTAACAAAAGTAAATTGTTATAAGATTATAAAATTAAACTTTTTTACCTGTTAATAGCAAAAGTCTATAGCCATGTGACTTCTCTTCTTTATCAAATGACATGTGCACAATCAAGGAACATTTGACACTCATTTGGCTTATGTTTTTCAAATTGTCTGTCCCTAAAATATCGATGATTTAAAATTCTATGTTATTTTTCTTGTCTCATTTCCAATGGCTCAAGTCTATACCAGTTAAATTTCAGAGTAACTTCTAATAATATTTTGAAATGAAGAATATTTATATTTCTACTTTTCAGAATTGATTTTGAGGAACTCACTCCAACACTTTGCTCTTTCCAAGAGAAGCTATTCTAGGCACAAACAAGGCTTACTTCGAATAACTCCTGAGAAAGTAGAATTAGTTTTGAGTTTACTTTAAATACTTTCATCTACATAAGCAAACAAAAGTATTCACTCATATTTATAAAATACATGTGGAGTTTCAGTAGAGTTACACTAATAATAATAATAAATGTTTTGGGAGCTCTTCTCTCCACCAAAAAGTTCTGGAAATCTGAGTAGGCTATTATAAAATATCTTCATTCAATTATTTTTGGCAGTCCCAAGAGAGTGTCTCATATTTGCCACCAGGATCTTCATTAAATCATGTTATGTGCAAATCATGTTATGTGCAAAACTTTCTGCTCTCTTATTCGGCTATAAGGATATACTTTCCGCTGAACCATATAGTGTGCAGGGAGACAATTAAACCAACTACTACTTCTACTGCCTTCAGCCAAGGATACTAGAACTTCCCTGCCACTCAGTTCCTAGTGACAATGGGCTCATTCTTTCATTTATATAAATACATTTAATAAGCTCTGTGAGGAACTGCACCAGACACTGGGAATATAAGATGAGTAAGGCCCAGCTCCTGTTGTGAAGCAGCACACAGTCTATTTGTGAGAAGAGAACAGGAAGGTAATTTAGAATGAACAACAACAACAACAAAAAGCTATAGGTAAGCATGGTGAGTACACACACACATAGAATGAGAATCTGTTTCTAGAGGTGAGGAAAGGCCGCCAATAAAAGATGATGTCTAAGCTATAATTTGTGTAGAAACTAACCACATAAAATGTGTGGGGTGTGTAGAGGGAGTACATAATTGTAACAATAATTAATATTTTGGGTACTTTGATTAACTCATAACACACTATTTTGAGACTTAAGATAATACATGTAGACTTTTAGAGCAAGAATGACTGTTATATAGTAAGTGTTCCAAAAATGTCAGATATAATCATCATATACCATAGAAAGTGTCAATAATTCATTTATCCTTTATAATTAATATGATTTTATTAATAAAATGTGATAACCAATACTATTTCCATTGTACCAATAAGAATAGGAAGTTTCAATAGAATTAATAAGAGGTGTGAGCCATTCCTAAACTCAGGTCTGCCAGATTCTACAGCCTAACTTTGTTATAACAAACTTCCTGAAAGGAATTTTTCTACAACATAGTCCAAAGGAACTGAGATTACAGAGTAGTAAATGCAGGGAATCACAAGTTGTATTCCACAGGTTGGAGCTAGAGCTGAATGAGGAAAATATGAGAAGTATAAAAGAGGTCATACTTTTAACTTTAAGAGTAATGAGATCCTTTCAGTTTCAACTTACATTTCAACATGTTTACTTTCTGATTCCTGTGAGAATTGGAGTAGCACAGGAAGGAATGCCAATTAACCCATCACATAGACAAACTACTCATTTGGTGGCAAATTGATAACACTGGACTCTTACTTTGAAAAGGAGTAACCAATTAGAGAGTTATGCCAAATTAATAATGTTGTCTAGGTTACTACAGTGTTAAATGCTCGTAGTGTAACACTACCACCATTGAGGCTGATCTCTGTGTCATAAGTGATAGTTTCTATGGATTCCCAACACTGTGGTGCTGCTTTCGATGGTTGCAGAGGCCTTGTAACCGCCATGATGATGGTCCAACAAGGTGATGCTGATGTGTTGGGACATTCAGTGTTCCAGAGTTGCACTGTTTTCTTGGTCCCCAGAGCAGCAACGTTTCACTGTGTTCTCTTCCACAATAGAGGGAATGTTGTCATTATTTTTTATTACTTCACTTTGTTGGGTACCTATGCAATGTGACTTTTCATCTTAATGCTTTACAAAACTTTCAGCAATTTACATTTTAGGGTTTTATATTACAATTTTATTTTTTCTATATCTAAGACATTGTTGATCTCAAAATGATAATTTATTTCATAGATTAATTTCTTTCAATTGGTCATCCCTCACCCCATCAATTTATCATCCCTTATCTACAGGTTTTATTACCACCACAGTTTTATAAGTTTAATAAAATATTGTGCATATGCATATTTTGTTGCAAATAATATGTATATCTGTATATATTTAAGAAAATTTTATATTTTGACATAAAGTTGTCTCAACTCTTAGCATCTGATTCTGTTCTAAGTGACACTGAATAATTAGCATCCTCTTTGATAATATTAAAAAAAAAAGAAAGAAAAAGAAAGCTCTTTTTGTTCCTGTGCCATGGTGGAGACAAAATATATCACACCATGGCCATGTTGCCAGAATTACCAATTATATCCTGAGTTCAATCAGACCTACTAAATCATAAATCAGATGGGCTCAGCAAGAACCTGTTGTGAAATGGAAATGATACATCCAAGGTTTGAAGCAGGCAGGTTCAAAGATCACAATAAGTTATATAAAGACATAGAACAGATACCCAGTTTACAAATCCATAATGTACTGGTTCCTATTGACTCACACTTGAAGCTCCTGGGGAGTTTCCTATGACCAGCTGATAGAGAATGAGCATAACTGGAACTTGATCCAAGGATAGGTCAGGTTACTAGATGAAGATGTTCTACATATACATTACATCCTCTGATGGGGTGTCCCAAAAAAGAGTGTTGTGAAAGTAAATTCTTCCAACAGGCGCAGCTTTGAGCAGTGTAATTGATTATCAAGTTTGTGTAGTGAAATTTTGTAGCCCAAGATAATATTATGACCAGATTAACTGGTAGGAATATGACTTAGCTAATTGGTTGGGGTATGGAACAGCTGAAATTGGGAGATCTTGAAGAAGTAAGTTTAGGAAAAAAGCTTATGGTTCTTATGAACACAAGATGTGAGAATTGTATAATTTCTACCAGAAAGTATTCACTGCTGAAGGGCCTATAAACAGCTAACTAGGCAGAATGACTTGGCCAGTAGATTTCAGCTAGTTTTAGTTTTTAACCATCAAAGTCCTTGGACAGTGAACTCATAAACAAAGTAGCATAATAACAAGATGGGAGCTACACATTGGAGAAGAAACATGGCACCCTTTAATTGAGGTTGGTCTTGATACTTTTACTGCTAAATTTTTAATATACTTGCAACACAGTTCAGTGCTATGCTTGCAATACAGTACTAGCTTTAAAAAAGACCAAAAGACCAATCAACCATTTTGTAGCAAGTTGATTACATTTGATTCCTTCCACTCTGCAAAGGATAGGCTAAGATTCAACCTGGACAGAATTGGACATATTTGGAGTATGAGTTTGTTTTTCTTGTTCACTGTGTTCTAGCAGTGCCGGAGCCAGCCGGCTAAGATCGAACAGTTCCTGAGACAGGGAGTGAGGATTGAGAAAAAAAGAGAAAGAGAGAAGAGAGAGAGAGAGAGAGAGAGAGAGAGAGAGAGAGAGAGAGAGAGAGAGAGAGTCGGGAGGGCTAACAGTGAATACTGTGCCCCGAGTTTATTTAGCACAGCATATATATACCCTTGGAAGAGCACGAGAAGCAACACCCACACATATGCAAATGATTGCTGACCTTTACATAAGTTCTCTCAAAACATCCTTGTTCCTGTTTTCATCTCATATTCCCTCGGGCAAGGAACATTCAACTCTTTCCATTAAGCCAAACTTCCTCCTTCACTAAGGAGCTATCCATTAAGCCAAACTTCCTCTTTCAGTAAAAAGCTATTCATTAACGAGACCACCTGCTCCCCAAACTTCTAGCTTGCACGCAACTCCAACCCTGTTTGCAGGGCATTCATCAAGCATGGCTCCCAAAATAGCAGCACCACTCAGGGCTCAGAATGTGAAATCTATGGAAATCACATACCATTTTCTTGGACTGAGGAATTGTTATATGGTAAAGAAATATAGCCAGTGGTAGGCAGTGTGAGATTCATAGGTCTTATCATATTCCAAACTATTCTGAAATCGATAAAGTGATGAACTAGACCCTTGAAGGCAAAGCTGAGACACAAGCTTGAGGATGACAGCCAGTGAAATTGGGGGAGTATCTTTCCGGATGCAATATGTTAAAACTATGACAACACTATCGTGCTCTATGTCCAATAGGTAGATTGAATGGGTTCAGAGATCAACAAGTTAAAGTAAGATTGGCCTTGCTTGCCATCATTCACAGTATTCTGTTGTGGGAATCTGCGCTTCTTGTCCTTACAGGACTCAGTATCTAGAGTCTCAAGTCCCACAGGGTGGATATTTGCAACAGGATACAAGTAAGAGTGTCTATAAGCTATTATTGTTCCCTAGTCTTATTAGGTTCTTTGCTTTTACTAGATTAGCAAGCAGGGTTTAGTTATCTTACCATCAAGGTAAGAACTCTAGTAATCTTGCCTACTCTTGATATTCTCAAACTGAGTTTAAATCACAAATAGACAGGAAGAACAACTAAGGCCTGATAAGAGCATTATAAAAATGAACTTAGTCTCTTTTTACACAGTGTTATACATCATATCCCATGAAAGCCACCAAGAACTATAGAAGTGTTAATTAAAGAAAGCAATATAGAATGAATTTAGGAGAAAAGATGATATCAGTTATAGCCTCCAGACCAACTATAGCATTGATAATTGTAGTTTGCTCCACTGTTTACCCCACCATTCCTCTTGTAAATTTTCTCAGAAATTGTGACCAATCAAAATTTCCAAAAAGCTGTACCTTGTTGCATTAATTGAGTGTTAAAAATAAATGAATCTTTTCATTATGTACATTATGAACTACAGTAGATTCTGTTGGTGACCTAGATTTCCTTTATCAGCCAGTGTATCTACATCTCACCTGCACAGAACTAAGGCTCAGAACTGTTTCATTCTCCAGATAGTAACCCCAACCAACAAAGAGCCACTCTACTATCCACCGACAGGGATGCATTCTGTGCCCTGACTGACATTCTAGAAGTAGAATTCCTCTTCGGAGCTTACTGAAACCAGACTCTAGCTGAGACCACATCCTTACTTCGCTGCTTTCCCTGCTCTATATTGCTTCTTCATTCTCTTTCTCCTAAGAGCACTCCCTTAATACATCACATGAACCTATTTCAGTCTCTACATCTAGAGAGCTCGACCTAAAAACATGGAGAAATACTGTATACATATTAATATATTCTTGAGGCATTCACACACTATTGATGTTTAGGGGAAATGGCACACATATTTATAAATCAAAATTGTTTAAGTTTTCATTTTTTAAAACCAGATATTTACTTTCTAAGTGAGTATCCTGCAGAAATAATAATCATACAAAATTTGAAAGCAATATATACATGAATGATTCTTACAACATTTTTAATGGGAAAAAATGCTGGATGTGCCTCAATATGGAAATGGGTTAAATAAATCATAATATATCTATACATTCAATGAGACAGGATTAAGTAGACTTATTTGCTCTAACATAGAAATATGCCCAACATATGGTAGAGGTAAATTAAAGAGCTTTAGTGCATATAATTTCATGTTTGAAGAACTTAGTCCTTTTTTAGGCTCTTCCTCTTTTTTACTTCATGGTGGTAAAAAAAGAACTTAAACTATGTAAACTACATCTTTTTCTTCATTTTTAAAATTGTTTTCTTTAAAGGTATTACATGCAAAGCATTTAGCACATAATTAATGGTCAATATAAATGTGCTGTTCTTGTATTATTATATTTTAAGTGAAAATATTAAGTAGCAGAGTACTGATTGTTTCATTGATTGTATTTAGAGTAATCTATAGCACTCTATTATAAAGGTTAGGTAGTATAGATGATAAAACATTGACTGTGGCCAGATTCCCTAGGCTAATCTCTCGATACATCAGTAACTACAGTGTAACCTTGGGAAATTTTTTCAAAAGTCTAAATTCCAATTTTCTTGTCAGCCTAATGGATATAATAACAGTTTCTTCTTTTGGGGATCACTACCCTAACAGGCTTAAATGAGATAAAAGTCATATAATAGCTAATGCTTACTGAATGGTATGTATCATTCTAGTGTTTTACATGTATTTTTCATCATAGTTTTATTATAGCCCTATGAAATAGACATTGTTATTTTTCCTGTTTTATAGATGAGAAACCTAAAGCACAAAAGTGTTAAATAATTTGACAAGAATCACATAACTTACACAAGGTGAATCAGGCTTTCTTACTGTCATTGTTACTTCTGGGAATGTGCTTCAGTGAGAATAGTGGCAGACCTTCACTTTTTAGTCAAAATATTTCTATTTTTTTAGAACTATTACAATAAATATAATACAATACGTATTAAAATAAGTATTACAATACATTCTTTTGAATTGAGTAAAAATATAGTTTTAAATTTAAGAAAATTACTTTAGTTAAATCCTTAAAATAAATTAAAGGAAGAAAGGTAAAACTAGTATAATTAGTAATAAATAATCAATTACAATGAAAAGTTCAGAAATGATGGGTAGAAGAGAAAGTAGAAAAACAAGACCACCCTAATCATATTTCACTAGAGATGGATTTCATTTATTATGTTGGAACAAAATATCAAGGACAGAGAGACACTAGTGTTCTTCATTTAGCTAGTTCATTGCCCACTGAAAGTGTGCAATCATTCTCTGGCTCCCCCTGGGGCACATTCTCACAAAGACTCCAACTGTATGATAAAAGTTAACAGTGATGGGCAGATCTTTCTAGCCATTCTTCTCTCCTTCTAAGTTCACAAAACATTTGCACTCCACATGAAAATAAAAAAGGTGCTATTCATTTGGGATATTCATTAGTTATTAGACAGAAGAATTGGGAAAATCTTTTTGTATTTCAAGTCAGACTATTATTAAATTATTGGTTCTAATCGACACATTAAAAAAAATGAGTTTAAAAAGAGAAATTATAAAAATTCTAAAGTAAACTCAGTGAAGAAGTTGGAAAGAAGTAATAGTATAATTCAGACAAGAAAACAAAATTGGTTTGGGTTGGACAATGATAACTAAAGTTGACATGACACAAAGAACCAAGTTACCTTTCCTGGTGGGTACTTTTCTAATAGCTTACGCTTATACTGTATTAGACATTCCAGTAGAAAAATATTGTGCGAAGTGATTAAAAATGATTTTATGAGCACAAAGAAATAGAGCCTATAGAAGTAGAAAAACACATTCTATGAAGTTTCACGATCATCCTTCTCAAATACCCCTTACTTATTATGTTGACGGGTTAAAGTGCTCTTCTAGGGAACATATCTACACTCTGAGATCCTTTGGATTAGAGTTGCTCCTATGATGTCTCATAGAGATGGCTTGTTCTGGCTAAAGTCCTGATGTTGCAAAGAGTAAAATATACAGGGGAAAAGGATGTACATAGATATAAAACTGGCCAGGGCATACATCCTATCTTTTCATCAGCCTAGTTCTTTGCCTTGGAAAATTTTCTGAATTCCTCTGAGACTCTAATTTTCACGTGGCAGAAATAACTATAAAGGGTTGTAATAAAATTACTAAAACACTATACATGACAGTGTGACACATAATAGATGATTATAAATTTATTACTATTATTTTTCTATATCCCTCCACAGATGTATAGTTCAATTTGCTTACGGAAATCACAATTTTCCAGTCCCTAGGGTACTGAAACACCCAATTACAAGTGAAGAGCCACACAGCACAGGGAATGGAATTATTAAGTAGATACAGAGGAAGGTAGAAGGCAGAGAGAAGAGATACAAGGAGAATGAAAGTCACTTCTTAATTTCTGAGTCTCACATGATATTTTATTTTCTTCAGACACAAAATATTATGAGAATATAGGGAGAAATGGAATTACTACTTTTGAGCTTGTGATTTTTATTTTTGGTGTGATTAGCAGCCAAGAGGCAAGGCCTGGAGAAAGCAAACCCTGTAGTGGGTGGCTTAGCCTCTTTCATACGCCAGGTACCTATTGATTCAATTGAAATGAAACTGGATATGTTGATGTATTCAGCTTCAGAACAAGCCAAGGGCTAAGTGCAGGGAGATGCAAGCAGTTTGGTGAAGAGATACACAAAACGCTTTCAACAAAAAGAAGTACTTTCAAGGTAGAACACACCTTAACAGAGTAGCAAGAATTTTTTCATAGTTTAGGAATGCAGTTGCTTCTGTTTCCATTGACATCTGGGGCTCAATGACTTTAAAGAGGCATTTTAATAACATTGATGGTTTTCTTTCAAAATGTAACCTTTGTCATTTTCAGTTTACTATTTTATTTAGAGAGAACTGAGAACTTTCCTGCCATGTAATAGTATAATAATATTACAAAATCATTTTATCTAATATTCATTCTGTCCTTTAAAATGCCAGACTCCTCATTAGACCCTAGGAATACAAAAGTGATTCTGACAAGATTGTTCCTCTCAGAGAAATTCACGGTCTAGTGGGGAAATAGATGTCTGAACACATAATTTCAGTAATGTGAGAAAAGTAGCAGGACTCACATGCATAAAATGGCACACTTTTCTAAGAGGTTCAGCAAAGGCCTCGTGAAGATAATAACTAAGTGCAAATTCTAAGAATAAATGGGCGTTTTCTAGACTGAAAAAAGCAAAAAGGATACTGCAACATTAAGGATGTTGCCTGTTTTAGCTCATTTAACATATATCAGGTGCTGAGGTAAATACTTTATGTGTATTGACACATTTGAGCCTCCCATTGCCCAGGTAAGTTTTGTTATTGCTTCTTGGTAGATAAGTGACTAAAGGAATCACATATAATGATTGACTTTGAATCCGGGAAGTCTGACTTTACTCTCCTAACCACTTCACTGAAACATCATCGGGTAAATGTATTACTATACTACTGTAGAAAAGTACAAAAGGAAAAAACCAGAGCATCACGTAATTAACAAGCTCTTACTCTATGCCAGGCACTTGGGTGGGGTAAACTGTACAGAGAACAATTAAGAGGGTACTCTACTAAAAAAAACAGGCTGAAGACACATGTACTGACAGAGAAACTATGAGCATTTAGTTGTTGCCAGTAAATGAGGGGAAAGAGATGGAACAGACAAAGATAACTGATGGTTTTCACTTGAGAATGGAGAAAAGGTGATGATATAATATAAAGCAGGTAAAACGTTAGGAAAACCAACTTAGTCGGTGAAAACACGAAATTTATTTGAAGCTTTGGTTTCCCCTATGAAAATTAAATTGTCATATTACCTGCTTAACTATCTCTCAGTATTGTTAAGAACACCAAATTATATAGTTGATGCTTATATCTCTAAAATAGTATGTAAATTCTAAAATGAACTATTTTACTCCAAATGAATGAAAACCCACAATGATGTAAACTCATTTACTCCATAAGTGTGAGAAACTCCTTTCATAGAGCTAAATGGCTATTTCAGCAATCTGACACAGAACACATAATAAATATTTGTAGAATGAAATAAAAAATTAATAAGTGAATGCACAGATTTAAGTGAGATTATTTATCTTATGGTTTTACTTGTAGAGCACAAATAAGAGAAAATGGAACTGAATTAATATAAAAGAGAGTTGAAATTGATAAATCATTAACTTCTTAAGCTTGTAGAATTTACTCCGGGAGATATTCTGGACAGGGAGAAACTGTCTTTGCTGTTTTCTAACTTAGATAGTTTATAGCAGGCCCATAGTCTGTCTATGCAGAAGTAGGAATAAAGGAGCATTGTTTTATCCTGGAGAACCAGCCCTGAAGAATCTGATAAGCCTATATCCTCACTCACTTTAGTTGATGTTAGCATCTGCTTATCCTTAGATATGTGGTTGGTCCTTGTAATTTTATTAAAAATCTCATTTAATTTTATTTCAAAATGCTATTTTTCAAATTCCAGCAAAGGTTTTCTACTTATATTTTATAGAAATTAATGGTAACCTTATTATTTGGTCAAAATGACCATGATGATTTATAGTCATCAAAATGTTTCCTTTAAATTGTATTTTTATTCTTACTCTCATAATCCTCTACTTCAAATATCATTTCCCTCTCAATACTCTTTTAATATATCCACATTCCTGGTATTTTCACTTATTGTTGTCATTTGCACCTGGAACCGACAATTATTCTGTACATAAAGCTGTTTTTAGCATTCTCGAATTGCTTATTTTTATCTATTTGTGTTATGTAATTATTTTATTTTGCACATTTTTTTACTATCTAGATAATCATGTTCACAAATATTTATTATATTGTCTCAAAATAGTTTCATATACTTATTTTAAGTGTATATTTTATTGTAAAACTTAAGAGTAAAATTATATAATTAAATTATTTAATTTAGAATTAAAACATTTGAACCAACAGCAGCATTTAAGTTATAGTCATATATTAAATCATAAATATATATACAATATGGAAACTTATCAACAAACATCATTTGCCTTGTCAGTGTTGGTTACCAACCTAAAAAGTGATGATATAATACTCATCAAGATAAGGTTGGTTATTATTCCAATAATACTCACAGATTAGAGAAAAATAAAGACAAATTGATATTGGGGTGTCATATAATAAGGACTATAATAGCAAAGAGTCAGATCACTATGCGTTATAAATACACATATATGTGTGTGTGTATATAAATGAATACATATCTGCACATGTGCATATATATTTGAATAAATAAAATTATTTTCTTTATTACTTTATTATCAGACTTTGAAGTTGACTTCAATATGATGTACATGTTTTCAAAATACAGATATCCACAGAACCAATGCAATGATAAATTATCTTTGAAATAATTTACACTGTATTTTTCAAAAATTTTGAATGGATTATAAGTGTTTGCTGTTCAATAATATTTCACATTCATAATTCATAAGAAAGGGATGTCATTATGATTGACAAGTAATATAAAAAACCTCTTTTGAAGTGATTATTCTATTTGAAAACACACATTGTTAAGGTTATTGAAAAGGATATAAAACCCACATTAATTTCAATGAAGCATACTTTAAAATATAACCTATATTTAAGAATTTTTCTACATTGTAGCTTTTGAATTCTGATAAATAATATTGTAATAACTTCACATTAAATTGGATTTCAAATAATTTTTATTATAACTTATGAAATGTAGCAATAATAACACAAAAGATCTGCTTATGAATAAATATTTTTCAAGAAGTAACAACTGGAGGACAAAACTTCTTTTCTCCCCTATTGTAAAGAATGGTAATTGCTCACTAAATACTGATGGTCTCACTTGAAACCTAGTTTCAATGACCTTATGAATGAAATGTTCTCTAAGATCCCTTTCTTCTCTAAAATTACATTATTCTCTAATATTTTCCCTCATTAGAGAAATATAATGTGCATAATGCTCTTTAAGTTAGAATTATCTTTTGAGTGGTGAAACATACTCGTGATTCATAATAGTGTTTAAGACAAAAATCTCAGAAAATTTTTATCACGAAAACTCATTCACAGATTAGCAGAGAATGAACTGAGGCAATCTCTGCTCTTTATTTATTTATTTTTTAATTTCAGTTGAGGTAGAACTACAGATGAAATTACTTTGTTGGCATCTTAATTTTTTTCTCTGCTCCAGCACATATTACATACCTCTAAAGATTAGAATTAAAAATAGTATAGTGGAAACCTTCAAAAAGATCACAAGAAAATACTGATTATTGAAACTGAACTATTTAAAGTTCCACAGTGTTGCAGAGTAATAATGTCAAGAGGGTTCAGAAAATCATCTATGTTTTTTATGATATATATCATATTTTAAAACTTGGTTTGGTTACATAATTCCTTAAAGATATTCTAAAAGGATGAATAAAACATAACTCAACTAGTTTGAAAGTTATTTGACAATGTAAAGGACTAAATAAATTTAAAAGTAAAGACATGACAAAAGACACTATGTAATTCATTATCAAATAAATTACATGAACTGCATTGAGAAAGCATGTTAGCTTTTCTGTAGTATAGATATTGTTTGGATGGACAGGAAAAAAAAGTAGATGAAATGTACAAGTAGGATAAAACTCCATAGAAAAAAATTTCAGAAGCAGGCAACTAAAAGCTACATTCAGTAAAAATGATGTCACTTTGTCCTAGTCAGAGGTGTGAGTAAAGAAAAAGAGCAGATTGCGGACAGACTCAACGATCTTGAAACAAATAGCAATAAAAAATAGATTTTAGTCAGAAGCTGAATAAAGGCATCTCTTGCTTGTGAAAACTCTCTGTCCAAAGTCATTTTGTTTTTCTCACAGACCAGACAAGAAAGAATAAAAAGAAAAGAAGAAAGAAAGAAAAAAAAAGGAAGGAAGGAAGGAAGGAAGGAAGGAAGGAAGGAAGGAAGGAAGGAAGGAAAGAGGAAGGAAGGAAGGAAGAGGAAGGGAGGAAGAAAGGAAGAAAGGGAGAAAAAGAGGAAGGAGGACAGAGAGAGGCAGAAAAGGAAGGAGGGAGGAAGGAGGAGAGAAAGGAAAGAAGAGGAAGGAAGAAGGAGAAAGAGGCAGAGAGGGAAAAAAGGAGAAGGAGAGGAAGGAAGGAAATGAAGGGAGGGAGGGAAAGAAAGAAAATACATCTTTAGATGTTCACAGCAATGGATTATGTTTATAGTCTTTCATGCAAAGCATAGAAATTCCACTCAATACTGTGAGTATAGATTTATACAAATTTTCTGAAGTATGATACATCCCCATTAGTTTTGTAAACATTGTCAGGGAGAAAATTAATTTTTTTTTTACTTTATATAAATATCTACTTTTTTTGCCTGGTTTTCTTAAGATGTTTTGAAATGAAGATAGATGTAATATGAACATTGGATGGCAGAAACTAAAAGTAAAAGCTTGACTCTAGCAGGTCTATTATATCTGTTTTAAGAGTTCACAATTTCTAATCTATAGGTATAAATGTAATAATGGTACATAGTGGAAATAGAATAAAAAATACGTATGATGCAAGAGAAGATCATGGACTTAAAAGTCAAATAGACCTACGTGGTAATAAGTCTATCTTTCTGTGTGACTTTTGAACTCTATTTAAGCTCCTTCACTTTCAAATTTCTATATAACAAGGACAATTATTTCTATCTCATATTATTGATGTGTCTACTTTGATCCTTGGCACAGAGGCAGCACTCAAGAAATGTCAGCTCTCATCTCATGAATGTCAGTATTGTATTCATAGTAGGTTTTCTGTTAGTCACAGAAAAGACAGTGTCAGAAATTTTGAAGTTCAAAACAAGGTGATGTTGTGATTCTTTTAAAATATATTTTAATTAACATCATTAATTCCATACATCTTTCCTTCTGGGCTGAGATTACGGCGGGTGGGATTAAACATTCAATTAAAGTATGATACAGAATTCAGTTGAAGATTATCCAGTCATATGTTAAATGAACAGAAAAGAATTTGTTGTTGAGCATTAAATACTTACAGAAGTTAGGAGGAGCTGAAAAAATCTCTAGCCTAATCTTTCAGAAACTATTATGAAAAAATATGTTCCAGAATGATCTGTCAGGACCATTCTATGTTCCTTCTATGACTGGTCAAAAGGCATCAAGTCACTGCTATGGCATCTATACTATCTCCACTGTAATCCTCATGTGCAAAACCTCAAGCCTTGCCCTTTTCCCCATATAGTTTAGTTCTAAATGCATTTTTGTTAAAGTCTGACTGATTTGTGGGATCTAGATCATATTTGAAATTCTAGGTCCAAGGAAGATTAGAAAATTAATTTTTTTTTTAGTTTTTGAGCTTCTTCAGTATAGGAATTTTTAAAGACTACAGTTAAAATGGATTATTATTAAATTAATATTGTGTATGCATTACAGTCCAATACTTGCTACTCAGTAACCTGCTCTCATCCTTAAATTTCTAAACAACAATAATTGGTAACAACAGGTGCCTTTATAATAAATAGAAATATCCTTTATACAAATAAAATAGCATCCAAATTTTACTGAAAAGTCATATTCTGCATGATGTTTATTTCTCCTCTCGTGCAATTAAAATCTCATCATGATAGTCATTATATTTACCTCAAGAATAAAAGTAAAACTAATACCTACCATCTGAGATAATTAGACAAAAGGAGAAAGAAACAAAAGAAATGTGCTTAGAATAAAGAAATACAGGAAAAATATATAGTCTATATTTGTACAAGGTAATAATTAAAATTTCAACTTTTTTCTTCCACCACTCATTCTGTATTTTCTTTGTTCATAATTACTACTTTCATTCTTCAGTATTCTTTAACTGTTGGGGTGGCCTAAAGCAGGGGTCCCCAACCCTTGGACCATGGACTGGTACCGATCTGTGGCCTATTAGGAACCAGGCCACACAGCAGGAGGTAGGTGAGTGGTAGGCCAGTGAGCGAAGCTTCATCTGTATTTGCAGCTGCTCCGCAGGACTAGCATCACCACCTCAGCTCCAGTTCAGATCATCAGGCATTAGATTCTCATAGAAGCAATGGTCCCCAGTGCCAAAAAGGTTGGATACCACATCTAACCTTTGATGCACCAGCATATGTGTGGTTACTTTATTCTTCCGTTAAATAATAACCCTGGCTATGGCAGTGCAGGAAATCCTCCTCCTTATCCCTATCGTGTTAAAACAACTCTATTTGGCCAAAATAATCAGAATCAATCACTCCAGATAACAATGTATTACTTTCTCTTTTTGGCTTCTTGGTGTAGCAGCACAAGGAGCTCAAAATGACCAGGTGGTAATCACAATGATATGATTTTTTTTTTCTGGTAGAAGAATTTATTTAAGAACTCTAAACCGATAGATGCTATGTGATGCAAGGAAAAGGAAAAAAATTAGGTATCATAAAAAAATCTGTTTCTAATTTACCCAGTGATTCTAGTTTCATGTCTTCTGATTATGGGAAAATAGCTCAGCCTCATATATTGGTCACTGATTTGTAAAATATTTTATCTGCTTTAAGATGCCAGCTTCTAAAGTGCTCTTTCTAACTAACACAAGAATAGTCTTTTTAAAAAAATTATTTTTAAATTATGGTTTACACACAGTATTATATTAGTTTTAGGTGTACAAAATAGTGATTAGGTATTTATATACCTTACAAAGTGGAACCCTGCTAAGTCTAGTACCAAACTGGCATCATACATAATTATTACAATATTATTGACTATATTCCCTTTGCTGTACTTTATATCTCCATGACTATTTTTTATAACTGGTAATGTATACTTTTTAATCCCTTTCACCTTTTTTACTGTCCCCCAGCTCTCTCTCATCTGGCACCTATCAGTCGATTCTCTTTATCTATGAATTTGTTTCTGAAAAGGAGTCTTGAACAACTTATTCAGTAGGACGTCAGCTCATTCTGATTAATACACTGACCATCATAGGTGTTAGGCCTGTGTCTTCACTGCATGAGATATTACAATACTTTTAGAGCAGTCATAGATATCCTCTGAGGCTGGGATGATGTTATAAGTAGGGCTATGAAACTTAGCCATGTCCTTTTGCTTTTTTATACTTTCTTGCAGAGCTGAAGCATTTTACTCACTCCAGAATCCATGCATTCTTCATTTTTGTCATAAGGATATGTTGTAGCAGCTAATCGGCTCACCAAATACTTTCCTTCAATAAACTCTTTCTCTCGGGAAACTACAGACTTATTTAATTTATTGCTCTGATATAGCACACGATGGAATAACAGTGTTCTATACTCTGATGTGAGCAGGATCTTCATTGTCTTCAAACACAACCAGGGCAGTTACACAATAACATACCCATTTCTTTGAGGCTTATACCAGGCACAGATTGTTATATCAGTTAGGGTTTAGTAGAAAAGATAGAACCCACTCAAGCTATATGCAGAAAAATGTATTATAATGAATTTAATGTCCTACTAAATTATTACGAGGTAAGAGGAATAGACTTTTGAATTCTAAGAGTAACTTCCAAGTCAATAATAGAGCTAGGTTTCCAAAGGGACCACTTTTTCTGCATGGTCAGGAAATCTGCTAAATTGGGAATTCGCTATTAAAGCTGCATGCTTCATAACCACACACACACATGCACATAGACAAATGGATGCCCTGTGTCCTGCTTTTCTGTTCACTTAACTCAATTTTGAATTCAAGTCTTATTTAAGTGTGTCTTATTTGAGGATTCTAAGTGATTGTTTTAGTAATTCATCATTTACGTTATGAGAACATATTAAAAAGAGAATGGGGTAGATTTTGAACTTCCTGAGCCAATGTGTCAGCCACAGTATACTAATATGGTAGTGATTTACAGAGTAAAAGCCTAATTGTGGAAAAGCTTAGAGTTAGCACACACTTCAATTTTGAAGTGTCTCTCAGCATTTCTGCTATAGAATTGTTGCTAAACTATTAGTTCAAATCACAACTTTAAGTACATAATTTGTGCCAAGTTCTGGGAATAAAAATGAATTATACCAGTTCCTCACCTGTAAGGAGCTAACAGTCTATAATGTAGGATAGGCTAATCAATAGCTATAGTAATCTAGGCATTAACACTGTATCAAGAGATCAACAACAGGATTAATTTAGCTTTGGGTGGGTATAGAATAGGCATTTGGGTACTTCTACATGGATACATTTAAATCATGCCTCAAATAATTTTCTGGTCCTAGATGAGAAGGAAAATATATTATTTAAGGAGACAAGAACATGAGTGAAGCATGAAAAAATGAATGTCCATAGGGAAGTATGTGACTCCTGACCCATATTATATGTACTATAAATATTAATTGAAATAAATAAGAAAAAACTAGAATGCAAAGATCAAATAAAAGTGAACGAAAAGTAGGTCAGGAGAGTTAGAATTTTTAGATTGCTAAAGGCCTCTGAAGCCAATTTTAACTAACGAGTTGTGAGTGGAAATTAAGAGGTATCAATTTTAGGCATTTCAATGAAGATATAATAATGCACAGTGTTTCGTTTGTTGTTGTTGTTGTTGTTGTTGTTATTGTTGTTGTTTTCTTTCTCTCTCTTGTAAACCAGCAATGTCCAGAAGGAGACTGCTCCAATCACAGAAAATCTAAGAAAATAGATTCTTTTGTACAAAGAGATCCCATCGTTATGTCTTTGCAATGGTAACTCTGGGTGTACTAAAGAGGATAGATTATAGGGTAGACAGCCAGAGTCTGACAGAGTCTGCATCTACTGGAGCAGAAGCAGTAGGAAGCTCTGGGGAAGCTCATCTCAGAGACACGAAAGGAAGGGAAATGAGAGGTCTTAGTTGAAACAAAATACAGGTGAAGAGGGATAGAAAGAATGCCATTTTGGATTTCTGAGTGATGTCTTAGTTGGGACACATATTGCACATGTCCCTTCCTGTAAGGTGAGATCATGTAATTACTTTTCGTCAATGAGCTATGAGCAGAAATGATATGTGTCCCTCCCAGGAAAATAAATAACTTATGATGGGTAACTCTCTGTATCTTTCTTTTCTGACCTTGATGACAGTGAAAATCTAGAGCTGGGTTGGCTGAGACATTTAGGGGCAAGAGATCTCTAATTGCTTGAGGGGTGGAAACACCCCTAGAATGTTATTCAGTTCTCACCACATGTTGAGCTAAGTGAAATAAGAACTTTTTCATGTGTAAATTGACTATAATTATGGGGTTGCTTTTATGACAGCTTAGTCAGCTTACCCTGACTAAAAGAGGGTGAATAAAGAAAGAATAAAACATTTGTAGAGGTAAAATTATAAAATTTATTGAATATATCATATTCCAGTCACTGTTTTAAGCACATTCATATAATGTGCATTATATGAAACAACCCATTTGCTTCTAGAACAACCCTATATAGAATGGTAGTTTTATCCTAATTTTAGAGATGAGGAAATTTGGGCACACAGAAATTAGATAGTTTGATATAACTAGTATGCTGTGGGCTTGGAATTCTGGACCTTTTTGTACATGATGAATTTGAGACAAAAATATCCACTGTGGGTATAAAGAGATGTGTTCTTCATGCTTAGGAGATTTAATTTTGTGATTCATTATCATAGAGTTGATATCTGATTACATAGAAATGTATTTGGAAGCATATTAATGTAAAAAAGCAAAACTAAGGTAGTGGGCTTATAAGGATTTTTTTTTTTTTTAGATGTAAATGGCAAGAGCACTCACAAACATAGTAGTATTAAGACTGGAGCCTCTCTCCCTGTCCCGAAGGTTCCAGATTTTGGTAATTTTATCAGGCTGCCCAGTCATGCTTCTAAAGCCTGTGTAGGGTGGTTGGTAGAATTGGAGACCCCTCCATAAAGATAAGTCTCTCAAAGACCTGCCAGCAGTCTCCAAAGCTCTTTACCATGAGGGAGAGTGAGATAATTGTCTAACTCTGTCATCAATTTGGTAGAGAGGGAAAAAAAAGGAACTCTTTACCCTGATACTTCTTCAATATAAATTCATACTTCCTAGGGCTTGGGGGCAACAATTGATATTTATCTGTTACTCTAAAATATCAAGCAAATGATAAAATATGAAGTTGTCCAGTAAATAATGCTTCTCTTTGTAGAAGAACTTACAGTTTTCTAACTTTGATAATATTTCCTTTTCTACTTCTTAAAATTATTATAATTTTTGAGTGCCGAACTCTTAATATTCCTTATTCTAAACAATCTTTCTTTTGCCCTTTATATCATTATCTTTCAGGCTAGACATCTGCCTGACCTCAGGGGGTGGGAACGGGAGGTGGAGACTAATATTTGAAACACATGATTTCAACTATGTATGCATAGATATTCTCAAATATCGACTTAAATTCTCAAATATCTACTTAAATATTTATGTCTAGCTTGTATTTCTCGTTTTTCTAAATATTCTTATACCCTGATGTCTACACACATCTCTAATTAGTTGTTCAACCAGAACAGAGAAAAGTAAGGTCATTTGATGGTTAACATTTTCTAATGTTCTTATTGCTATGAAATTATTGCAGGGCAAAATATGGTAACAGGGTGAAAACATGTTCCTGGGGGAAAAAAAAGAACCTTTGTAATCACAGAATTCTGTTTCAATCCTGTCTCTGTTATTTATATATCATAGTATTCTCTAAGCTTTAAATTGTAAGCCTCAGTTTTCTCACTTGTAAATTGGTGATAACTGAGTCTGCTTCACCTGTTAGAACTAAATCAATTAATTCACAGAAAATTACTATATACCTGGTATATAGCAGGCTTTCTACAAAGTGAGTTTTTTCCCAGCTAGTTTGTGTTTTCAGTTAGATTTTCACTACCAGGCAGCCAATGGAGTACACCTAGTAGGGTTTTGAAATCATTCTCTTTGAAAACTTGTTTAATTCCAAGTTTTTGATAGTTTGGATTTTAAGACGATTTAGAATGTGAATTAAGACTAGTAATTTTTACTCAATACCAATATGCATACACTTCAAATCCTGAAGCTTCTCCCCATTAGGGAGAATGTGTGTGTGTGAAGGTAAAAACTTTGAAAGAAATTTGGGGAAAGTCTTTTAGGAATGTGATTTGAGTTACAATAAATATTTCTTAATGCTTTTTATGTGCAATGAATTTGATCAAATAATACGATTTATGAAGACATCTTGCTGTTATTTTTCTTGAGAATTTTCAGTCAGCTTCCAATTTTCAATTCTGACTTTTTCTGATAAGCAAGCATCTATTGAAGAACATCAGCAATTTTGTACATGGAGATTGAATAGAGAAAAATTATGTTTGCCTGAGTGGGAAGTATCCTGACATTTAATAATTGCGTTTCTGTATTTTATTGTAAGCCAGTAATGACCCAAAGAAATGCTCATAGCAAAGGGGGTTATGATTAATTTGTCTGATAAGTGGATCAAAGGTTCTCCTTTCAACCTCCATCTGCACAAGATAAAAGAGATATAGTTGTTTCTTTTTATTTTTCTTATAGTTTTACCACTTTCATTTCAAAATGTTAATAAATAAAGTTTATGCCCCAACTTATTATTATAAGGGCAGTTGGTATTGCTAATATAGCTCATATTGCAAGAAATTACATTTCAGAGCAAGTACAGCCTGGGCAATAAACATCTGTTTAAAATTTTAAAAAAATATTATAATCCATTTTTAATTTTGTTTAACTTTACAAATTATTTTCTACTTTATAGTGACTTTTATAGTGAATACAATTTGAAAAAGAGAACCTAATGTTCCATATCTGAAGTGTGGTTTATGTCTGAATGAAAAGTACATGCAATAATGCCATGTACATATGGAGAACACTCATCTGATGATTATGTTATCTGGAAGCAGGATATCAACCTGGAACATTTATTCACTCATTCATTCACTCATTCATAGTTCACTATTTGACAGGCCCTGGATGCAAGGATGACAAACACAAACTACACCTCACTTTTATAGAAACTACAGCCAGTCCTGTGACACAGTTCAAGCAATTCTGTCCATACCACATATACAACTTTTACTCATAAGAGCTTTTAGCCACTAAGTCACATCTCTCAAGTGAGCTTAATAGGCTCAGTGATCAAGTACTCTGGCTCACAGCTGAGTAAAATAAGTAAATCAAACCTGAGTAAGCCTGCTAAATGGCAAAGACATTAGCAAGAAATGAAGGCATTTTGACTGTGAGAGTAGATAGAAAAGTTTTCCCCCATTTTATAGTACACTTAATTCAATTGCAAAATAGCTGTCCTTTTCAATTCTCATTTATTTATTTACATTTATTGACTATCTATTATGTGACATAAACTATACATGGCTCTGGACTTATAAAAAATAGAAGTAAAACATAACCCCTAACTAAAAGGGACTCATAGTATTGTAAATATATGTGTATATTTATGTATGTCTTTGGCAGGGAAATGGAGATAGTTGGTTTAGGTTTTAAAACTCATAATCAATCATAGGGAATACAGTGTCCAGGGAGAACATTTAACTAAAAGTTACTTAAGAATAAGGGTCAAGCCTGAAATTTCTGGCAGATAACATAATGAAACTACTACAAAGAATACTTGATGGCAATGTTATCCTTGAAAGGGCAGAATGAGGATAGAACCTGAGTAAAGAGAAAATTAGCTATCCTACTCTGACGGCTGAAAAATGGGTGAGGATTTGAAAACATGAGAATAAATGAAGCAGTGTGAATGTTTGGAAGCAGAACATGAGTTCCAAATGTGGGTCCTAAAGGGGCATCAGAGGTTTCTCCTTAACTCTCTAGGAACTTTTGAACTCCTTCTTTAAGACCATACCCCGCCTAGCTTTAGTCTCCCTAGCCTGAGCTTCAAATAAGATAGGTGGAGCGGAGTCCCCCAGAGAACCTGAATATTTGTGACAATAAATGAGAATTATTGTTGAGAATAGTTATTGCTGTATAGCACTGAATTTTTTTTTTTTCTGTAACAGTAGCTGAGTAGTAAATTAATTGGTAGCTAGAAAGGATGCTGAATTATCTAACAAGTGGTTCACATTAGCTCTGAGACTAACAGAGAATATGAAAACTGTTAGAGGCTAGATATATAGTGAACCATGTATGCAATGACAAAATATTTGATGAAACTTTCACCTGTGGTAACTTGGTAGATAGAGCAAACATCTAATAAATCATAGTATTGAGCAAGAAAGTTTTGAGTAGCACGAAATAGTACTAGTTGAAGTTGGTAAGATATTACAGAGGGAGAAATTGGTGCAGAAATGAACTGGGCAGTTTGAAATCAGAACTTGGAATATAGAGAAACTGGAAATCACAGTGTTAAAATCAAAGGTATAACCATTAGCTTCAGAAAAAAGACAAAAATCCATACTCTAGATAAAAGTGTAATACCCTTTATTAAGATTTCTAAGTGAATTAAAGTGATTTCTAGTACATTCTTTGAGCTGCAAAAAGAGAACTGGAAAGCTTAAGGGTGTGGTCCTATAGAAACCTGATAAGTAAAAAGAACTGTAATGGTTTCTAAAGAGAAAGAGCAATATGCCTAAATAAATAACAAAAGCCCCCAAACATGTGGTTCTGCCTTTTGGTCCTTGCAGCTCACAGGCATCAAACACATTGGAAATCCACAGCTCATAGAAAGCTATATTAAAATCTCCAGCTACTTGGAACAAATGAGATGGTCTATTTCAATGTAAAAATACCTGAGAGCCAACAACTTTCTACAGACAAGAAGCAGCATGAGAAAGCTGCTTAGCCACCAGTTTAGCAATACTGCTTCAAAAGTAACTGAAGAGTCATATAGGTAAAGAAAGACATCTCAGAATAGCCAAATGGGGAGAGGTCAATGGAGAAGAACCAGTAGCCACTACCAGAGAGCAAATTAGTCAATCAAGGAGCATAGTCTACACTCAGGGAGGGGCATTTGTCAAAATCTGCCCAGCAGGAATTTAGAATTCCCATGGACTGTTAACTTTTATCTCTTATCCTTGTTTTGTGGAATGAAAATATTTACTGTAGATATCCTAGCTCCTTTCACCCTTGCAGTTTGGGTATGTAGAGAGTAAGTGACTTCTTTCTTTGATTTTTAAGTCTTCAGATCAAGATGATCTCTACCTGGACAACATGCGGATGATTATATTTTTCTCTTAAAATCTGATAATGCTATAACAAATAATTCTGTTAGTGGTCTTAGAATAGGGCTATGTGTGTTTTTCATGCTAGGGGACAGGTGGAATATTTGTGAAGAAGAGGGCAGACTGATTCTTAGAAGATTATTCAACAAATATTTATTCCCTCCTACCTCTCACTATGGCTGCAGTATACTTCTAAGGTCATTGATTTTGGATTTGACCATGAGACCTGCTTTGGTCAGTTGAAATGGCAATAAAAATGACAGTGCAAAACCCAAGCATAGACCTTAAGACAAACCATATATCTCTGCAGGCTTGTCTTGGAGCTTCTGATTTCTGTGATGAGATAGCAAAAGCACAGGTAACTCCTTACTTCCAGCTTAGACTCTTGAATAAGAAATATGAGAGAGAGTAGCCCTAACTGACATATACAAAAGCAGACTAAAGTAAAGCCATTCCATTTAATCCTTATAGTCACTATAGCTGGCTTATAAACCTATGACTGTGGGAATAAATGCTTATTGCTGCTGAATGCAGTCAGGAAACAGTTCTGTGAGAAAGAAGAGACAAGGATATCTGCTGAGAGCAATAGAAAAAATAATGTGATAAGGACCATGATTAGACTATTGAATTATTTTTAAAAGTAATTATGAGAAATGGCAGAGAAATAAGAAGCCATATAGAAAAAGAATCAAGGACAGTATTACAAAAAAGTTTTCTTTGTTTTTGCTTACAGTGAAAGAAATCTGCTACTTGCTTATCAATTCCCAAATGAATTCTTTATCTCACACTCTCTTGCTGTTTTAGAGACCTCATGTTATTTTGTATTTATTTAATCTAATAGATCTTCAAACTCTCTCATTATTACAAGCCTACTAAAATGTCCTTTTCAAAAATAAAAAAAAATCTTTAAAATATATATATAAACAAGAACACAGAACAAAATAACATTACCCATTTATGGCAATCATAGAATCCTAAATTTTATAATGCCAAAAGATTTTCAGTAAATAGACCCTTGAGATTTTAAACAGAGATCTACAATTTTTTGCAAAAGGACTTAATTTTTTTAAATGCCATTGTCATGGTAGAAGGGGTATCATTCACTAGCAAAGAAATTCATTGGTGCTTATCAACCACTTCTAAAAATGTTTCTTGTTTTCTCAATTTCCTACCTAATTTCTACAATAAACCTACTGTTACTGTAGGTAAAACTAGCATTACTGCCCTTATATTAAATTACAGCTTATTAAGGGAAAGGATGATATTAAATTCAGAAGTAAAATTCGTCAATGCCTCTTACATTTCCACTTCCTCATTCCTAAGTAATCTTGGTGTTTTGCATGCCACTTCAATCACCTTAGTAACAGTTGAAGATTCCTATACTCTTTAATCACCAAAGTACCCATTTCCAGATTTCATTCATCTAGAAGTCTCTGTAGCATTAACATTATTCCCTTTTTCAAATATTCTTCATTGGCTTCCATGACCTTATATTGTTCAAGTTTTCTATTTTTTAATTCTTTATCATTTCTCTTGTTTTCTTGCACTCTTTATGCCCTCATTCCTTAATTAGCAAGTCCTGTGTGTTTTTATTTTCTTTCTAATACATCTCTATATTCTTTACCATGGCAGTCTATACACTTGCATGGTTATGATGCCAAAATTATAATTATATTTCTGTTTTTTCCTTTCCGGTCTCTTCATATTCTCAACCATAGCTATTTATGATTTCATGAAATAATATTCCATTCATTGTTTTCTGCTTGTGTTGAGATCTTATATACTTTAAAATGCTATGTAAGTTTATTAAGGGTAAATATGTATTCTTTATTTTCTATTTCCCTCTGAACCTACTGTAGTGTTTGGATATAAATGATCAGTAGGTATATTTCTCTTCACTAATGCATGATATATATGTATTTTTTTAAATCTCAATGAGGGCCATTTAGGGCCTGGATTGCATCTCAAGATCTCTTGAGATCATTACTATCTTAACTCAAGACAAATAAGCTAGTGCTTATAACAGTGTCTCTGATGAAGCAAGAAAATATTATATATTAAGTGCACTCAGTCAAGGAAGTAGAATATATAAAAAATAAAATTGTCTGAATTGTTCAAACAAACTAAATTTTGACATTAAAGAATATAAACTCATGATCCGAACATTTATTATTTTAATTACTTTTCAAAATGGCTCCATACAAACTGTTCTGCATTCAGAGTTGTCAGTATTTATTATCACAGAAGATCTTTCTTGACCATTGAATGATTTCATGCTTCTCCTATAGATAAATTGTGGAGGTCCAGTTTCAACAATGTGTCATCTACTCTGAAGGAAAGTAAAGTATCAATGATGCACTGTTTTCTAACCAAAAGCCACTTCCATAGCAGTTGTTTATCTTGGACTCATTATCTAGAGTAAAATTAATATACTGAGGTAATACATCTTTTGGAGTTTTAATTTCATTTTTAAAGTGCATTATTTTTTAAAAATGTGAAAATACTAGCTGTTTTGAAGTTTTAATAAAAATAGTTAATGAATTTGAAAACAAACCTACATGCTGGTGAAATTAACTATATCCTAGAACTGTATAAAGCAACTTCACAACAATCTCCAAGTGACAGAATCATTTTCTGCTATGTATTATTACCAACAAAATCAAAACAAGGTAATATACAGTGCTGTACAGGACATTAGATTCAGCCTGAGTGGAATCTATTTCTCACCTAGGTTTCAGTGAATAATTGTCATTTATTGGTAATGTTAATATTTTACATGAATTAAGAGGAATACAAGTATTTCTGTAAATTTTAAAATGTACTCATTTGAATGTTTCCTAGTGTTCATATAATTACTATAATTCTATTTTCTCTATCTAAATTATAGAAGGTTCTTAACCTCTAATGAGAAATATTTGACATATTTGTGCTATAATATTTAATTAAAGGAAAGGGGCATAAAGTGATTATAATCAATTATCAGGACTTTGACTCTTGTGATGTAAATGTGTAGCCTCATTTGTGTAACTTCTTCTGAGACATCACACAATTTTTCAATTGCCTTTTTCTAATTTTCATACCTAATAAATTCCAGTTAACTGTTTGTTAGGGATTGGAAGTTAGGAAAGCACTGCTTTTACTATAAAAAAAATATATAGTGAAAGTATTTTAATTTTAATTTTAATTTTTTTACTTAGTCATCTGTGGCAATAGATTTAAAAATGATGATATGATCACATAAAAATAAAAAAATGATTACATAAGATAAAATTGATCTTTTTTCATTTTTGATTCATTAGACTTTTTAAAAATTAAATGGGCTCTTATTTCTTACAGAGAAATTCCTGCATTTATAGGCCTTTCTTAAGAATCTGATAAAAAATTATTGTTTAGGAAGGCAAAACATGTGAACCCCAAAGTAATTGTTTAAATTTGCCAATTGTAATTTAGAGTTCTTTAAATCATTTTTAAAAGATTGTTGTTGTTTTTATAAAACAATTATGTGGGACACAAAATGTTCCAACAGTGGCTCTCAATGATTGAATATAACAATGCTCGTTCTAAAGCATCTTCTCTATAAATATATTAACATTGTTGGCCAAATAATGACCCTTTGTTCAATAACAACATGTGGAAATTAACTTTTTAAGTCACTGTAGGAGTGGACATTATTCTAGTCCTACTAAGTGACTTTAACCATGATAATGGTATTATGTTGACATTCCTACCAATATATTATGTCGATATACTATATATTAGATAGAATTTTAATATTTGCTTAACTTTAGCTATCTCATATTAATTTTAAACTTCAAAATCACATTTTAATGAATAATATTTTCTTCTTAGTATAATTCCAATTTATTCGCTTTGTTATATTTAATTTCCATTTTCTGTATAGATTGTGAGGCTCAGAACACTGTTTTCTGTTGCTCAAAGTTTGGTAGCAATCAACTTCTAAAACGTAGAAGTTTTATAAAAATTGCTTAGACTTAATTCTTTCTCAATGCTCAAATCTAAGGGCTCTAGTGACAGACAATTTTTTAAACTTAGTCTAAGGATGACAGTCTATTTTATGATATATCGACATGGCAATAGTTACTTTGGACACTCAGCTTTTTTGTTTTCATTATTCAACCTTCTTTTGCCCTTTGATATGTAGCTTCCGGCTCATGCTGTGTTGCAGGAATTTCATACTGTATTTCTGATCTGTCCTGTTACCCATGGCCACATGTAAGTGTTGCTGCCAGCCAGTAGTTATCTTCTTGTAACATGATTATTGATGTTTATAACCTTTCAACATGTCAACAATATAACTCCAAATGTAAATCCAGTAATGGTAATAGTTTACGAATATTCTGATTTAATATCATAAATACTTTTTATGAATGCAAGTATAATAGAATACTTGTGAACTTACATATCTGTGGTGGAAAATGGGCATTTCTTTCTATCATGACTAATTAATAGAGATGCTAACTTCAGAATTTTTTTTTGTTTGAGGGTTTGTTTATTTGTTTGCTTAGGTAGTTCATTCCAGTCTTTGGGATTCAGTTATCGCTCTGATGCTTACTAGATGAAAGTTGTCATAAAAATTATTTAACCTATATTGCTTTAGTTTTCTCACATTTCAAATAATAATAAAGAATAATAATAAAGCTACCTATTTATAGGACATTTGAGGATTAAATGGGACATTACATAGGAATTGCTCAGGACACTACTTATCACAGCACCATTAACAAATAGTGGCTATTATTATATAGTAGTGTAATATTGGTACATAAGCTTTTAATGGTGAGAATCAATGTCTTAGTAACACCAGCCAGTATGATTTTTTTTTATTTCTTAAATGAGTAGAGAGTTGAATAGATTGAAATATGTTAGAGACTATTTTTTAAAATTTATTGTTATCAAAGTAGAAAATTAAATCTTATTCTAGAACACTCAATGATAAAGAAAATTAAATAACAAGATTTCATTTAATTAGTACACTAGGTTATCATAACTAAGGCACTGTTCCTAGTTTTCTTGCTTATTGGCCATGCTTATTTGAAAAAATTGGAGCTCTGCCTGCATTATGACTAAGATCTAAACAAACTGATCTTCCCTCAGATAACAGCTATACATTCTGCAAAGATACAACTACCTGGAAGCTCTGAAAAATAAATAAAACAAGAAGATTTTAAAGGGACTCTGAAACTTGGAAGAATGGTGAATTACTCAGTTAAGGTTAGTTCCTAACAACTGTTTAACATTTTATTGATAACAGTGATATTTTATTTCAATGTGGTTACCTTGAAACACTCCCAACCCCACCCAGATACCCAGAGATGCTGACAGTGAAGCGTTTAGTAGCAGAATTATCTACATAACAGCAAAACTATAAAAGACTACATCTAAGGCTCCATGCTGGGCTTCCTGGTACTGAAGTGCTCTGTATACACAGTGATTCTTTATAGGAGAAAGCGTGTCCTGTCACAGACTTTATAGGTGAAGAATAGAAAACTGTGCCTGGCATCTCTGGTCCTCTTGCTGTAAGAATATATGGCTGCGATTCGTATCCTTATTTTAATATCATTGCTATATTGTTTTTTTTTTTTTAAGTAACTGTAGATATCAAAGCACTGGGATTTTAGATCCTGTGAGAATTTCTTTACATTGAACCCTATTTATCTGCCAATATTAGTGAATGTGTTATGTTTACTGAGACATAGATATAAATATAATTTAATATAATTAAATTGCAATTATAGGCAAATATTCCCTCTGAATTCAAATATAGACAGAATAATTACATTTTTTCAATGTTTTTCTTTTTCTTCTTTATTGTTCAGCTGTATTACTGGTCTCTGATTTATATGTTTTTATCAATGAGATATTAGAATGAATGGTTATGATATGCAATATTTGCAACATTTTACTGGATATCTCAATGATGCTACACTGATTTTGTGTAAAATGACCTGTTATCAATCAACATATTTTAGAAAAGCGGTTATCAATTTCCTTTAAAAAACATTTTGTTATTATGTTTTCATTGTGAATTAAAATGTTTTATATAAAATATTGAAAGAACATGAACAAATTGATCTCTAGTGCAAAAGAGATCAATTTTGATATTCATTTTGATAATATTAAACATGGTCAATAATATATTTTGATCACTTTCATTTTCTGTTTCATGGTTATAGAATAAAATTAAGTAAAATAAAATTAGGTATTTGATTAGTTTTTTTGTGTGTGTGATTGCCCTCATAATATGTGCTTTATTGATATACTATAATAATATACTATAATATGTGTATCTGACCAACACAGCATAAAAAACCCCAGCTGAGATTCCATTTTGGACACTGCTTCTGAGGACTTTTGTGCACGTTGGTAGATCTTGCTTTTACAGAAATTTTGTGTCCTTGCAGAGGGGGCGTACTTGAAGCTCCCATTAACCTCTCCAGAGTTCAACTCTTTGCCACTGAAGCAGCCTGTGGCTATGATGCATTTCCTTACTTTAATAGAGTCACCTCATTCTGAAATAAACTGTAGGTTTGTCAGCACTATTAACTTGGATCTTGTGAGCTTTTTTAGACATCGAAGGCTATTTACCTTCAACCATTAGTGCAAAAAACCACATTTCTTTTGGCCTGAAGAATTAGCACACAATTTGACAGATGCACAGTTTCTTAAAATTGAGGGGAGAATCCAATTCTTTGTATAGGCTTTGCTTATATCCCTGCTGAGCCCTGAACCACATGTGTGAGGCAGACAGCAAAGAGTACACCTTATGGATTAAAGAATTGGACTGAGATTTGAGCTGCTGCACAAGGACTTTTCAGTTTGAAAACAAACCAAGTTAAATATCCACTGAAACATTAACAACCACAAAAATCAGTCCTATTCAGAGAGAAATAACAGAATTCTTATATAGAGTCTGCACTGCATAAGGTCACAATAAACAGGACATAATACAACACTGTATTTGATTCTATGAGCAAAGAATAAGAACTATGTGACCCATTTTCAAAAGAAAAAATCAATATAAGACTACTTTACCTCATGATGACCTAGACATTGGAATGAGCAAAGACTTTTAAACAACTAATAATGTTTATAAGGCAAAGAAAAACATGCTTACCATGAATGAATGAATGAAAAAAGTTTAAGCAGAAAATTAGAAACCACATTTTAAAAATCTAATGGAGATGACAACTAAAATATGTAATATTTGAAATAGTTTGAACACATTTATTTACCATTGAAGCTGTTTTTTTCTTTTATAAAATGAGCAACAATATAGTTTATCATCTACTTTACAATCTTGTTGCTCATTGTAAAGTCTTAATGACTTACACAAATATGTCATATGAACATAATGGCACATTTTAGTTTATATTTTAATTATAGATATAACCATAAGTACATAATAAATACTGGGAAATCATTAGAATCATATTAATAGTCTACCTTAATGTATATCTACTTTTTAGTTTGAAAATCCAAATTCTATTTGAAAACTATGATTTGGTAAAAAAAAAAAAAAAAAAACAACTCACATTTTTAGGTAAGAAACTAGGGAACTAACAAGGTATAATAGGAATAATTTCATATCTATCTGTGTGATTCAAACACTAAATTACTTATTAGCAATGATGACTGTAATAACTTAAGAATATGCTAAGTGGAAACAAACAGCAGGTGACTCCAAGAACTTTGCAATGTGATCAAAGTTTTTTATACAATTTATAAAATAACATTGTATAACTAAATTAATAAACACAATCCATTTGTGGCTTATGTCCTCATATTACTAAAACGGATCCTTTTTTGAAGTACACTGATTTCACTTGTTTTAAATCGATGGTCCCATTTGGACCAAAAGCCCACTTCAAGAATCCTGAAATAGCTCTACCACAGAAATTTACATATCCAGATGGACCATAACGCTTAATAAAACAATAAGACTAAAAACTAAACTAAATGTTCATAACAATCAGATAATTTTTGTCATTTAAAAAAACTAATTGTCCTAATGTTTTCATCTTACAATATAATAATCATGTTGTCATAGACATTACCTTTACTAAAGGTCACAACAAAGTTCAAGAATTCTTTCAATGCGTAAGCATTGTATTTTTAACAGTAGTTCTGGATGTCCGTTTGTAACATTTAATTGTGTACAGTTACAATCCTGGTTTAACTATCTCGATGTTACAAGAGTCAATCCAATCCCCATTTTTATAAGGCAAATATTTTAAATTTTGTAATTTAAAAAATAGGAAAATGAAATATAAGCTTTGTAATCCTAAAATCTTTAAATATTTTCAGATAAATATTTGGTTTTGCCAAATAGAACATTATTTCTAAATGCATATTGGTGTGTATCTGTGTTAATTTAGCACAATATGCATAAAATCATTATAAACAGAATATTTTTATTTAAACTAAAAAAATAATTTTAGACAAGTGAACGTGTGTTTAAAGTTCAGGGCTGGAAACTCTTTTAAATGTGCTCTGAAAAGATCAAATTGTTACAGGATATAACACATATTTAACACAGTAGCATATCACCTCATGATGAGCTGAGTCATTTTAAACAATAAAACCAGGGTCTTACTTTTTTACTTTTCTTCACCAAAGAACAGCATGGAGGCATAAATTGGGGAATTCAAAATGATGTAGTTTAGCAAGACCTGCGGTGAAAATGACCATGTTTTCATTGGGTATTTTTTTGTTGTTATTGTTTATTTTGGTTGCTATTACTAATCCCTTTCTTTTCCTACTAACTTGCTTTTAAAAGATTTCTTTTTCAACTAAATTGCCAAGCAAGATTTTCTGCTCCAGTTAATCCAGTTTACTACTTGTATTTGTATGTGTTTTATCTTTTCAGGTACTCCTGAACTATCAAGATTCATTCAGTCAGTCCCATGCCTATTGACTTTCAATTGGTGGTGTGTGGTTGGTTTCTTTTATCTTGCAAAAGAGTGAATAGTCACTCTCAGTCTCTAAGTAAAATGCATTGTCATTGAAGACAGTAAAGTGGCTTTTAGGCTCAATGCTTGTAAACTGTAGGGCACACAAGCCTATTTTTCAGGGAACTCATGCAACTTTTTAAAAACTAATTTTTTTCCTCATTTGCTAAAAGTATTAGTTAAAATCTCAATCGATAGTGATCATTTTATTCAGTAGAAATACCTCTTCATAAATTAAATGTCCACTGTTTTCAGCCATCATGTTGGCCTGCAAGGTGAGATAATATTATATAAAGTAATACATTGTAAGGAAAAAGTAAAAAAAAAAAATCAAATAAAGGAGTTACTATCTTGACATTTTATACAAAATAATCAAATCAATAAAAAAATGAAAATCTAAGCTTCTAACAGTAAAAATATTTGTTGAATATATTTTGCAAATCTAATTAAAACCTCTCAGGTTCTTCTTTATTTTGTTCAGGTATTATTTGATTTATGTTTTACAGCAGCTATTTTATTATGCATGATAGATAGCAAAGTGAAAGCATTAATAAAGTGGAGAGTATACATTAATAAAGTGGAGAGTATACATAAAATTCTAAGCTTCATCTAAGAAATTAATGTTTTACCACACATGAGAAAAAAACCTCAGAAGTAACATTTCAAAAGTAATGCATTCAAGACTGATAGGAGTTATTCTATTTCTGAAAATCATACCCAGTGGCAACATAATGGCTTAGTATTTGCAGAACATAGTATTACCATTTTTCATACATTAATTTTTCATGTATTAATGTGACTTGAACATGTGTTAATCTTGTAAATTTTGCTGTATATATATATATATATATATGCCATTTCTTAATATCAAATGACATCAAATATATCAAATATGAACTATCAAATATATATTTAATATGCAAAAAGATAAAAGATACTTTCCTATTTATTATTGTTCAGTTTCATATTCATTTTGAAAAAAAGGAATATTTCTAGTTTCATTTTTAAAACTAGTCAAGGTGTGGATGTTAGCAAGAAGGCAGACTAGGAGGCTTCAGAATCTCCTTCTCCCCACCAACCACCCATTTAACAGCTGCACCAGGATCAATTTTTTTGTGAGAAATCCAAAAACTTGTTTGGACACTCTTGCAAATCAGTCAAATAAGAAAATACTACTAAAAAAAGCTGACTCATTCTTGCCATAAATCGCACCCCCAGAACAGTGCCATACAATCAGTAGGGAATCCCCAGT
Organism: Macroglossus sobrinus; assembly: GCA_004027375.1. Lineage (NCBI taxonomy): Eukaryota > Metazoa > Chordata > Mammalia > Chiroptera > Pteropodidae > Macroglossus > Macroglossus sobrinus. Next base: position 389,932 of record PVKZ01000607.1, on the reverse strand, counting down.
TCCCAGTTTCTCCCTGAGGAGTGAAGAGTTTGGACCATATATCTAGTTCCCCAGCTCTTCCAACTGTTACTCAAGAGTAAGGCTTATAAGTCTCCTCTTCTGGGATGCAACATTCACTAAACTAAATAAAGTGATGGGTTTGAATGTATATGAAGCAACTTTCTGTGGCTCCCCCCAATTTCAACCCCTAGCTCACTCCAACAATAAAATTAAAACTTCATCTTCTCAAACTAAACTTCTTGCAGAGAAGAATTATTAGGTCTGGACTAAATATTTTTCAAAGCAACTATTTGAAAGCACTAGAGAGAAAAAAATTTATCAGGGCAAAACTAGAGAAGAGTTGATACTTAAAAGAAGAGAACTGTGCTGGCTGAAAAAGATGTTTTTATAACTTTTTCTTAGAGTCGCTCCCAGTTCATTGGATCTAGAGTTCTAAATAACTTGAGTAATCAGAGGATGAAGTACAGAATTACAATGTCGGGAACATGTGTGGTATAAGGGGGATCTCAGAGATAAGGAGCCACCAAAGAGAGATCCTACAAAGTCTCCATTTTAACTTTTCCTAAATTCTTGGCTGACCCCAGAACAGGACATGTGTGGTCAAGATGCCAAGAACCATTTAAAATCAAGAGTGGGAGCCTGAATGAACAGACACAAGTGTAGCGTTTGTGTCCTGTTACATTAGCCATTTCTTTGAAGATAAATCAATACTCTTCAGAGGAAGATAAATAAATCCAAATTTTTCACAACACATCAAATATAACATCAAGCTTACAAAAATAATATGGTAAACTTGCAGAAAAACAGAATGAAAAACTTGGAAGCAGATAGAAAGCATATTAAAGGTAATAAGAATGATATATATGATGGTTGACTTCTCATTAGAAGTAATAAAGGAAAGACAAGTAAATTATATCTTTAAAGTGACTAAATAAATATTTTTAAAAAACCTATCAACCAAGAATTTGATATCTATAAAATGTCGATACAAAGACCAAATAACAATAACTTCAGATAAATAAAAAATTGAGATAATCAGTTTGAACAAGTCTTGCAATTCAAGAAATGCTCTAAGTCATCTTTATGCTGAGAGAAATGTCAACATACAGAAACTGATCTAGAGGAAAAAAGGAAGAGCACTAGAAATGGTAAATATGTGGATAAATATATGACTTCATCCTTTTTACATCTTTTAATTTTTAAAGAAATGACTGTTTAAAGCAAAATTCTGATGATGTGTTTTTGATTTATAACATAGGTAAATGCCCTGTATGACTTAAGGCAGGATTAAATAGAAATATAAGTTTATTAGCTTCTTGCATTGTACGTGAAATGGTATTTTAACAATTCTAAGTCGACTTATAAATTAAAGTCACATACTGTAATCCTCAGTGAAACCCTTAAAATTTAACAAAGAGGTATGGTAAAAACCTATTGTGATTTAAAATTGAATATTAATAAGAAATTGATAAAACCTCAAATAAAGGAAGGACTAAAAAATGGGCAAAAATCAGGTGTGGTAAACTGGAAATAAATAACAGAGGAAAGCTAGAGTTTCTATATTAAAAATAGACAAAATTGACTGCAAGACAGAGATATTACCAAATATGGCAAGTTTATTGAAGACAAGAGTCAATAGAGAATGGCAGATATTTTCAAGGACTGGTTCTAGAACAACTATAGATTGATATGGAAAATAAAAACACTTTTTCCTACCTCATAGTATATGCCAAATAAATTAATCAATCATAGACTTACATGTAAAAGTTAAAACATTAAAACTTCAAGAAAAAACAACCCAGGAGAATATTATCATAACTTGGGAGTAGCCAGAATATCTTGATACAGTAAACAATAACACATACAAACCCTAGTAAGTTAGATGAACAAAAAATTTGTTGTTAGAAGATATCATTAAGAAAATAGACTGAGAAAATATTTGCAAATATATAATATGCACATGTATATGACAAAGGATTGTGTCTAGAGTACATGAGGGATCCCACAATTCAACATGTTTAAATCAAAAGACAATAAAATTGGACACAATTTTTGAATAAGCATGTCACAAAGAGGTGTATAAACAGAAAACCTGTCACAGAGCCCCTTTCTGCTCTGGTCTTATGCAAAGCCAAAAGGCTTTTACAGCACCAGATATATGGGCTAGTGCAGTATCCCTGTGCTGTCACATACTGCTCTCAGGAACTGAAGAGGACTGTCAGGCACCATGCTTCCTACCTCATGGTAGAATGTGCAAGATGCAATAATTTATGTTTTACTTTGGAGGGGATGTCTTAACTTATCCTCAATGTCTTGGATCCTAAATAATGTACACACGTGATAGGCCCCTGTATCTTACTGAGTCTGACTTCTACCCTCTTGTGAGCAAAGAGGACATGTTTCTTACCAACGCCTTTTGTACATCTGGTTCATTAAAGTAATGGATCTAAGTGATGTTTTGTGGAATGTTAGAAGACAAGAGAGTTAACAGCCCTGGGACAAACTTTCACATATATTGTCTATTTTACCTGAATGTGAATGATTATGATTTTGTTTTTGTTTTTGTTTTTCTCACTGGGATAAATGAGAGCAAATTCTCCAAATTAATGGTTGTATGCTATGTACTGGAGGGTATATTAGCCTGCTCTAGCAGAGATATCATACCTGGCACAACTCTGCAATTGAATCTCTGAGTCCATTAAGCTTGTGGCTATATCTGTAAGTCATCATCCAGGAGCTATTTAGAGTCAGTAGGGGCCTGCAACATAAAAGCAAGTCCCACCTCTTCTTCCTTTAGATTGATAGGGGGGACATTTGTTCTCCTACCTGTTCCCATTCACCACCAGGATATTATTTTTTACTTCTTCTCAAGGAGTTAAAAGAGAGAAGTTTTAGAGTCATCATGTGTCCTGCTCTATTGTCATAATTGTTCACATATATACCAATGTCTTAATTTAGCTAATTAATTGTTAAATATGTCAAACCCCAATTAAACATTCAAGGATAGAGAAATGGCCACTGGATAGTTCATTGAATAAGCTAGATCTTGTTCAATACTTGAGTTATTACCTGTTTTGTCCACTTTAGCAGGGGGGTCATTATGACTTTTCTTGTCCTTAATAGCAACATCAACTTTGATCATGTGTTTAAAGTCCTAAAATCATTTAAATACTTTCTCCAGTGCACAGAAAATTGAGAGACCAGAAAAATCATTTATATATGGCACTATATGCCATGGTGTTTCAGAGTTATTCCTTTTAGGAAACAGTCTATCTTTCTTGTCAGCAGATTCTGGGTCTAAAAACCTGGCTCAGATACAGAAACCAAGTTCATTACTTAAATTTTATGTTAGAGCTACCACCTTTATCTTGGTATACATCCTTCATTATTTCTGATCATACAGAATAAGTAGTACCCTTATTGGCTGCCCATCCAGTTTTTGTTTAAAAGGGGCATCGTGTTCTGTTGTCTTCACAAATCCTTGCAGATGAAACATCCTTGATTGTGACTCTGGTCTTGATGTTAACTTAGTGTTTGTGAACCTCTTACTTCTGATAATTAAGAATGAGAATCTGGCCTCTATGGTTTCAAGATACCCTTTGCTGTGAGAGAGACAAGTTCTGTAATAGATTCTTTAACTATCAGCTTTGGCCTAGAGAAGAGAGCTACCACTGCACATCTTAATGATGTTGGTGACCCCTTTTCCAGCACACTACTATGGCCTTGGTAAATAAAGCATGTTCTGGGGATTATGTGGATTATAATCATCTGATGGATCTTCAGAAATTTCAGATAAGTCTAAGGAGTCAAAATATTTGTGCCATTCACTCAGATGCCTTCATCCCATGTGTCAGGGTTCTAGGTTTTCTTGGCATAACAGATTTGCCTTAGTTGGGCAAATGGGTCTTTGGCCTTTGTCCACCAGCTAGAGCATTTCTTAGTATCTAATCAGAGAGGATTTGGAATAGAAAGAACTATCATGAACAAGGTGACATATTTTTAAAGCACAAAGGATATGAACCAGGAGGTCAGCAAACTATCTTGATAAAATGGAATAGAAAAGTGCATAAATTTCAAAGTATGAAACTTTAATTGTGAGGACAAATATGGAATTCTCTAAATGTAGTAAGGCACAAGAAAAAAACATTAATCTTGGGAACTGAATGAAGCATGGAAAAATGAGTAGCTTCCATCTTTGAGGGCTTCTAAGAAAACAGAAGAAGTATTAATCACAGAAGAGAGATTTGTTTTTGATTTTAAGCCAGAGGGTACAGTAGAAAGAATTAGAAGAGAAGAGAAAATTGGATTTTAGTATCAGCATGAGTGTACTAAGCAAGATGGTAGCCCAAAGAGTCACCGTTCTCTCTGGGGCTATATCTTGAGTGGTGACCAAATATAATAAGGCCATGAGATATGGTAGATTCATTTGTCATCAAGGGTCCACCCTTCGGTTGGAAAGTTGCTGTCAGAGTCTGGAGGTTCATTGGCTTAGGCTATGGTCCCTACCAATTACAGTCTGGGCTCAGAGAAACAGGAGCAGAGCCTTCCTTGTTGTGTGATTGAGAGAATTCAGAAGAAGCTGGCAAAAGTTGATGATGATGTCAGTGGATTTTTGAAGACTGCTTTGTGGACTTCAGTGTTAGTCATAGTAGATCCACCTATTTGCCAAACTAAATAGAAAACACATGGAGACAATGTTATTATGATTGTATTGTATCACAGTCTACTTATTTAAGATCTAGAGAACATTTATTTTATCTAATAGCCCTGCTTTATGTTTTATGTGTCCAGAAAGAAACTATTTGTCATTCAAGGTAAGCTTGTGACTCAAACCTTAGAATCTTCCCTTTAATACAAAGCTTAAAGAGATGATATTCCTTTAGCACTTTTATGACTTATCATTCATTCTTTAGTATATCTCAGGAGTAGACAGTTTGCTGTATGGATATCACAAACTGACTTATGATTCAATTGTGTTTTAATTTTTTTGATTCAGTCTCTGTCTCCATCAATTGACTTCTCGTGCTCTTCTATGCATGTGTTTCTTCATACTGCTCTCCTCTTCTTTCCTCTCCTTTCTTCCTTTTCTTGCTTCATTCCTTCTTCATTTTCTCTTTTTTCATTTTCTAGTGCTTTCTTTTCTCCTGCTTTAGTTCATCACCTTTCTTTTTGTCAGATTATTTTTTGGTCTATGTTTAATACCTATCCTTTGGGCAAAAGTGTTAAGTAGCCCATGTTTGGGGATTATATGTCTCTTTTGAGGTGACTCAGAAACTCATAAAATAAAGAAGAAAACAAGGTGGTCACTAAATTGGTGAGAACAATGCAGAAAGTTAAAGTTAGAGAGAAAAAGAAATAAAAAGAAAGAATAATAGAGAGAAATAAAGCAGAAGCAGGCAACAAAAAGTCATTGAGAATGAAAAGTCACACTTAATTTCTGTAAATATATATTGAGTTCCTCCTAAGAAACAAATTACTTTATGGATTGAGGAGAAAATAATGGTGACTAAAATAGAAAGTTTGCCTTAGAGGGATTCACAGTATAATTCAAAACATTAATATATTTATTTAGTTATATCTCACTGTTCCTTTAGCACATAGTTTCATGAGTATTTTTTAAATCTAATTATCTGATTAGCCATAGTTTATATCTTGACCTGTTTTCTTTATACTCAAATCTCCTAAAGGTTTACTATGTTTGGCAGAGCCACAATAGCCTACCAGGGGGAAAATGATTCTTTCAGCTGAAGTCGGAGGAACTAGAGAAAATATTACCTCTGGGACAAAAGAAATAAAGTTGAAGGGCAGTGGAGAACAAGCTTACTATATACAGTATACCAAGAGAAATAATTACTTTGAACTTGACAACACTGAAAATGATTGGTGGTCAGTTTGTTGAAAGATGAATCATAGACAGGTAGATAGATAAAAACATAGATGATAGATAGATAGATAGATAGATAGATAGATAGATAGATAGATAGATCAATCAACCTATATTCAAGAAAGTACACAACTAATTGGTGTTATGAATTGGGAATTTTTTTGAAAAAATTTTTCTGTATATTAAATAACATATTTACACATTTGAGAGTAGATTTTAGTTTGAAATATACATATTTACTTATCACTATAATTATTTGATATAAATAACTTTTCATTATAAATAGAGAACTAACATACTTTGATATTTGAAAGAGTTGAATAAGAATGCTTTGTTCACAATATTCTAAAAATTCCAGTTACTAACTTATGAATAATATTCAATTAAATGATAAATTTTTAAATTTAGAAACTTAATTGAACCTGTGGATTATTTCATTGAAAGGAACTAAATATCTCTTTAATGTTCCACTTCCATAAACTGAATCCTCTGCCTATGTTTTCTTTTCTTCTCAGATAGTGGCAATATGAAAGTTTTACTCCATAAGCTAAGATGTTTAGAGTTTTCTATGACTCCTCTCATTGATTCACCTTTCATTTCAACAAATTATTCACATTCTACCTCCCAAATGTCTTTCAAATTCATCTCAATTAAAAATCTAATGATGATTTTTCTTGACTTATATATTAAAGTTCACATCCTTAGTAATACTCTCAGTTTTTTACTATTTTCTTCTTTCTAGCTTGTTACATATACTTTAATCCCATGGTGAACAAGTAACCACCTGATGCTCTGGCCCCTAGAAATAGCTGTCATTTGATGAATGTGAACTTTCAAGTTTGGTGCCAATGTTCACGCTTGTGCCTTTCCCTGTAATATTCATTCCCCGTTGTTTTGACTGTCAAAATCATATATTTTTTTTCATGTATACGTCTTCTTTAAAAAGCTTTCCAGAATTACAACTAATTCTTCCACACACCTTCACACTCTGTGATTGGGACATTTGCCATAAAACAATAAAGCAATGAACAGGATGGATGAAGGCTGAAACAAACAGAAGGATAGGGAGGATATGAGTTAGGGAAAGGAAGAGATATAAAGAGAAAATATGTAGAAGAAACATTGACTTCTGATGAAATATAGTTCCCTGGAAGCAATGAGTTTTATCTATCTCTAGAAATATTAAGTTGAATTCTTGAATTCAAGGTTTATATAATGTTTTAAACTGAAATTTTGATTGAGATCATTAAAGATCCATATGCAGTTGTAACAAATAATACAGAGAGATCTAGTGTAACATTTACCCAGTTTTACCCAATAACAACTACAAATACGAGTACAATTTCACAAGATTTTGACACTGATACATATTATTGATTCAATCCACATTTCCCCAGTTTAACTTGTGCTCATTTGTGCATATGTATGTGTTTTTAGTTATATCCAGCTTTATTACATGAGAAGATTTTTGTAGCCACTACTGCAGTTAAGATGCTGAAGTTTCATAACAGTGAAGATCTCTTTTGTTGCCCTTTATAACCAGGTCGATCTCCCTCCCAATCTACCCATGTACCCTATTCCCTAGCAACCATTAATTTGTTCTCCATTTCTAAAATTTCATAAATTAAAAATGCTATGTAAATGGAATTATAAAATATGAAACTTTCTGGGTTTCATTACTATTTACTTAACATTATTTTCTGGTTATTCATCTAAGTTGAATGTATCAATAATTTGTTTTTTTTTTATTGCTGAGTAGTATTCTATTGTATGTACTTACCATAATTTAGCCATTCACCTCTAAAGAATATCTGGACTGTTTTTGGTCTTTTGTTTTTATAAAGAAAACTACTATGAGCAGTAATGTACATGTTTTTGTGTCAACATGTTTTCATTTCACTGGAGTTAGTGCCCAAAAGTGCAATAGCTGGGTATTTACATTCCAGTTATATATATAGGAGCCACAAAATTGTTTTCTGTAGTACATTTTACATTTCCATCAATAATGTATGATCAATCCAGTTTCTCTGCATCCTTGCCAGCGTTTGACATTGATACTACTTTTTTAATTGCACCCATTTTGATAGACATATAGTGATATCTAACTGCGGTTTTAATTTGCATTTCCCTGATGGCTAATGTGTTGAACATCTGTTCACGTGCTTATTTCCTCTTCAGTGAAATGTCTGTTCATGCATTTTGTCCACTTTCTGTTTAGAGTGTGTTTTTTGTTTTATTTTTAGGGGGGAAGATGAGAGTTCTTTTTATACTTTAGGTATTGCTTCTTTGTCAGACATGTTGTTTGCGAATATTTTCGCCCACTTTTTGGGTTGTCATTTCATTTGCTTAGCAGTGTCCATCATGAAGAAAACATTAAATTTGGATGAAGTAGAAATTTATTAATTTTCCTTTTGTCTATCATAATTAGAGATCAAAAACTATATTTTATCTAATGTAAAATATTTTATGTAATGTTTATTTTATGTTTTTATATTTGATATTTAAATGTCATTTCATTTTGAATTCATTTTTATATAAATGTATAAGGTTTAAGTTGAGATTCATTTTTTTGCTTATAGATGTCTAGTTGCTCCCACACCATATGTTGAAATGGGTGTTCAATTGAATTAAATTGCTCCATTGAACTGCTTTTGCAGCATTGCTAATAATCATTGTGGCTCTAAATTCTAAGTTCACTATTCAGTTCCATTAATCTGTTTATTCTTCCCCAATACCATACTGCCTTAACTACTATAGCCGTATAGTAAATATCAAGTAGACTGATTTTTCTCACTTTATATTTCCTTGCAAAAATTGCTTGAGTTCCTCTGAGGCCTGTGCTTTTCCATATCATTTTAAAAATAAGCTCGTCTATGTCTATAAAAAGTCTTTCTAGGACTTGACAGGAATTACATTTAATCCATCGACCAATTTGGAAAAAAGTAATACTTTTGCTATGATGAGTGTTCTTATGCGTGAACACAGTATATCTTTCAATTATTTTAGATTTTCATCAATTTAATGTGTTTTATAATTTTAGAATATAGATGCTGTGTATGTTTTATTAAGTGTATACCTAAGTATTTCTTTTTTTTTTTTTGAGTGATAGTAATCGGTATTTTGACACAAATTTCGGTTTCTGCATTTTTATTATTTATACATAGAAATAGGTGATTTTGGAGTGTTGATCTTGTATCCTGAGACTTTACTAAACTTACTTTTAGTTTTATGAGAATTTTTGTTTGTTTGTTTGTTTGTTTGTTTGTTGGTTTTGTATTTGTATAGTCCTTGGAATTTTCCCTGTAGATAATCACGCCATCTGCAAATAAGAAAGTTTTATTTCTTTTTTTTCTAACTAACTAACTAACCAACCAACTAACTAACTAACTAACTATATAATAATAATTATTATTATTATTTGCATTGGCTAGAATCTTGCAGGGGCTACAGTTTTTTACACTGTGTTGACAAAGTAGACATTTTGCCTTGTTCCCTGTCCTAAAGGGTAAATATCAGTTTCTCCTCATCAAGTAAGATGTTAGCTGTAGCTTTTTGTAGATGTTCTTTACTAAATAAAGATAATTCCCAGATGTCCTTAACTTGCAATTTTTTTTCTTTAATCGATTTCAGATGTTGTCAAATGTTTTTCTCCATCAATTGAAATGATCATGTGATTTTCTTCTTTATAGCCTGTTGATCTTGTGGTTTTATTGACTGATTTTTTTTTTTAAATGGTGAATTACATATACTTACCTGGAAAATATTCCATTTGGTTATGGTGTAAAATTAGTTTTTACATTGTTGAGTTTGATTTGCTTTTATTTTCTTGAAGGTTTTTGCCTTTAAGTTATGAGAAATATTGGACTATAGTTTTCGTGTGTGTGTTTTTTGTTTTTTGTTTTTTTTTTTTTGTTTTTGTCTTTTTCTGATTTGGGTATCAGGGTAATAAGTTGAAATATGTTCTCTTTTCTATTTTCCAGAAAGGGCTCTGTACAATTTTAATTCGCATTAAATAGTTTATAGAATTCTGCAGTAAAATGATCTAGGACTGGAGATTTATTTCTCAAGAGACTTAATTACAACTTAATTCTTCAAAGACTATAAGACTATTCACATTATGTATTTAATTTTGATTGATTTGCAGTAAATTTGGTTTTTGAAGACTTACTCCATTTCAAATAAATTGCCAAGTTTATTGATGTAAAGTTGCTCATAGTATTCCCTTATTAACCTCTTAATCACTGAAAGATTTGTAGTGTTATTCCTATTTTACTCCCAATATAGTTGATTTACTTCTCTTTTTAAACTTGTCCATCTTGCTGAATATTCATCAGTTGTATTGATTGTTTTAAAGAACCAAGTTTTTGTTTTATTGTTATTTTATTTTAAATTTTATTCATTTATGATCTTATCTTTATTATTTCTTTCCTCCTGTTTGCTTTGAGCTTATTTTTTCTTCTTTTTTACTGTTTCTTGAGATAGAAATTTAGATTATTTATTTGAGATATTTTCTCATTTCTAAAGTAAGCATTTAAAGTTATAAAGTTTCATCTCAACACTGTTTTTGCTACATACTATATATTTTAATATAATTATTTTCAGTTAATTTTGTTCTCTGTATTTTAAAATAGTTTTGTTTCAGAATTTCCTGTGGATCCATGGATTATTTAGAGGTATGTTATTGAAGTGCCATGTGTGGAGAGATTTTGCTATTGCCTTTCTGTTATTGATTTCCATTTTACTCTATTTTTGTCTCTTGGATAGTGGTCCATGGGCTTTTGAACATATGTGCATTTTGCTATTGTCAGGTGGAATGTTTTAAATATCTGAATTTGATTCTATTAATTCTGTTGTTCAGATCTACAATGTTGCTAATTATCTGTTTGGTAACTGTCAGTTGCTGAGAAAGACATGTTGAAGTCTCCACATTCATTGTGGATTTGTCCTTTTTTCTTCTTTCACTTCTATCAGTTTTTGCTTCATGCATTTTGTGGTTCTTCTGTATGACACATACACATATAGGATCATTTTGTCTTCTTAGTGCATTGGTTCTTTTATACTTGTGCACTGTTCTTTGTCTCTAGTAATCATCTTTGCTCTGAAATCTAATTTATTAGGTATTAATATGTCTATTCCTATATTTTTCTTATTAATGTTTGCATGTTATGTGTTTTTTCAATCCTTTTATTTTTATCCTACTTATGTCATGAATTTGAAATGAATTGTTGTAAACAGCATATAGTTTAGTAACTTTTAAAAAATTCACTGCTAATCTCACTTATGATTGTTATATTTAGACTGTTTACATTTAAGGTAATGATGGCTATGTTAGAGCTTAAAACTATTATATTTTTATTGATTTTTTTCATTTGCTCTGTCCTCGCTCTTCTGTTTCTCTTTTTCTGTCTTTCTGTAGGCAACTTGCACATCTTTTAAGGATTCTGTTGATTTAAATATAATGAGCATACATCTTTGTAGATTTTGTAATGGTTACTCTGAGTATTTCAATATACATAAATAGCTTCTTATTTTCTACTGGTAACAATATTTTCCAACTTTGAGTGAAGTTTGAAAATTTTTCTTCATTTTTATCCTTGTTCCTTCTTCCATTAAATATTACTTCTTTTGAGTATCAGATAGTTATATTTTTTGTCTCAATCATCAAATATTTTTATAAAACTCATCAGAATGGAGATAGGTTATTTTATATACTCACATATCTGTTTGTTCCACTGTTCTTTCTTCCTTCTGAATGCACTAATTTTATAATTTTCTTTGTGCTTGAAGGCAATCTTTAAGGGTATGTCTGTTAGCAAAAATTTCTTTTATTTTTTCTTTATCTGAGAATAGCTTTATTTCCAATTTGTTCCTGAAGAATAATTTCAATAAAAATAGAATTTGTGGTTGACACATTTTTTTTTTTTCATCACCTAAAAATTTTACTCTACTTCCTCTGGCCTACATGGTTTCAGATGGAAAATATAAACGAATGTTCCTTAAAAAGAAAGTTTTCTGATTTTATTTATTTTAAAATTTTTTCAGCTTTACTCTCTTCTCTGCTTTTTTAGTTGGATTTTTTTTAATGTCTCACAGTTCCCTGAGACTTAATTTTTTTCCATTATTTTTTCTCTGTTGGTTAGATTGAGTCAATTCTGTATTTTGACCTGAAGTTCATTTATTGTATTATTTCCACTATCATCTCTATCTTCTATCATCTTCATTCTACTGTTGAGTACATCCATAAAGTTTTTTATTTGTTATTGTGTCTTTTGGTTCTGTAATTTCCATCCAGTTCTTTTTAAAATTTTTATCTCTTTACCCAGATTTTTAAAAATGTATTTCAAGGGAATTTGTAATGGATTGTTGAAACATTTTTATAATGGTGGATTTTTTTTCAAGCTGAGATTTTTCTGATTCTTAGTGTGTCAACTGTTTTTTTTTTTAAATTATATTCTATATATTTTATCTTTTATGTTAGGAGTCTCTGAGTCCTAGTTAAGTCTTTTATTTAAGTAGGTAGTCATCTATTTATGGTTAGCACGTAGGTTCTAACCTATATTTTTTGGGCAGTGGTTCTAAATACAGCTTGTTTTCAGAGCCTTCATGGTGGTATTTTGGTCTGTTCTATTTATCAGTTCTCTCTGGGGTTTGCAGTCCCGGCCATTACTGCTTCTTGTAGTCACTTCAACAAGTACATTGTACACACTTTTGTGGTGGGCTCCTCCTTGTTGGGTTAGGGGCTTATTGTGGCAAGGTGTCCCTATTCAGTTCCCTCAAACACTTGGCCATACTGGTTGGGCACATCTTGGTGAGGGTACTACTGGCAACCAAAATAAAACTAAAGTGCCTTCTCAGACCATGGGATAAAGAGAATTCCAGAATTAGGCTACTTATTACAGTGTGGTACCTCTTGCCAATCACACCTGGATGCCCTGGTATCTCTCAGGTGGAGAGGGTGGGTTTGGCACCTTTCGAGATAATGAACACTTTTCCTGGCCACTTATTTTTGGCAGAACTCCCACCATTAACATCCTTTCCAGTAGTGATAGGTTCACTGAGATTGTGGGGACTTTCATTCAATCCTGGAGAAGAATTAGATTACCTGGTTTCCTTCTGTTGCTAGGTATAGGTTTTGGAAACTACCAACATCTTCCAACAGCTTCCAACAATAGCTTCCAATAGCAACATCCACAACAGCTCCAACATCAGAGAAATGTTATTTCTCTAGTCCTGGGTCCTAAACCTGTGACCACCTTTCAGAGTTCTTCTTTTGGTTGCCTTTTGCATTATTTCTATGGTTTTAATTGTATGTAGCCAGGAGGAGCAAGGAGAAATGATTCTACACAATCTTATCAAGATCCCTATATCATTTAAAATCAAGCAAAATATCTGCACTTTTCCAGAATTTAATACATGTCAGATGGTCACAGTACATTTACAGGAATTCTACTCCAAAAAATATTGATGCCTTCGTAACATACATGGTGTATATATTTTAAAATGGAAAAATAAGTAGCAGCTCTGGTTTTTATCATTTTATAATCACCTCTATTAGCATTATAAGCTGGACCTTATAGATTGATGATTGGACTATTGCATCTGTGTATTGTTTACATGGCATTTAGCTCTGAATTTAAAAAATTGAGAAAAGACAGAATGGTACTTGGAGATTATTTGTAAACAGAGAGCTATAATAAAGAGAAGTATAATTATGAAGATGTAGACAAAAAAAGTAGGTAAGTTTGAATCAATTTTTAAGTCATAAATAGTAAGATGACCCTTTTGATTCAATTTTAGTTAAACATATTGGCTTGACTGATTTAGTATAAAAATCACTGTATATTCATTGTTTGAGAAAGACAAGTCCTATACTAATAATATAGAAGAAACAGCACATGATCAAGATTTGAAAATTTAGTGTTTTCTGATAGATGCAGACGTGGGAAGTATAGTTGAGAAAATTAAGATCTCTTTATTGCCATGCATAACTTTTGAGAATTGAAATCATCTATACAACTTACTGTTCACAGTATCATGATTCATTATTATACTGCTTTTATCAACATAACTTTACTATTGCCCCAGGAAGGTAAAAGTTGTGAATAGAGTTATTGTATATTCCAAAACTTCCTGAAATACTCATGTACTTTTCAATAGTAAGTATCAAATTATAATTAACACCCAATGAATCTTTGAAAACTTTATTTTATCCACCAATCTTTACATTATTATATGATGATGTTTACTGTCACCTCCATTCATTGAATGTCCTTCCTTGAACTAACTTAAATAACCTCTCTTGATATGACTAAGAATCAATTGCAGTGATGTTCTCCTTTTCTGCAGTAGGCAATAAACTCAGCTTGCTTTTTTCAACAAGTTTTATTGGTAATATTTGAGGGAGCAAGCACTTGATAATACCTAAAATGGCTATAAACAGCAACAGCCATCCAAAAGGATTAGTTTACCATATTTCTTTTTTGCAAGTGTTTTCTGAGCATAAACTGTACCTTATATCCTGCCCTCGATTGTAACAATAGAATTTTTCAATGCTGACTGTTGTAGTAGTCATCACACTAAATGCTTTATAGGTGTTATCTCAATTATCCAATGAGACAGGTACTATTCATCCTCATTTTTCAAATGTGTAAACTGAGACAGAGAGGCTAAATAACAAACCCAAGTTCATAAGAGACGGGATTTGGTCTGAGGGCATCAGATTCCAGAACTCATGCTTTCAACTTCTTTTGTACGTACACTCTTCTATGCTCTGTTATACTATTAAATATTGGATTTAATTGAATCTTACCACCATCTCCATTAACCAGGTAAGATTAATTAAGTCTGGAAGAATTCAATTACATGCCCAAGATATAGTTTGACAAAGAAAGGATTTAAAGTTTTAAAAAATTCACTTACTTTCCCAAGGTCACGCAAATAACTAACACTTGAAAGTAGAAATGTGAATTCTAAAATCACTAATCTTTCCATTAAATTAACTTGGTTTGTTAAGTTCTGAAACATCCTAAATGATTATTAAACAGGCAAGTGCATACTTCAAGAGTCTATGAGTCAAAGCAATACCTTTCTATTTGAACATGTAAAGCTATGTTCTGCACAGGCAAATATTCTTAAAACCATTATCATAAAAAAACTCTTAGGTCTTTTTAATTAATTCTTTTTTTGTTATATATAGCCTTGTGTTCAAAAACAAATGCCTATCAAACAGTGCTCTACCATTTCCTGATTTCTTAAACTTCAAAACAGAACATTAAATGCTATTTAGTCACTCACAGAAGCCATGCCCCATTCATCAACCTCTTGGGTACAGCTAGAAATGCTGATAGCAGTGATTATAAAATAACAAAAGTACAGAGCTGGTATTTTCCTTTCCATGCAGAAAGGGCAAACTTAGTAATTACCTTGTATGCCCCATTTAGCAGACTGACCAGAGGACAGGAAAAGGTTTATTCAAGCGATTTCACACAGTAAAAATGGGGGTGTCTAATCTAAGAAATTTACAGTTGATTTTGTGTTTTATATACTATACTATACTAGTTCTACTTATGCCATTTGAAATTATTTTAATAATTTACACATATAAAGACAGACAAGTTCTTTCCTACAATTTTTTGAAGCACTAATCCTCCGCTATCAGATTCCTCTGATATGCTCTTTTTTTCCCTGAATTTGTCATGTCTATATACACTCTCAGCAATTGTCTTCTAAATTTAGACTAACATTTCAAGGTATCCCAGACAGATAGCTTCTCTTTGTTTAGGCTCAGAGTAAATGTGCACAGGCTTTGCTCACTGTCTTTGGAAAACTTGAATATGTATAAGCACCTAAAAGTGCTTATACACATTAGACATAGACCTTACATAGTAAGGACAGCTATAAAAAATCACTGTGGTTCTTAACTTTTTATGTGTCTTATTGACTTACTTCATAGCTTGGGATTATCCAATTTTAAAGCACATTTTAAATTTTGACAAGAAAAATCAGAGAAAGCCTACATATCTTTTTAAAAATACAAACCCCATATTTAATTATTGAGTTTAGCAGACATAAAGTTACTTTGATAAATTACCATAAAAATTTGTAAATGCTTACTCAATTTCTGTGCTTATCCTCTTGAGGGCTGATAAAAATTGACAGACCTCTTCCTCTGAGATAATACTTTGAGTACCACTGCTTGCTGTAGGGTGTTGCTAAAAACACACTCATTTCCAAAGAACTTCAGTCTTTGCTTATCAGGTTAATTGTCCAAACTTTTGGAGGGGGGATTTGATTGACTCAGCCTGTGTCAGATGTCAATGGGGACAGATTAGTGCCTTGGAAATGGATGGGCTCACCTCAGAAAGAGGTGTCTTTTTTCCTTAGTAAAATAAACTGTTAGTTTTTAAAATGTGACAGATTCTCTCCTTGACCAAACTACTTAGCCTCCTCTGAATTTTTTTTCCAACTAAGCCCAGACTTTTGAGCTTCCCTGTTTGTCTCTGCATTGTCTGATTTTAGTAAAAAGCCTCCTAAATTGACTTAGCCAGAATTCCCCATCCTTGATATCTGATCACCCTTTTTATCTGATTAGGTTTCTCACCTGCCATTACGCCCCAGGTGACATCTGGTCACCTATCCAGCCTTTAGCAAGAATCCTAATAGGCCAGTTTATCCAAAATGTCCCCTTGTCCCTGAGGTTTCCTTTTAGCAATTTTTCATCCACCGTCTCCCATTCTGTTCCTTGGTTATAAATTTCCACTTTTCCTTGTTGTATTCAAAGTTGAACCCAATCTCTCTCTGCCTACAAAACCCCATTGTAGTGGTCCTTACACTTATTATGATGCTCTTGAGTAAAGTCTATATTATTGCTCTTCAATAAATCTCATAAACATTTTTTTAAACAAATGAGTTATAAACTCTTTGAGTGGCATAAAAAAATATGATCCACTGTGGATCATATTTTTTTTTCCAAAAAGTATAAATTATACTAAAACAGGTGCACAAAAAGTAACCCATTTTTAAGTGAAAATGTGTGGCTCTTAGGAGCCTTGTGGTAAGTCTTCCAAGGGACACTAGCAGTATACTGCTTAACATAATAGAAATCTGCGTTTTAAATCTTCTTTAAAACAAAACAATAGGACCTCCAGATTCAACACATTTATCTGGTTCTATGTCCTTCTGAATTCAAAGCAGAACAAGAATATTATGCTTCTGAAATAGAGCAAGTGTTTGGTGGACTTGTTATCTGCTTACAGTAGCTGGAGATGAAAGGATTATATGGGCTATGTACATCAGAATGAAGAACTGCAGTAAGAAGAAGAAAGAGTTTGAGGTTTTGCAGTCAGAACACTTTAATTCAAATGTCCAGATCCTCACCTTTTTTTTTTTAATTAAAAAAGTTTGTTTCTGGAAAAAGTAATTTAATAAAGTAATAACACTTTTGGCATTCCTATAATAGTGGAATGAGGTAATACATGTAAATATACACAAAACATGCCATTCAAAAAAATGTTCTTTCTTTAAGTATCATGTACCTTGTCATTATTAATCACTTAAATATCATGAAATTTTTATAAAATAGAAGTGTTTATGCAGATGAAACAATTGAGAGATTAAGTGAGCAGGCTTGTCTTAATAACAGTTTTAGCATATAAAAATAAAGTAATTAGAGTCTGTTCTTCCAACTCTCTGAAATAACACTGGAAGTTTTTATTTCAGTCAATTTAACATTTCAAAAAAACTGCATAAATATTTCTTGATTATGCTTACCTTTGAAACAGATATAAAAAATAAAAGTAAAGGTGAATCCCTGTCTTTAGGGTTCTTATATGATAAAGGAGGTAACAGAAAGATGAAATAAAATATGTAATGATGTGCAAGACAACTGAGATGTTAACATGTCTGCTGTGGAAGAGGAAACATCTGACAGCAAAAATGGCAGTTTGAGTTCCTAGACTAGCTGTAGACTCAGTGTTTAGACTCATAATGAGCAACTCAAATGGAAGCAAGGCAATCTATTTAGGTAGATAACAGAGAAGGACTGGATTTTGGAGAAGACAATATGTATTTTCTTTTCTAAGAATTTCGAGTCTCTTAACACATTCTCAGAAATAAATACTTCACTCAATAGGTATTTGCTTTTGCTGCCCAGAGGAGAAATAAAGATTTGAGAGAATTATTTGGGTTTCTGTCACAAATGTGATAGTTAAACTATAAAATATAAGACAAGTATAGGAAAAAAGGATCAGTGAGTAAATACGGAGTTCACAGCACCAATGCCATGCCCAAGGCAAATGGTCAATGAACATTTGTTAATTGAATAAGTCAGTGACAGGACTACCGAATATTGCTATTGCTGTTATTATTGCTATTGCAGCTACTAGTTTTTCTAACTTCACTGCTCCTGATGCTATTATCACTACTAGCATGTTCAAGTCAAATTTCAAGTATTAATTTTGTTTTTCTTTGTGTATGTTCTTTTTCTCTTTTCACTTGCAAGTGGAGGGTTATTTCAGGACATATATAATTGGTAATACCATGATAATTCTCCAGACATGCCTGCTTGGTTATGTTCCCCTTCCCAAAACTAGGTAGGACCAGGACTGGGGAAAAGGAATGAGACTACATACTCCCAACTAAGCTCTAGTCACTGGACTAGACTAATACTACATACAAAAAAGATTTGACATTTTCTATACAACAAAGATGATTGTGGCAGTATGTAGGATAATTTGAATAAGAGTGAGAGTACATTGAGAAACCTCTGCCCTTAATCAAGATACAGTTGAATCAAACCAAAAGGCAAGGACATGACTTTCCATGGCTTCAGTCTGTGGGCTATGAAACTGACTACCTGGGTTTAAATGATGGTTTTGTTGGTTACAAGATCTGTGACCTAGGGAAAGTTATTTGACCTCTCTGTTTCTTAAATTTTTTATCTATAAAATTCAGATATGACTCATGAGGTTATTATAAAAATTAAATTTATCAATGCACTTGGAAATGTGTTACTTAACATTCTTTATACATGTCCCTATTTACTTTCAGAAGAACTCATCAAGACTTAGAGATGTGACATAACTTCGTCATGCTCATTCAGTTAATAAATAGGAGGCATTTGAAACTAGGGGCATATTTAAAGAGGAAATGTAGAAAAATAATGCAAACAAATGGTGACTGCTGATCTCTCAAAAGTCCATGAAAAAAAAATTGTTGATCAAACAAAGCTAAGTTTATTAGACTTGTGTAGTAAGGTAGAAACTCCACTTTGAATGGTCTTAGTAGTACCTTGGGGAAATATATTTATAGAACTTTAGAGATGTGGTGAGAAATTTTAAGGTGGAACTTAACAAGTAGGGAACCGGTTGGAATTGGTCAGAGTTTATAACCTAATGGTGATTATAATTGAAGGAGTATAGTGAAACAAGTATTGATGAGTGATAAGTGGGCTATAATTTGGTTCACAGTCTTATCTTCTAAGAACAGGTATTCTCTTGGAGAAAGTGGTCAG
This sequence comes from Macroglossus sobrinus, assembly GCA_004027375.1. NCBI lineage: Eukaryota > Metazoa > Chordata > Mammalia > Chiroptera > Pteropodidae > Macroglossus > Macroglossus sobrinus. Next base: position 370,538 of record PVKZ01000607.1, on the reverse strand, counting down.
CATATTTTTGTTTGGTCTTAGCATTCTTTAATACAGAGACAAGGAATTGTGTTGGCTTCAGTTCTGAGAAGGAAAAAGCAAAATAACAAGAAAAGAAAAGCTAAAAGAGTGTCACTAAATGTCATCTGGGGAGAACTATCTTGATTTCTAAATGTTCAGCAAGAAAATACACAAGTTTGGACATAAAAATAAAGGCCTTTCAACACATTTTGTTTTTGATTGTAAGACATTTTCTAGAGGCAAAAGATATAGAAATAATTTGAGTTTTGCTTTAATGTAAGAATCCTACTTGAACTGGGAGTTATAAAAATGAAAGACAGAAACCCTCAGTAGCAGAATCTGAAAGCCAATTTAATGTTAACTTCTAAACTACTAGTATATAAATTTCTCTTTTTAAACCTATGTTTTTAAAACTTTTTACATTTCTCATTGTTGTCACATACAATTAACATCATCAAGAGTAATGTTGCTAAAGTTAATTTTATATTTCAAGTGCTTATAAAACACCTATCAAAATTATTTCCTTTTTGAAAAACTTAGACAAATGAACTCACTTGGGTAATGAATAAAAAATGTCCACTAATCTCTCATATCACTGAAGTACAATGACTTATCTCCATGAATGTACAAGTAGAAGAGGCTTGCATTGAAATGGGTAAGGAATGGGGGTGAAGGGAATGAGATGAAAGCAGAGGGCACGTACTGGATTCACCTATGATGTAAAAAATTCTCCAGAGAAATTTGAAATTGATGGAAGTTACTCTAGATATAAAACAATCCAGTGGGTTTTTGAAAAATTTATATAGTGAGCTAGTATGTGTACATACATTTGTGTGCATGTGTGTATTATGTTCAAAATACCATATGTTAAATACTGAGCTGAGAGGTAAGCAAAAATGAATATCTGTAACAAACAACCCCTGCTTTCTAGGAACTTATTGTCTAGTGAGATACTTAAGTATGTTCACAAATAACATCTAGGTAAGGAACTGTACAAAAAGCCCTGAATGAATTGCTGAAACAGAGAGCTCATTATGAGTCCCAAAGCAGAGAAGCATCTTCCAATTATAGGTAATACTGAAAAGTTAGGGAATGGTAAGTAAAATTTCTGTAGATGATCCCTTCTTATGATGTGCTCCAGCATTCAGAATTTAATGCCGTGCTTCCAACAATCTATATATAGCAAATGGTATTTAAGCTCCTACTGAAAGTTCTCAGGATATAATAGTGGAGTAATGAAGGATCATTTATAGACTTTATCATCTAATGGAAAAATGAGAAATTAGTGAGCCACATTATATAAATACAAAATTTTACTGTGAATGTTGCTAAAAAAAAAAAAAGAGAAATGTAAAGTTCCAGGAAGTGTTATTGGTAACCTCATTGGGGAAGTCCAGAAAAAAAATTACAAAAGATTTTAAATAAAAATAGAAATTAACTTGGCATAGATGAGAGAGGGTAGAGAAGGAATAATAATTTCAGGAAGAGGAAGAGAGTATGGTGGGTTTTGTAGACATAAAAAGTTCAGTGTGCCCTTGTCATAGAGAACAAGAATGAAGATTGTACAAGATCAGACAGGAAAGGTTATGGGTAAGATTGTTGGATTTAATTTTTGTCCAAAGAGAAAGTATTTTAAGTAGGAAATTATGTGATTAAATCAACATTTCACAAGATTACTACGGCAGTAGTATCAGTCTAAGCAAGAGTAACTTGGACTGGCGTGCTGGCAGTGCAGAAGGAGGAAAGTGGATTGCTTCATGAGGTGTTTAGGAAGGTATACTGATAAGTTTGACGTGCAGAGCATGTGGAAGAAAGGCATCTATGATGACTCCTAAATTTATGGTTTGTCTAGCAAGATAGTGGTGTTAACTTCAGTAGAGGACCAGGTTTAGAGGGCACCAATAAATTTGACTTAAAAATATTGATTTCCAGTGACATTAGATACATTAATTGGATGCTTCATATAATCACAGATGCCTTGCTTATCATATTTGAAGATGGAAAAAGGCCTTAAAAGGACATGGAAAAAAAACATTTTCAAAACTTATTTTTAAATTAAAAATAAATAATGGAATCAAATACAGCAAGGTTAGTTTTAAGAGATAGACATATGGTAATGACATTTTCTTCAAAAGTTATTTTTCAGTAAAACAAGTCAATAAAACTAGTGAAAAGCTCTGACATCTAGTATAAAATAAGGTAAAATTTAAATGTAAAAATATGCAAATAACTATTGCATCAAAGAAAAGCCCATATGACTAATTGTTTAAATTAGTTGTTTAGTTTTAATTTTTAATATCTGTTATTATTTAACTTTTAATTAAATGATTTCTTGTGACATAGAAATTCTTATTTAAAAATAAAAAATTTTGTTAAAAAGGCTAAGATATTTAAAATATTAAAGAGTTAGTATTTGATATATATTTTTTATTAGTTTCTAAAAATCATATACCCTTTCTTGAATTGTAAGTGAAAAGTCATTTTTACCTGTGAATATTGTGTCATGCTTGGCTCCTCAGCAGTTTTCAGCTAAAATTTTGTGATTCTACTTGAAAGCCCCCAGCATACTAGTGGCATTCACTATTATTATTGCTAGAGTAAAATGTGATGTGCAAATAGCCTTATTAGAATTATCTTAGCCACCATCTTTTCATATCGGCTCTACATATTTAAAAGTAATGTATATTTTGAGCTAATGTTATGAATAGGTATGAGTAGGTATAACATTTTTTTTTTTCTAATTGGAAATATCCCAATGAAATTGCCACTTAAAAGTGACTGTGGTTCCGGGGAGAGCAAAGTTAATCTCACATGCAGATAGAATGGATATTTACCTAATGGATATTAGATGAGAGATTTAGAGATGGGATATATATATATATATATATATATATATTGCAGAATGCATGCCCTAAGCATCCATAACCTATCACATGTGTGTTTGAAATTATACAATAAGCAATTTTATTATTTGAGCTAAAACTTAATAATGATACCCTCTTACTGAATAGTAAATTTTTCTTTGTATTTTATTCAAATTTATTAAGCTGTTATCAGTCATCAACACTATAATGTAAATCAATATGCTGGAATTGGGAGGTTCAGGCAGAATCAGTGCTCCAGAGTAGGCCTCCTCTAAGCAGGATGGCAACATGAAAGTTTAGAAAAGCCATGGAGCATATGAGAGAACTAGGGGAGGAGGAACCTAGAGAGGGGAAAAAACTTGTGTGACAATTGATAGAGCCTTGAAAGGCAAAGTGCTGATATCACAAATTTTCCTAAGCAGTGTTGGATTGCAGCATAGCAGCAATGAAATCTGCTAATAGAAATATTTGGGGAACAGTATTTCGCATCAAAATTTGTGTATCACATTCTTAATCAATAATAGTAATAATAATAATAATAATAATAATAATAATAGTGAATTTTTTCCCCTAATTGTAAGAAAGTTTAAGCCTAATTGTTTCAAAAAGGACTCCAAGTGTATATTCATACAGCAGTTTCACATCAATACACTCTGAATTTAAGAGGTTCATACAATCTTTTTATTTCATTTTCTCACTAGGAGTACGATTCACTAGAAGTGTTTTTTGGAGATTGGCCAAACCTCAACTTTCTTTTTTAGAAAATGTTAGAATTCACTGTCCTTGAGAAATAAATTTATGGGTGTCAGATTCTCTTTATGATTTTAATGCCTGTGTTTGCATTAGAGTGAGAATCATATGTGATTATCTAAGAGCCAATATTTAACTTTTAATGTTTGGGTTATCACTTCTGTTTGATCTTAGCTTAATAAAGTCAAATTTCCAAAAGAGAGAGAAATTCTTCTATATCCACAGTTATATACAAATTATATTATTAATTTTGAAGGTCAAAACTATATGCATAATAGAAATCCATTTTCATAAAAAGGACTTTGATTTCTGAAATTATTTAATAAATGGAAGCTTTTGCTTTACCTCACAAAAATGATAGGCAGTAAAATGCACTGCTTTGTGTCTAGTGCCATCAAGAAAATCACTATGGCCAATTAACATGTAAATTTGCACCGATGAGAAGATGAAATGTGGTCAAGACACACCACGAATGACAGTTTCACAGTTGTTGAACTAGATAATAGCAGTGGGATGTTTGAATTAGAATATAACATATAATAGTCAGAGGCGTTAGCTCAGTAATGGTTAATTAAGAAAATAGAATCTCCAGCCAGGCTTCTCTACTTGCTAGTTTGGCAAGTGATTTCACTTCTTCCTGCCTCAGTTTCCTCAGTAATAAATTGTGAAATATAATAATACATTCTTTATAGAATTGTTAGGAATACTAAATGAACTTAAAATATAATATGCTAACATAGTGTCTGGAACATAGGAAGCACTTAAAAAAAGATCAGACACCATTATTATTAGTTGTAGAACAGGCACATTCAAAAGAACATACACTAGAACAGCTATCACTATATCCATGTTGTGGGCATTAATTTATTTTCAGCAAAGTGATACCATCTGGAACATAGAATTAGTGTTGCTAATGTGAAAGTTTGTTTAATAATTTTGTTTATTAATATTTAAAAATATTAAAGTTCTTGAATGGTGACTGATTTATGCTAATAACTTCCTAAGATTTTATTAAGCAAATACAAAATTCTGTTTATAAATCGGTTTAATTTTCTGAGGCAGACAGAAAACACAGAGAGTTTAAACTTAGTTTTTATTGTTACATATATTTTTTTAAAAAATAAGAAAATTTTGTTTTATTTGAGAATCTGTTAAATTTTTCCCTGTTTAAACAACTATACATTAATAAAATGTTAGAAAGATGCTCAATACAGCTTATTGGAAGACTGATTTTAAAAGAGGAGCACTGGACTTGGAATTGAAATGATGTTACTTTCAGGCCTACATGAACAACTAATTAACTGTGCAACTTATATTATATTCACTGAGCCACTATATTCCATTTCTTCATATACACATTTATATTTAATATCTTTGAAGCAGGGGACCCCAATCTGTGGTTGTGACCACCAGCCTACATCAGCATAATCCCAGTTATTCAGTAAAAAAATCAAACTCCTTTTTTAACATTCTGAATTAAAATTACAGAAGATGAAGTACTGGAAATTGCATTTTTAAGTAGTTGCATCTTACTTGACTGATTTTTGAAACTTACTGCTCTGAAAACTATTGCAGCTCCAATTTATATTTCTCACTTGGTAGTTTATGATCCAGACTTCAGTTCAAAGCTTTCAATAAAGAACAATTTACTACCTTAGGAGGTAAACATTGAAATTTGTAGGTACCTCTAAATGTTCCATTTCTTGAGCCCCTAAAATTGTGTTTCTATAATTTATACCCACTCAAAGCAGATAAAAGCGGAAATTACAAAAATGGTGGCAAAGGGAATATTAACATAAGGAAAGTCTGACATTTTGAGTTCAGAGTGTTTATTCTAGACAATAATATTATATTATAATTTTGAAATAGATTTGTATATGTGTGTATATATAATAAAGCCACAAAACCATTAGAATATAAGAACAAAAACATGAACTTCTTTCCAAAAGTAAAGTGGAATTTAGGGTCATCCACATACTATGAGAGGAAAGAAACTTGACTATTTATAAAATGAGAATAGCTAACATTTAGTGGATGCTATTCAAATTCAGTATAAATTTAGTATAGTATTTTTGACCTATACTAAATACTAAACATTTTTGGAGATTTATCCTAAATAATTAAGTGTAATATTTACCAGTTGATGTCAGAAAGCTATTTCCTATATCTTAGAAGACTTCTGAAATATTCTCAAGAAGACATGTTTTAATTCATAGAATTTGAAACTAAGAAGGTCTATGAAGATTATTAACATATCAGTATCATTTAAAGTATCTTAGAAGAAAATGTTTATTTACAAGTAGCAATATATGTCATTACTGTCACTACTGGTACTGTATTTTTACAACATTTAAGTATGTTTAAAATATTATATAGAATTAGGTTAATTTAAACCATAGAATAAAGTTTTAGTGAAAAATAAGTCTCAAGGCAATAATTATGTCTACATTATTAAATTATTATATTAATTTTCTATTTTGTTCAATTTCATTTTATAAGTATCTTTTAGGTCTCAAAAGAGTTATTAATAATGGCTCCATTGTTAAACTTACATTTATTATTATTTATTTTCTCAAAATAAATTTATATTCTCTTACTTTTCCCTCTACTCCTTACCCTCCACCTCTCACAAATATAAATCTGTGCTTTCTACCTATGTGTTTGTTTTCCTTCTTTTTTTTTAGGTTTAATGTATAAGAGAGATTATATAGTATTTGTCCTCTGTCTTTCTTGTTTTATTTAGTATAATGCTCTTGAAGTTCATCCATGCAGTCATAAATGGCAAGATTTCATTCTTTTTTACAGCTGAATAATATTCCATTGGGTATGTGTATGTGTGTATATATCATACACTTTCTGTAACCTTTCATCTATCAGTGGACACTTAGGTTGTTTCCATACCTTCTCCATTGCAAATAATGCTACTTTGAACATGGGGATGCATATTTCTTTTGAGTTAGTGCTTTTTTAAAAAATAAATACCCAAAAGTGGAATTATTGGATCATATAGTAGTTCTACTTTTATTTTTTTGAGGAATTTCCATACTGTTTTTTCATAGTGGCTGCACTAATTTACATTTCCACCAATAGAGCACAAGAGTTTCCTTTTCTCTACATTTTCTCCAACACTTGTTATTTCTTTTTTTTGATAATAGACATTCTGACAGGTGTGAGGTGATATGGGGTTTTGATTTGCATTTCCCTAAATATAAATTATGTTGAGCATCTTCATGTACCTGTTGATCATTTTTAATATCAGCCCCTCATCAGATATGATTTGCAAATATTTTCTCCCATTCTGTTGGTTGCCTTTTCATTTGCTGATAGTTTGCTGTGCAGAAGCTGTTTAGTATGATGTAGTATAAAGTTTTTAGACTATTTTTGATTTTATTGCTTTTGCTTTTGTGTCAGATTTTAAAAATCACCACCAAGACCTATGTTAAGGAGCTTACTGCCTATTTTCTTCTAGGAGTTTTATGGTTTCAGGTCTTACGCTCAAAGTCTTTAATGCATTTTAAGTTAATTTTTGTGTATAGTATAAGATAGTGGTTGAGATTTACTATTTGCATGTGACTCTCCAACAGATAGCCTTTTCCCCATTATATATTCTTGGCTCCTTTGTCATAAATTAATTAACCATATATGTGTGGGTTTATTTTTGGGCTCTCTAGTCTGTTGCATTGGTCTATTTTATGCCAATACCATACTGTTTTAATTACTTTGGCTTTGTAATGTAGTTTGAAAACAGAGTACAATACCTCCAACTTTATTCTTCTTTTTCAAGATTGCTTTGGCTTTGGGGAATTTTTTGTGGTATCATACAAATTTTAGAATTATTTGTCTATTCCTTTGAAAAATGCTATTAAAATTTTGATAGAGAATAAAGGGAATTTTGAATGGGATTAAAACCAATATTGTCAATAATATATGAGTTTATATTGTTCAATGCAAGTATTTGCAAAATTGAATGTTGATCAAATCAGGAAAAAAATGTTTATCAATAATAGTCAATTTAGTGAGTTACCTATTTATGCACAACTCAGAATTATGTACACATACATATAAACACAACTCAGAAGTATGTGCCTTGCAGCGGGAACAATTTCCTAATGTAAATTTTCTCCTCCATCCACCATGTAATTTCTCTCATTCCAAGGGAGAATAACTTAAAAGAATGACCTCCATTACTGAAATGTCAACCACTCTGAAAGTCGTGTGCTTCTCATCTTCTATATACCAGGACTCTTGACCCATTGCAGTTGTTACAGGTCTCTGGACTATTTTATAAATTCATATTTAAATGTTTATAAATGAGATAAAAGATAAAAATATTTTATGACAGCATCATCTTTGGAAATATAATAGGATTAATCATCAATCTTAAAAGAGAGTCTTGTATTTTCATTTGTTCTTTCCCAAAAACACTATCTGGGCCATGTTGTTATGTACTGTTAGCTAATAAGGCTTGTTTCTTACCACTGAAAATAAACCAAAAAGAAAAATAAATAAACATTATAAGTCAAATTCAAGGTTTTATTTATTCTTCTAAGTAAGAAAACCTATCATTTAGATCACATTTTAAATACTGGTATAAAAACAGATCTTGCCTTTCAGTCTGAGCATATATGTCTTGGTGGTACAATCATTGAAAAAGATGACTGCAAAAATTAATCACAGAAAAAATTAACATCAAGATTTCCAAAGAATCTGAGCTTTTGAAAGTTTGTTTGAAAGTTTGTTATGACCATTACACTGGTAAGTATCAGAGCCAAGATTAAACTGAGTTTTAAAACTCCTTGCATAGAACTTTGTCAAATATAGAAAACCTACTTCTTAATACTCTTTCCTCAACTATAATATATTAACCTTTTTGGATTATATGAGTACTACTTTCTTCACCTTCTAAAAATAATATCTTTATTTGAGATCCAAATTTAGCAATATTCTCTAAAAAAGTTGGCAGTAAATACTTCCAGCAGGATCTGAGATAACATATCATAATCAAACATGATTATATTTCTTCAGCAGATTGTATAAAAAATTAGACTAGGATTATATATGGGATTAATATAGACTAAAAACAGCCCTTTTCATCATTTCACAGTTTATGTTTTGCCACCAAATGAGTTTTCCACCATCTTACCAAAATACTTTAAATTTCTAGAAATTTTTTAAATTCTTATAGTATGAATAATGGATCATGGTGGTATTCTAACATTCTATGTCTTGATTGTTCCTGAATAATGAATTTGCCTCCAGGGAAAAAATATGACACTAAGAAGAGTCCGATGCTTCTTAGAATTCTATAAATAGTTGCAATTAATGGGTTGTAACAAAACTCAAGTGAATTCTCTTTATACAGTATCCTCCTTATAATTTTATAAGCACTCTGTCATGGTCCTAGGATTTTGATTTTGTTAAATCAAAGTAAAAAGTTATTTTTAACATAAGAAATATTTGATTTGCCCTTGCATTTCTAGTAACTGTAGCATAAAGAAAAAATGTTCATTATTACAGTAAAGAAGGAAAAGAAGCCTAGAAAGTTCAAGTAAGTTAGACATGTTTCTATTGATTAAAACACTACTGAGATTAGAAAGGGATGGATAAAAGCCAGAAAGTTAGAATAGTTTAAAATGATCTCTCCAAGGACTGAGCTCTTTTGGAGAAATCACTGAATAAATTACAAGTCACATTTTAATAACCTTCAAACACAAAACTATTAATGTATTATATAAGTGTATGTATTTGTTTTCTAAAAGAAAATGTAATTGTAGTATTATTTATATACTTCTATTCTTTAGAAATATTTAGTAGATATGCTAAGAAAATTTCAAGAAATACTCCATAGTTGCCATAGTATCAGAGTTAATATGTTTTGAATGCAGTGAACTGAAACTTTTTTTGAAAAATAAAAATATGTAAACTTGATGTACCTGTGGAACAGCACTGTCCAGGAGAACTTCCTGTGATGATGCAGATATGGTAACCACTAGCCACATGTTGGTATTAAAGATTTGAAATATGGATCCTGTAACTGAAGCACTGAATTTTTAATTTAATCTGATTTTAATTAATTTAAATTTAAATATAAATAAATTTATGTGGCTAGTGGTTACCCTATTTGTCAGTGTAGATACAAAATTTAAAATTTGTTAAATGTGAGCTTTTACCTATAATGTTGAGGTAATAATCTATTTGGATAGACCTATTTTTTAAAAAAATTAACAATTCTCATTAATTATGTATATTAGAGCATATGACTATATTGTTTTGGTACCCTGTCAGAGTAATTTATGTCATACTAAATAGTAGGGTTGAAGTGATGACTTATTTCAGTGCAGATATATATCTTACAAAAGTCTAAGTTACATCAGGACTCAAACTTGAGAGTATAAAAGAATTAGATGAAGAACTTGTTAAAACATAAAGATTCTTACTTGGTAGAAATGGGGTAGGACCCAAATATTTGCGTTTCTAACAGGATCCAAGTGATGCTGCTAGTGGTGATTCATAAATCACAGTTGGATTACCACACAGTGGTTACTTAGCACAGTGGTTTTCAAAGTGCAGATCCTGGACCAGTACCTTCATTATCAGAATTACCTGGGAACTTGTCAGAAGTGCAAGTTCTCAGGATTTATCCAAGTTATATCAAATCAGAAACTCGAGATGAGCATACTTTTTTAACAAGCCCTCCACATGAATCCGATTCATGCTGAAATTTGAAAACCACTGGTTCAGTGGATTAGGATGGGTTAAGAAGCTAAAAAACATGTGACTGATTATAAACAGTTGCAGTCAGGGCAGATATTATACTTATTAAATCAATCCATTGCCTTACATTTTTTAATAAACTATAATTTATGTTAGCCAATTGCAGAAATAACCAGTGTTTATAAAAAATTATATTGTGGTAAAGCTTTGAATTTCATTAAATAATTAAAATATGAAATATATGCTATAAATTATGAACTAATTAATTTTAATATGCAGACTTTTTGATGTGTTAACATGAAGATGGTAGTCTTCTGGATGATTTTGAGAGGACTTCAGAAGAAACCACTCAGTTATCTCTTGTTCACTGTCAAAATTAAAACACTTGTATCTGGAGAATGCATAAATTGCAGAAAGATTTACTTTTGAGTGGAGACAGTATGATTCTGTATCCCCAATATCCTGTTTTGGAAAAAATATGGGGAAGCATATTTTTTTAGACAAAGCTCATGAATGTAAATCAAAACACACAATATGGGGACCAATTTGGCAGAATCTATTAAACTAAAAATGTGCTAGGAAATTATATGTACATATACATGAGGAAAAATATATTGTATGTAAATAGCAAAAAGTTGGAAATAACCAAAATGCATATTCCAAAGATACTAACTAAATAAATTATGGCTAAAATTGCTTATGGAATATTATGCAGTAGTTAAAAAATAAGTAAGACATATGTTAATTGTCATAGAAAGGTATCTAAGACATACAATATGTATGGAAATTGTAAGAATGGACAGTATATCATGATTTATGTAAAAACCAAAACAATTATGAAACTAATAGATTGATATTTGTGTTTATATTTATAATATATAGAATAATTTCTGAAATATAATTGATAACACTGACTTTCTGTAAGGACTGAATTAAGGTTGAGAACAATAATCAATAAAGAATTTATTTGTATGTTGAATTTTATAAAGGAGAATATATATTTTACAAAATCATAAAATTAGTACTGTGACTTAAAAAATAAAAATACACAAAGTCCATGCCATGGTGTTATATAGAGATGCACATGTCTATAAATTTCAATTGCCAAGACCTATTTTATTATCTCTAATTTCTGATACCATGCATTTATCTTGAATGGTTTACAAACCTAATTTTCTGTATCAAGTTATAAGTAACTCCTACTGTTAATGTGCAGTGTAGTATTATGTTATATTAATACTGAATCTTAATTTTAGATCAGAAATTTTTATTTTACTATTACATGTACTAATATAATATCTCTGTGTATATATCCAGCAATTCAAGTACTATGGTTACATTATTATTCAATTTTAATATATATATGTGTGTGTGTGTGTGTGTGTGTGTGTGTGTGTGTGTGTATATAACATTTATGTGAACAAAATTTAAAACTAGATAAAAATACAGTTGCCTCTTGTTAATCTCCTATATAAATAAAGCTGATTGTAAATATTTTGGTTACACTTTAAGGGTAATTAAAGTATGGCCCTTAAAATGTAACCAAAATATAGACTTACAGAATTATAATAATCCCAGAAGCATTTATATATCTGCAGCTTATAGATTAGCTTTTTGAAAAGTAAGAACATAGCATTAGATCAGGACCAAGATAGAGGTAAATAATTTAAGATAACATTTTTTGTTTTATACCTTTATCTCCTTCCATAGAATTACTCTTTTGCACTTTCTGGTCACTTTCTGGTCTACTTTCCCTCTATATGATAAACCTGCTGTGAATTCAGCTTCTAATATCAGCTTTTTGAAAAAGTATATTTATATAATTTCAGTGAATTCCTTTCTAAGACTTTTTTTTTTTTTTGCATTTTAAAGCAGATGTGCTTAAGTTCTGTATTTAAAAATAAATTATAGGTAAAATTGTCTGAGTAAGACAATACTCCTGACAAATTTCTTCTGGTAAATTACTGTTCAATTTACCTTTCTACAGTACCTAGGCTGAATTTCTTATTATCAGTTAGGTGCCCAGGGTCACTCAAGGTATCTATTCCAGGGCATCAACACTGAACATGTACACAGAGGTTTGTGTAACACAGAAATAGGTAGTTGTATGAGTAATATCTTTGGTTTTCAAAATTTCCTTGTTTGACATATTAGGTATAACAAAAAATGTATTATACCTGGGGTAAATAGTGCTATTTTAGTATTGAAATTAATTTTAATATTGCCTAGATTAATGGTAATCAGTTTTATGTGTCACTTTGTCTAGGCTATAAGACCCAGTTATTCAAACAAACACTAATTGAAGTCTTTGTTACTATGTAGCTAGCTATTTTGTAGTTGTGATCAACATCCACAATCAATTAACTTCATGTAAAGGAGATTATTTTGATAATCTTTATGGAGTTGATCTGATCAGCAGAAAAGTCTTAAGAGCAGAAAGAAGTCCCACCTGTTGGTTGCAGTATTAAGTTAATAGGTGGACGTGTCTTGGACTTAGATAATGGTAGAAAATGGAAGAAATTTGGGGCATGTGATAGAAAAGTCTAGATAGCCTTGAACAGAATGTTAGAAAGACATATGGACATTAGTTTTTCTGCAAACCTCTCAGAAGTGAGGAGCATAGTAGAGAAAGTTTCTGTTGTCTTAGAGAATATATTTGTTGTGAACAGAGTATTGGTAGAAATATAAACATTAAAGGGCCCAGAAAGTAATGAGAAATATGATTTGGTAAAGCAGCCTCAGGAAATTAATAATTAAATCTAATTTTATCTCTAGAGAAAGTTGCCATTTTTAAGTACAGAAATTAAGTGAAAAAGTCAAATAAATGCCTTTCCTTGTCTGTATTAGTGCCACTGCCACTTATACTCCACTTGAAGCTTATCAAGTGGTAACAGAGGGTAGAAAATGCTACAGAAGTGTAAAGAATCTCGTGAGCATACCTATGCAATCCTTCCTAAACTGAGAACAATAGAAATAGTAACAGTATATTAGGATTTAACTAATTGTTTCATCATCTGAAAATTAAAACCTCTCACATTGGCAAAAATAACTGGCATGATGTTTAAAATGCTAAAAATAGAATTATTTCAAATTCATTAACTATTTTTTAAGTTACATTCTTAACCACTTTTGGAAAGCCAATCTTAAATTATAAGTATGATCACTTACAACGAGTTTCTAAATTTGAGTCTGTCAGCTGATATGGAGACAACTTAGCACAAACAACAGTGCATAATTTCTAAGTAGAGCATGTAAAAAAGATGAAAGTTGTAGAGCTATGACAGTGATTATCATATGAGTATAATGTAGTAGAGGGAACAACAAATTTCCTTGGCTTTTTCAAACTGCTCATGCAGTCTGGATATCTCAGAGATTCACAGATCCCGTTTAAGGAATATTCTTCACTATCTTCAAGAAAATTACTGCCACTGTGAGCTTTTTGCTAAATAGATTATGTAATTTTCCTTGAATATATTGCAATTAAAAAACAAGTATCAGCTAGGGTTTAGTGTTCTATTTATGTCATCATTTTGTATGTAAAAATGTATACTAAAATATTCAACTCTCTGTTTAACATATTTTCCATTTCATGTGTGTGTGTGTATATATATATATATTCATATATAAATATATATATTCGTATATAAATATATATATATATATATTCGTATATAAATATATATATTATAATATTTGCCCTTTCTAGATTTTGCAAGATCAGCACTTAAAAAAATGGTTATTTCTCCTTGGGAAGTTTATTTGCATTTTAGAAGACAATTGCATCAGTAATATAGTACTCTTGCTTCATTGTTTCAACAGTTGAGTTGCTGTGGTTGACAGATAGAATTCAGGGTTTTTCTACCACTACTTCACAGAATCCTAGGATTTCACAAGATGTCACTAGGTGTTCTGAGAGAGATTATGGCTGAAAGCAATGATGTTGAACTTTGTGTGATGTACAATGATAGAGTTCAGAGTGGTGGACAGCACCCTTAGCGATTCCATTAGCAGTCTTTCAGACCTGCACAGCAGTGCACAGTAGGATAACATATTTATCTGGCTGAGTGTTTTGAGTGTATTCTCTGGCTTTGACATCAGATTGGGGCAGGATTGGAGTTTAGGGAGCATTAAAAATTGGTGATTGCTGAACTGAGAAAGAAGAGACAGTAGGCTGATGATGGCAGCTTCTCAGTATTGAATTATCTCCTTAAATCTTCTCTTAACCCCATCTATTAAATTCCAGGAGTTATATTACTATTATCATAAATATTGCAAAATGTGGTTAGTGTAAATTGAAAGAGTTGTGAAATTGTAATTTTTTGTGATTTTATTTTTGAATTATTCATCATCATCTGTTTTATGTTTATTAATATTTCTGTTTACAAACATGCTCAAGGATCCAATATGGTGTTTTCTGAATATGAGGTGTGAGATGGAAGAGGATGATTCTGGGTTTAGGTCTATGGATACTTCTAATGAGTTTGAATAAGTCATTTCAGAGTAAAATTGAACCAAAGTAGCGAAGGAAAAAACAAATTTTACAGCAAAAACAACCAAAATAATCCTTTTTTTTATAAACATGAAAGCTAATATCAATAAGTTTTTACATGAACTGATAATCCAAGTTATCTAGTCTCATCGTACTTAGTTGTAAACAATCTTTAAGTGAAGCAACGATGTAAAACACACACACACACACACAACTACAAAAACTGCATCACCCAACATGTGAAGGTGCTAGAAATAGTTCTTGGAATCTTAAACTCAAAGATTTGTTAAAAATAGTTGCATTCAGTGAAAAATTTCAGGAACATTATTTAATAGAAGAAATTATTGCCCCTACCTCCTACCAAAAAAAAAAAAGTCACATGGTTCACATGGTTGGTGAGAACATAATGATGGGAACATGTAAATTCTAATAATAAAATGTGAGGTCAAAATGCAGCTAGATAAATTGAAGACTCCACTCTATCAGTATGAATTGAAATATTGAGAACATAGTACCCGAAACTGAAGAGATTTGAGAGTAATAAATAAAAAATCTTCTTTCAGATAGATGAATAAAGAGATTTCATGATAAAATGTCAAGCTCTAGCATTTCTAAAATTTGTAAATGTTGGTGAAATTCATAAATGATGTGTTGTTGCTGCAAATTTTTGTCTGAAGCAAGAAAACACCAAGATATTTTTAATGTTCTGTTTTCATATCTAGAAAGTTCTGTCCAGGAAGAACTGTGTTGGCTTCTTTATTGATGTTATTTCCTTGGAGGTTTTGCCTGTTGTTATAAAATAAAATCTTATCATTGTCCTGATATACTGTTTTATTCACAGATGAATGCTGGTGTCAAAATACTTGGAGAGGAAATGAAAAATAAAATGATGCTACAAAATTACTGACTTTATTAAGTATGATCGGTTCCCTTGATCATGTTAAAAAAATAAACTGTGAAAAACTGGACAAAGAGTACATATGTCTTTTAATACATATAGATATCTGAATTCCATATAGCAAGAGTACTCAGCAAAGCGTTTAGCTGGAAGGTGCATTTTAGTAGTATGTTTAATCAAAAAAATATTAATCCAAATTTTGTTAAATGTTGTGAAAAGGTTTAATATCTGTCTAAACCAACCTAATTTGCTGGCATTGTCTCTTCATTTGAACTGGTTGAACAAGACTGTCAGGCTCAGAAGTAACAAGATGCTTATACTTTATAAGGAAGCTGAATCTTTGAAAAATCATGTTGGAAATAGAAATCTTTAAATGTTTTTATTTTTGCTTGGGTTTAACCGTGAAGAAGGATATCAACAAATATCATCTTAATGCCACATTAATTAAAGGTGATATTAATAGCCTTGCATAAGAAAATCGCTTCAGAAAAAACTTAATATTCAGAACCTTTACTAATGTTAAATGCTGCTTAGTAATATTGAGTCAGTTATATAAAGTAACAGAGTAAAAAAAATGACAACTTAGAGAAAAACATAGAAAATGAAAACAGACCATTGAGATAATAGAAAATAATGTTAATTTGTATGGGTAACAATACAAAAAAGATGGAGAATTTTAGCAACCTGAAACATACACACACATACACACACAAATCAGTACTCTAAAAAAAGAATACTTTAAAATTGAAAAATAAAATTTCTAAAATTATAATTCAATAGTATTTAACAGCACACTAGATAGAGAATAAACCAGAATTAGTGAAGTAAAAAATAGTTGAATAGAAGATATCAAATTGAAGTCTTAAAAGAAAAAAATAATTGAAACTGTAGAAAAAGCCATAAGAGTTATAAGTAATGTCTAATATTCAGATAACTGAAGTCCTAAAAAATGACAAAAGAGAATGAGACAACTCATAATCAGAGAGGAAAAAAAATCATTAAAAATTAAGAATTGAATTCAGGCATATAAAAAACATTGTGACAAAGGTGATTTATTCTGCAACTATAAGATAGGTTTATCATGTAAAAATCTAATCATAAAAAAATTGATAATTGAACTCCATTAAAATTAGAAAATGTAGCTCACCAAAAGAAATTATCAGGAGGGAGAAAAAGTAAGCCACAAAGTGATTTATATACAGAATAAACAAATACTTCCTAAATATAAATAAGAAAAAAAAATAAAAAAACAAATTAAAAAAAATAAAGTTTGAACTTTTTCTTTACAAAAGATAATAACTCAAATGACCAAATAGACTATATAAAAAATTTTAATGTAACGATCATGAGGGAAATAAAGAAAAAAGCTGTAATTAAATGGCACAGTGTACCTACCATAATGGCAAAAACTATAAAAAAGAAAAGAACTTAAAAAAGTGATCTCAAGACTTGGTGAGGATATGGAGTAAATGAAAGGCTCATTAACTTCTTTTTGAAATGTACATTGATATACTGCTTTAGAAAACACATTTGCAATATTTATTAAAACCGACCTGATAAATACTCTCTGATCCATTAAATGTAGAGCAAGAATGTTCATGTCAGTTTTTCCCAAAACTTCAAGCAACACAAATGTTTACTCACAATAAACAGTAAACTACGGATATAAGCAACAAATGATAAACCTCATACACTTAATGGTGAGTGAGAGAAGCTAGAGACAGCATTCACTGTTTGCTTTCATTGATGTAAAACTACAAGCAAACCACAAGCAAACTAAAGTAGTGAATTCGTTTGGGAGTTACAAATAACTGGGAAAGAATGAAATGAAGACTTGTGGGATAATGGTGATATTCTTTATCTTCATCTGGATTATCTAACCTAATCATTTTGTAAAGTATCTTTGAACTGTACAATTTGTATTTCATGTACTTCTCTATATGTATGCTCTACTTAGATGGGCTTTTGAAAGAAATTAATATTTAAAGAAATTACAAAAACTGTTTTACCCACACACAAAACGGTGATAGCTATATCAATCTTTGAATTCTGTATTTTCTGTTGATTTCTAAGACTATTCATGTACAGATGCTAAATTATTTTATTATATTTTTAGAATAAGTTTAGAATTAGGAAGACTATTTCTAGTAAAGTGAAAAAAATTGGCATTTTACTGTGATAATAGTTCAAATAAGACCTCATGGAATTCACTTTGTTTTTCTAGCTAATAATAGAATATTTATTATTCTTTGTTTATCATTTTTAAAAATATTTCTCAATGGAGCTTTAAAATATTCTTTGTAGAGTTTTATTTTTTATTTCTACTAACTTTGTTTCTCAATATTTTATTTTTTATTGCTTTAGTAGAGTATCCTTTATTTAATAGACATTTCATAGTGTTTTTCTTCTTGGAATATGGGAAAACTACTTTAAAAAAATAATCTTGTAAGTAGCTACCTATGCACATTGTCTTAACATATGAAATCATTTTGTGGTTTTTTGTGTGTTTTTAAGTACCTAATTCTGTCATCTAGAAATAATAAGAATTTTCAAATTGCTTCCAATTTCTTGTTTTTATCTTTTTTTATTGTATTGCCCACTCTGTATATAAAAATATGTATATAAAAATAATACACATTTTATAGAGACTTGATTAGGAATTCAACATGATTTGTTCAATATAAGTCTGAAAGCAAGAATAGAGACAACAGTGGCTGACTAAATCTAACAAATTAGGTTCATTTTCTGTGATTTTCTGACAAAGCATTATGTGATAAAGAAGAGAGAAGAGGAGAATTATAATTTTATAATAATTATTACATGCTCTTCCATAAGGAGTTGAAATGAATTGTTTAAAAATTATCTATTTTCTTTCTGGAACTACCTGTTAACGTTAAAGTAATCCATATCAGAATTTCTGAGTTAGAGAGGCACTGTCTGAGGAAAGAAATCTGAAAAATAAAATTTTGTTTCCCAAGATCTCAGGATTAATCACCGTAAGTGTTAGATTTCCATATCTTAAACAAACACCCAGATAAAAGTTTATTACAAAGTAATTTAATAACTTAATAAAAATGAATTTAGCATAAATTAAATAGATATTTTGATTTAAAAAATGAGATTAATTGTTCTTGAAACAATGCTTTTCTTTTGAAATAATTTTAGTTGATATTTTTTCCAAAATAAAGTAGATTTTAGTGTCCATTATGTACATAAAACATCCAGCCCCCCCCCAAAATAGAATATTAGATATACATAACTATTTTATTTCCTCTATTTTTTGAATATCTATTGAAAATTTATTACTGCAAAGAATAAATTATTTTTATTTTGCACCCTACTTTTGGACATCTGTTTTAAAGAAAAAATTAGGAATGCAAGTAAATGGAAAATGGCTTTTTACAATGCCTTATATTTAATTATAGACAAGTCATTTTTATTATTGCAATTTTTGTTTTGTTTTAATTTTCTTTAATCTCTACCAAATTCTGAAAAGAATGAGTTAGACTGACTAAAATGAGTATTAGGTCATCGATAGTGAGGATTAACACATCTGAACTTGTTTTTCAAAAATAAGAGAATTATAGGAGACTATAACATGCTTTATTAATAGCAAAAAGACATTTGCATTTTGACCACAAATTCTGTTAAGTAACATAGAGCAAAATTCAGTCAAATTATCATTATTATACATATTTGTCACTTTTAAAAACAAGCCAAGATTATTGTGATTATAGTAGGGTTAATGACTAACCTTACTTACAGATATTCCATGATCAAAGACTAAATCACTTATATTCATAAGATACTCAAATTGTTGACATCCCCTTTTCCTAACTAAGAAGATAATTTCGATTTCTTCTTTTATCTTTTAATTTTTTTGACCTGGAAATTTACCATTAATTAAAAATAATGTACACACATTGACATTTGGTAAGCAATGGATCAGTGCTACCGTAAGATGCATATATCATAATTAGGTTGTTTCCATTTATAGACAGTCTAGTCATTTTGATTAAAAAACTTTATTTAATGGATGACTTAGTAGTCAAAATAGTGAATTAATATGTGTTTGTTTTAATTGCCTTGATGCTCAAAGCAGAGAAGTGAAATAAATGAAAAAAGATGGATGAAAGCAAAAAATGATAAAGAGTAGTGGGGACTGTGGCCAACCAAAATCAAATAATTTGTATGAAGTGTCATTCCTGTTTGGGTACTGCAGATTGTCACTGTACAAGAATATAAGCAAATTGTTGTGTTAATTTTCCTGTTTTAAGAAAAGCTGATAATAGAGATTTTTGTTTGGAACTAGTCTCTCATCAGAAATAATGGGTGGGCAAATAAAACATGTCTATGAAACAGATCCAAACCCTAGGCATATAATTAGCCATCTCTCTTTCCAAAAAATGAGAACAATATTCAAATATTTACCCCAATTCCATCAGTGTATATTTATAATTTTAAATCACATAAGACATCTTTGTAAGCTCATAAAATGAGGTTGTGAGTAGACAAGGCTTATTGCAAAGAAAAACTACGTTTGGCTGGAGACTGATTTTGCCATAAAAACACGAGGACAGAGATTTCAATATAAGTGTGCAATTCTTGCTGGGCAAAGGAATTAAGATTGTCACTCAAGTTAGAACCAGTGGTGAGATAACTTCTTCTTACCTCATATTTCACCAAGAGATCTTCTGGGATTTTCAAATACTTCCTTTTAAGAAGCCCTAAATCAGAGAGATCCTGACAAAAGAGAGATTTGGGCATGGAATCTTAAGGCACTCCCTGTATATGTAAAACTTTATATAACATCTTTTCCTTTAAAAAAATTTGGGAAAATTTTTTCTCTTTTACATGACATAATTGCATTTGTTTGCATCTAAAAATAAAGAATATTAAAATTATTGTCTCAAGGAGACAAGCCAGTTTATTTTGTGCTTCCAAGGGGAGAGGCCTGTAATCTGAGAATCAATTAGTCTTTATTGTGGATTGGAATATTCCAACATATGACTCCCAATCCTTGATTCAATGGAGTGATCTAAGCCAGTACAAAGCATATAATGTCATTAATATTTTATAGCTCATATCTACATTTCCATTTTTTCAAGCTCTGAAGAGAGTCAGGTGACTAATTATAAAAAATAATATTTTCAGGAATTGGTTAAAAAAAGAACAGCACTATTCTGCAATGTAATAAATGAAGCATGTTTTTACTTGCTGCACTGTCACATTTGTTAGAGCCAGTGCTGGTATATATGCCAGAATTACCTCATATAAATAAACAAGAGGCTAAAAATTATATACTTTTACAAGTTCTTGAACACTCAATAGGAAAAAGGAGAAATAAAAATGAGCAATATTGGCTTTAGAAAAAGGCTGTAGCAAGTACTTTAAAGGCTAGAAACCTTACTTTTTATTTATTTCAGTCCCCTTAGCTATTCTGAATTATTTAAATGATATATATTTATACTGTATAGAACTCTATTATGTGTTTATCCAGAGGCAAACCATAGGACAATGTATTTTATGTAGAAGTCTATCTTTGATGTTTGCTTTTTCACACTGAAAACCTTAAAGCAGCATGAGTCGGTGGTCTTAAACTTGTGCCAGTCCTTTTTATTGAAGCATAACATTTGAAATCTTTCTCTGGAGTAGGCAGAAAGTGAGTAATCTAGCAGGGTATGCAGAAAGATGTTGCTTTTTTCCTGTGATATTTATATTTCTGTTTTCTATACATACAATTATTTTTAGAGTAATGACAAAATAACATCTTGGAGTATGCATGTGTGTATTGTGTATGACATAACTTCTTAGACTGGGTGATATAAAATTATATATAATAGTATATAAGGGAAAGAGTTCTGATGTTAAAGTGGATAGTTTGAATCTCAGTATTCACTCTGAACACTTATTTCAGGATATTTTAAAGTCCTCTGTAATCTGAGAATCAATTAGCTTTTAAGGCTTTATGAATCTAACCCTTAGTGTCTTCAAATATCAAGTAAACGTTTCTATTCCATAGGGTTGTTACCAGAATTGAAGCAGGTGATAGATGTGAAATACTATGAATTTGCCACTTGTTAACTCCTGTTATTAAAGTTAGCATTCAGTATAGATCTGAATATGGGCAATTAGGTTTATTATACCATTTTATTATAATCTCATTGTCAACCCTTAGCTCTGAAATTTATTGTTATCTTAGGCAAGTTACTTAATCTCTCTAAGCCTCAGCTACTCATCTGCAAAATAGTGACAATGGTGTCTTAAAGAAAAATGAGGTGAAACATGTCAAATGTTTAGACTGAGTGGCACATAAGTGCTCAATAAATGTTTATTAACATGATAATTATTTCCCTACTAAATAGATTTTAATTGAATTAATTAAGATTCAATGTTTTCATTTAATCCCTCTTGTTCTTTTTTTATGTTCCTTTCTAGTTTCGAATAAATTTCTTACATAAATTTTAATTGTCTTATACATATGCATCATTACTTTTTCCCTTAAAGCAATAACTAAATTTCCCTTGACACTAATAGGTAAAACCTGCATATTTTTCTTTATTTTCTACCTCAAGGCAAAAAAAAATCACTTTGTATCACATGATGATCGATGACAAGATTGCTGCTCCCTCTCTAGTGTCCTCCACCAGAGTCATACTGAATAGTAGAGACACAGCAGTTGAAATTCAAAGATTATTGTTCTTAGCCAACCATTTGACAGTTATCATGTTTGTCAAACCAAACAGGCTATTGCTTGAGTGGTACGACTTAGTGGAAACTCTCGGATGTGAACTGCAGCACTCAACCACCCCTGCTGGACTTGAACCCTCTAGTGGCAGCAGCTCCATTGCCCATACAAAGCCACTGACAACCACATCCCAGACTCCAAGGACAACCGGGTGTAGCCACAAGAAAATTAAACAGTGTCTAGTGATGTATACATATCACTCTTAGTAAACGACAAATCTATTCACACCTATTTATCTTAATATAAAATTCATTTACCTCCAAGTGATAGTACCAAAGCCTATTTGGAAGGTATAATTTTAATTTCCAAGTCTCAGAATTTTATTATTTATATATGGTTTCTCTTCACCATAATATTATATCTTTCATGAATAAAAATGTTCATTTGTGACTCTTACGCAAATTAAATAGTTTTAGTGATAGAGTGTTCATTGCCCTTTATGCCATATTCAAGATCTTTGAATATAGCAATAAATAATGTTTTCTTTTAACTTGTGTTGAGGGGGATGCTAAGAAAAACATATAATTTTGTGAACTTAAAACCAACTTATGTTTTGCAACTTTCCCTTTGTATTATTTCTCAAAAAGTCATTTCCTAGTATTTTATTACTGTTTGTTTTATATTGTTATTGTACATTACCCTAACAAATACTTTTTAAAAACCCATTTATACTCCATACAATGTACATTTGAATTCAAATTGATAAATATATTTGCAGAAATGAAGATTGTCAGAAGAATGTGCCTGACCACGATGGTGCAAATGTAATTTCAATAAGTTTTATTCATGAGTATTTATATAATTAAATAATATAATTATTCTATCTTGTTATATATTTTTTAACAAAAGTACATGGATAACTAGTATATACTCTGGAAAATGGGTTAATTTGGGAGAATTTCTATTTTTTTCTGTAATTTTTTACAGCTTTATTGTAATATAATAGACAATTAGTTGCTTGTATTTACATTGTACAATTCAATGAGGTTTTTAAAAAATTATAATTGTCATAAAATAATATACTAGTTTTGGTTGTACAGCCTAGTGATTAGGAATTCACATATTCGCAAAGCAATCACCTCACTAAATATAGTACTCCTCTACCCCCTTACATATTTATTAAAAAATTATTAACCATCTTCCCCAGGCTACACTCTACATCTCGATGTCTATTCTGCAACTATTCATTTGTATCTCTTAATCTTTTTGCCTTTGTCTTCCCAACCCCCCTTCTATTTAGTATCCCTCAAAAAATTCTGTGTCTCTATAAGTTTATTACTGCTTTTGTTGTTGCTGTTGTTGTTTATTTTGTTCTTTAGATTCCACATGTATGTGAAATTATGTGATATTTGTCTTTCTCTATCAAATTTATTTAATTCAATGCAATACCCTCTAGGTCCATCAAGACAATATCTTTTTATCCCCCTCCTTTTAGTCTGTGTGTCTTTTAATCTGGAGTCTTTTGTAGGTAGCATATGTAGGGGTCTAGTATTTTTATCTATTCAGCCATTCTTTCTTTTGTCTGGAACACTTAATTTTTTTCCATTTGAGGTACTTGTTGATAGAAATGTAGTTATTACCATTTTTTATTCCTGTTTTGATACATGTTTTTTCTTCTTAAAAAAGTCCCTCCAATATTTCCTGTAATACTGGCTTGGATTTGATAAATTCCTTTACCTTATTTTTGTCAGGGAAGCTCTTGATCTGTCCTTTGACTCTAAATGATAGCTTTGTTGTATATTCTTGGTTGTAGATTCTGAGTTTTCATCACGTTGAATATTTTGCACCAAATCCTTCTGTCCTGCATGGTTTTCTTTGACAAATCAGCTTCCAATCTTACAAGTGCTGCCTAGTATGTAACTAACTGCTTTTCTCTCACTGCTTTTAAGATTCTCTCCTTGGCATTTTAATTATGGTGTATTTTGGTGTGGGCCTCTTTGAGTTCCTCTTTCTTGGGACTCTCTGAGCTTCTTAGGATTGTATGTCTATTTTCTTTTCAAGGTTAGGAAAGTTTCCCATCATTATTTCTTCAAATAGCTTTTTAATGTTTTGTTTTCCCTCAACTACTCCTAAGACACAAATATTTTTTACCTTTAATAGTGTCCTATAGGCTCCTAAGTTATTATTATAGTATTGTCTTCTTTTTTCCTTGCCATTCTGATTGAGTGTCCTTGGCTTCCCTATCCTCTATATCAGTGGTTCAATCCTCTTTTTTATCCACTTTGTTTTTTCCATCTAATATACTCTTCATCTCAGATAATGTGTTCTTTATTTCTGACTGATTCCCTTTTATAATATTCTTTTTCATTTTAATGTTTTTATCCCTTTGTTAAAGTTCTCACTGAGTTTATCTACTCTTCTCCTAAGTTTACTGAACATCTTTATAACCAGTGTTTTGAACTCTGCATCTGTTAGATTATTTGACTCCATTATTTATGGACCTCTGTCCTGTTTTCTCATATGGTTTTCCCTTCTTTGTCTTTGCATTTGGTTGTCCTTCTGTGTCTGTTTCTATGTATTAATCACAACTCTTAAGATGCCTGGTCTTATTAGTGTGGCTTTGTAGGTAGGTGTCCAGTGGCACAGTCCTGAGAGGGATTCAGCTGCAGGCCAAGTTTAACCCCAGACTGTGCCCCTCCTGAGCCACCTGTTGAGATTCAGCAAGGAATCCACAGATACTGTGCTTATAGTTGGCTCTAGAAACCACACCAGAAACCAAGGCCAGCTGCCATTAGTGTGAGTCTTGGTGCTCCTCAGCAAGGAACACCTGCCTCTTCAAGGATACACCTGTGGCTTGGGTGGGGCCATGAGTTGGGGGAAGTGGAGTTTCAGGGAATCCTCTGAACAGAGCAACCTGTTATCCAGTTTGATGACATCTCAGCTATGGTGGTGCTGCCTCAGCACTCTGGGAGAAGGGAAGAGTAAACGGGGGAAGGTTCGACAAAGTAACATGAATTCTGCCGGCACTTCTGTCAGAGAGAGATCCTTGCCTCTGGCCCTCACTCCAACAACTCAGTGATCCCCAGTAAGTCCCTAGTGCCCCCAGCAGCCTTTGCAGCGCTGGCGCTCACAGACAGCAGGTTCGTCACTGGGAAAGTCTGCTCCGGGACACAGCCCCTTTAAGAGGTGTCTGTAGCAGCTGGCTGCCACTGTCGCAGCTTCTGTCCCACTCCGTTGCTCCAGACCCAGCAGCCTTGTGTCCTCGCCCTGTCCTGCCTATTCCCATTGCAGGGTGATTTTTTTATTTCTCTCACTAGTTGTAGGGCTTGTTCATCTAGATCCCAGGTGACTCTTCTTAATGTTTGCTTCATGTTTCTGTCACAACTTTGATTTGATTATAGAAGGGATAAACAAAGCTTCTATCATCTATGCCATTTCCCCCCTCCTATAATTTCTTTTATATCACAAACACTCACACATTACCTGTGAAAATATTGAAAAATATTTAGAAACTATACATGTGTGAATTAATGAAAGAATCAGATCATTGTTACCTTGTCAGTTACCCTTTAGTATCTCTGTTTCTTGACAGTGGCAAATAACATTCTTGCTCTCCCCATCCTCCACATTACACTGCCCCTTCTGAGAATAGGAAAGTAGAAAGTGTCTAAAGTTTCATCAGCTTTAGGAATTCAGGCAAATTTCTTGTTATATGGAAGTCTCACTTTTTTCACTTTTATAAAAGTAATAATACTCTCTTCTTCTCAAGTTTGCCCTGAATCTAAAATAAGAGGATACATATAAAATACATAGCACAGAATAGACATATTTAATTCTCCTCCTTTCTCATTTTGTTCAACCTGGTAATTAACAGTCACAAGAGGATCCCTTAACTATAATTTAATTTGAGATGCAATTAGAAGGATATGTTGGCCTCTGAAAGAGAAATTGATGCTTGATGAAGGTGATTCTTACTGAAGTGAAAAGAACTGCAAGGAATATTAGAGAATTCAAAACCATGAGTGTAATGTCAGCACATAGGTTCTTGCAGAGACAAACTACATGGCATTTAGGAATTATAACACATTAAAAAATCATAAAGTAATAGTAGATTTTAGAAATGCTTGAGAACAAACTAATTACAGTTTTTAAATGATAGATAAAAGAAAAAGAGAATATTGCTTTTTGGTTGTAAATTTGATTAATTGAAAGAATAGAGCTTACAACAGCATTTGCAAAGTTAAGGATACTGATTTTCTCAAAAGTTACATTAGTTTTCAGAAAAGAAATTTATGAATTGACATCATTCAAGGCAACAGAGGCTGGTATGAGTAAACTAAAAGAATGAAACACCATCTAAGCTGGGGACAGCTATGAAACACACTGTTCATTACCAAATTCAGTTAAACAGCCAGACACCAGGGCAATACAGAATCATCATGTGTGTTACAATAGAAAGCCTAATATTTAAAACTATTATATGTAAAGAGAATATAGAGAGAGGAAATAAGGTTGGATGACAGAGATAATTTTGAAAAAAAAATCACAAGGATTTAGAATATAGTAAAATGCATTGTTTTATATTATCTCACTTAAATATGTATTCATAAAAGTATATGTTGTATTAAATGTGAGGGACTATTACATGTGTGTAAATGTGTTTAAAGTAAAAATAATAAAATCTGTTTGGAAAAGGGTGTCTTTCAAATTTGAAAAATGAATTGCTTTCTCAACATTACTGAGACACAAGATGGGGAGTACCCTTGCCAGTGGCAAACTGGTAATATGTGGCTCCCACACACATACAGAAACAAAAATTTTGCTCCAAAATGACAAGACAAGATTAACCCTTGGTAAGGGCAAGAAGGAGTACTTTTCTATTAGTTAATCATTTTGAGCTGACCTAAATTGTGCTCCATGCTCCACTAATGCACTGATTAGGCTGCAGTTTCTTTTCATATTTATAATAGCAGGCCGAGTTTGGAAATATTGTATGATTTGAGAAGAGGGTGAAGAGGTAGAGAAGGCAGTTATTTATTCACTGCATAAATGCTGCCTATTCAGCTGTAACAAGCCAGTGAAGCTGGAGGTTGCAAATGAGAGAGGAGAATCACAGGGGTCCCTATTAAATTTAGCTCCTGCTCTTGATTCAGTTTTATCACTTGCTAAACAAAGCTTGATTTTAGTGTTTTAGGGTTCATCTGTCCAGACCAAGTTGCTTCTATTCACTGGGCAGAATCTGTTTGTGACCAATCTAACTTAAAATTTATAAATGTGACGCATTTAATATATCATTTGGATTGAGTCACTCAGGATTCTAAATTCCCACTTACGTTTTATCTGCAATGCTCTTCTGTCTCTAGCATCAGCGGAATCTGACTCACACACACTGGGATGCTCTAGATGGTTTTGCCTCTAAGACATATTCAGTGTATCTTGGTTCCTACATTTATCATTTCATCCTGTCTTTGATTGAAACTGGACTTGAATAGAACTCTCCTGAATTACCTCAGAGCTACAAAGCTTAATCTAGTCACAGTTTATTAATGAAGACAGTAATACATAATGAAATGCCATTAATTCACACGTCTAATATTGGTTTCTAATTTGAGGTATCACATCTAATTATCAGTAGATTAGTTACACAGATTCATAGCCCCGTGACTATGGGGAAAATGTGCCTACTTCTACTACCTGAACTGTCATAAAATAGAATGATGTCTATTTCTTATGAGGACAACTAGGAAATCTCTGAAGCCTTCACATTGTTATAGATTTATGGCTCAGTCCATAAAGAGAGCTCAGGAAAATCAGGTCTGCTGCTTGTTATTTCTCCGCAGCTCTCATCCCAGAATGTGCTTGCAAAGAGCTTCATCTTAGAAAAAGCACTTTATTTCAGTGCAACAGTTAGAGGCCATTATTCTGCTGGATTTGGGAGTAAAGGGCATCAAAACATGGCAGCAATATTTCTAAAGTCCTGGCTTCTGAAAGTATAAAAGAGTAACATTTGATCAACCTTTTAGGGGGCATGCTTCTTCTTCATGTCTTGAATTCCTAACCTCTGACTCTGTGTTTGCTTAGCTAACATGGAGCGTTTGCCCCATGGAGCAGTCTTGCTTCTGCTTACATCTATTGTGTAAGGCTAGTTTCAGAAAGTGCTTTAGAATTCTGGGAAACTACAGCCATGACCATATTGAAGTCACAACTACATATTCACAAAGACTGGTCTCTTTACAAGAGACTGTAAATGTTCATAGAAAATATCGTCTACCTTCGCTTCAAAGCACCCACAGCCAGTCAGCAGGGAAGTGTGAGGATGTCAGGTAAACATAATCAAGCCATTTGTGGAAAATGTGAAAGGGGAAAAAGGGAGGGTAATGAAGCATAGATGCAGCCAGGCTGTTTTTCAATCTATTTAGCTACATTGACTTTTTCTAATTGTTTTTCTCCCTAGAGGTTAAAAATAAATAAATAAATAAATAAATAAATAAATAAATAAATAAATAAATAAATAAAGTAGAAAGGAGGTGGGGGAGAATTTCAATATTATAAAACTACTCTTTATTATTGCCACTTTCAATTATTTGCACAAATAAATATGTGCAGTATTATAAAAGTTCCCCATAACAACTCTGTAATCAGGATTTGTCAGCAGTTTCATTACAGACCTTTATTTTTGAAGATTGCTATTTCAAAGGTAAAAAATTGGGGGCAAAATTGGCATAAATATTCCACACCCAGGAACATTTTCCTTTGTTCACTATTTAAAAAAATATATATCCTCAAAAAGTGATTTAGTTCTTTTCTAAAGACTTTTATTTATATCTAACATGAATGTGAAGAACCTCAAATTGATGTTCAATTTATTAGTTATTTAGGATATAATTATTAAAAATGGTAATCTCAAACTTAAAATGTTCTATCATGATAAATGTAGCTGATTGTCAGTCATCTATGAAATTGGAAAATAGGGATTGTTTGGGTAAAATAAGTACCTAATAATTTCCTAAACTTCATGTAGATTAATGTTGCCTCTTTACTTTTCAGTAGCCCTCACAACTATTAATCAGACCAATACAAAACTTGACCAAAGATGATGCTATTTCTACCAACTTTTTATTAAGCAGGAAGGTAGTCATTATAAGCCATATTAAAAGAATGTTAATTCAACAATGATCTAAAATGAGGCTCATGGCACATGGGTAGACTTTGAGAAAATCCATGAATCCCTGACATACATTGAACAGGTTCTGTGTATGTGTATGTAAGTAAGAAAGTTGCCTCTTTTTCTCCCTGAGGAAAACTTGTCTGTTACCCTCTAAAAGGTTAAGGGAAACCTCAGAGGTACCAAGACACACTGGAAAGTCAATAGTATGTTGTTGAATGACATTAGTTAATGAAGCATTTAATTCATCCACACTTTTTAAATAATAACAGATGCATTAAATAAAGTTGCATATCTTAGACAAGTTACATAAACAACTTATATAGGGATAAACTATCTAAATCATATGTCGTTATGAGGGTAAAACATGATTCTAGAATAATTATGCAAATATTAGATGTTGTCTTTAATTTATTCTTATAGACTTATTTTTGAAAGTTGTAAGATTACTTCTGAAGAAAAAACAATTCATAAATGATTACTAGTAGCACTGAAAAATATTTAATGCATAGAGTTTGAAAATGTATATGGGGGAGAACATTAAAAAATAATTTACTTTTCTAGAAGCATCTTTGATTTAAGGGTAGTCTGCCTATTTCTATTCCCTCCTCCCATTTTATGAGACTACTTCAATTGGATATATTAGTTAATAAATATTTGTTCTTGTAGCCATGCTTCAATACTTTATTTTACATAAACATTCAAAAATATGATTAAATTATTCTTTTTACCTGAGCAAAGTATAACTTTATACTGACTTAAAACACTGTATTCTGTTCATTGAAATTTCTATATTCCTTAGTTTGTAATTGATCCTGAATTTTAAGAACTTCTAACATTTATAAAGGCACATAGGAGGGATTATTGACTGTCAAAATAATTTTAACATTAGAAATTATTTCAATTTCACCTTCAAACCCTCTAACACTGATCTAAAGCTTTTAAAGTAAGAACCCTAAAAGTAATAAAAAAAAATGTTATCCAATGTCGATTTTAACATTACACACAGACACAAACACATACACACAAACACCTCAAGCAGTTTAGATGTTTATGATCACTTGTGCTTTATTATATTTATTTAATGCATTTAATCACTTGGCTAAAAATACATATAATGCTTTAGAGTTCTCATAGGGAGTAGTTCTTAGCATATCATCATTATTCTACTCCTTTGGTTAAGAAAGTACCCTTTTCTTTCTGTTGTTAAATTCAAAGAGCACATGGCTGTCACAATATCATATCGCATTTCTCTCACTTTTTTTGTGTGTGCATTTTTTCCTACAATCCATCTTTTTCTCCTTTAACTTTTTCTAACAGGACATATATAAATGTAAGTATGTATATTATGCAATAAAGTATATATTATATATTATAAAAATATGTAAATTTATATCAATATATCAATGTTATCGATTTATTAAAATATATCAATTTTATATTAGATATATTTAAATTTAATTAAACATCAAGTAATGAAAGTCTATAATACTTTTTAATTTCTACTTTGAGAAATCAGTGAAAAGTTTCAAAAATATAAATACAGGACAACTTGTGTAATCAAATGTGTTTTTACAACTATTAGAGAAGATTGAAAACATACACTCAGCCTTTCAAGTGTTTTATCACATGATGGTTATGGATATTATAATTTTAAATTGTTCTTTTTGTTTTTTATATATTGTTTAATTGCACTTATAAGAACTAAAATAAAAAAAATATTTAAAAAGAAAAAGGCAGAAAACCTGAAAAGGATTGGTGTTGAAATACAAAAAGTTAATAGAGACATAATAATCCTGCAACTAGATGTCATAAGTTGCATTTATCTGATCAAAATGTTTTATAGTACAGAGACATTGATATTACTGTTAAAACTTTTAAAAGAGAAAATAGAGTGATGATTATCTTTAACTCATTATGGATTTTTACCTGTTTTGGAATAAAAGATATTGATAGAGGCAATGTATTTTTGCTGAAAATTTTTGGCATAGAACATATTGAAGCACTCTGTTTTTTTGTGTTTTGTTTTTGTTTTTGTTTTTTTTTTGTTTTTTGGTTATTGAAATAAACATATCTATATTTTTAGTATTAATTCATATCCCAAATCAATTCTAATATACAATTTTAAAGTTCACTTTTGATAATAAAGTTCTTTCTTGCATAATTAAATACTTTGTCCATCTATATATAATAAATAGTATTACACATTATATAAAAGTAAATTCTGTGTGACCATCTCAGTACTACATAATTAGTTAATACATCTGACGTCTTCCTTGATTGTGAATATTTTTAAGCCCATTTATTATGATCTATTTCACATACAGATACACATGGTTTGAAGGGTTTAAAAACACAGTTCCTTCCACAGGGTCAGAAATAAATATGCTTAGTATCAGGATTCATTTTAATTATCATGTCATCAATATTGTGAGACAGTGGGCCATTTTTATGATTTGAAAGCCAGAGTTGGGTGTACTATTAGTTTTCTGGAACAATTGCATGATGATGCTACCAGTAAAGGAGCATGCAGAATTCAGAGCTGCTATAAAATTGGCTTTAAAATTACAAATAAAACAGGGTATATGCAATGGTTTTGAGTCTTAAGAAGATTTATAGTTAATATTTAAAATATTATCATTAACATCCTTCTTGTAAGATTGAAACATAAATCATGCATCGTAGATTCAATATACTTACTGGAAAATGAAGGTTGTTCATAAGCCATTATGCCATCCTGCCTCTAACTTAAATAAGTAGTAATTTTAGTCATAGGGTAAATGTGTAAGGAAATATAAAAGTGTAAGAAATATAAATCCTTAATTATATTTTTTCTCTAAAAACTGGCAGTTAAATTGGATGCTCTCACTAAAGTGCCAAGATATAAAAGACTAGCTGTCAAACCTAGTGCTAGAACAAGATGTAACTTTACAATGGAAATATTACAAAATGGTTACATGAGTCTGGAAACTTACTACCAATGGGGGTATTTAGTGGTGAGGAATTGGAGAAAGAGAATTTCTCTAGAAATCCTGGGTTGGCCACTGATTTCACCTCCCCACCCCCAGGAGTAAGATTTCAATGATATCTTTCAGAGAGTTTGACATCTACACTCTGAAGCAAAGCAGGTGCAATGAACCTGAGATGGAGGCAAAAGTAAAGGAGAGAAGACAATTTGGTTGGTAAGTTCTTCCAGGATGTATTGATATATGTTTCCCATGCTCTTAATTTGTGGAGAGGGAAAGAGGAAAAGAGAGAGAGAGAGAGAGACAGAAATTGTCTAAGACCTTGTTCAATAAGTTTATCATTTGGAGTCTGAACTAGCCTCTGCAGAGACAAGATGAAGTTTTCCTGGGATTTCTATATGCATGGGAAGAAATTATCAGTTTTGTGGCAGCTCTACACTATCTTACCTTAGTTAAGCTGGATCTACATTTCCTTGAATGTTCTCTCCTGTATGGTTTCAGGCTACATTGACCATTGGAGAAATTTACTAGGCACCTATAACTCCTCTAGGTCATTCTAGACCTTTTTTAGCTACTCCAAGTCCTTGACCAAGTGTGTGTATGAAACTCCAGGACAAAGAGTGCCATTTTTTCCTGAAGGAATATTAATAGCAACAAAGTTGGAAGTAATGAGGCTGACTAGGGTTATAGGTTGTTCTGAGGGTTCCTGTTTGTCCTTGCAGGGTCCACTTTGTTCTTTTCTTTTTATCTCCCAGTCTGGCTGACTCATAGTAGCTCTTGAGTCCTCACCAAGTTCAGGACAACAAATTGCTCTACTAGTTTCTGCAATAGTACAATCCCTATAACATATCACTTATTCTGTATCTCCCTTAGTTTAGCTCCTCTGAACAAACTCAGGCCAATACAAGCAGTAGTAGAAAGAGGCGCATCACTCAAAATTGGGACACCCTCAGTGAAAAGGTTGAGGGGAATCGCCAAAAAAAAAAAGTGTCCCACCCCCATGAAGGAGTGTGCTTTCAACCTCAGCTGAGCACAGAAAGCAGGCAGCTTGATGGTACTTTGTAAGTGCGTGACTGCAGGCATGCAAACTTTCCACCTAAGACAAAGCCTATTGGAAAAAGAATAGTAACTGTCATTTATTCTGAAGTTGGAAACTTTGACTTTTTAAATACAGGACTGGGCATTCATTGTACTGAAATAAGATTGCTTAATGATATTACAGTTCAAAATTAGTCCCACTGAGCAGTTAAATGGACAGGTGGTGATATATTAAATGTGGTTTTGATTGCATCTCACTAGTTTGATTGTTTGTTCACTATATTCTTTGCACCACTAAGTTTGCTTTCTTTACTTCCCTTTATGTTTGTTCAATTTCTTCCTCTTTTCCAGTATTTTTCCTGACTTTTGTGTTTTCTGCTTGCACAGACATCATTACCTATCTGTAAATGTCTCCTTAAGCAATTCAGTTTCTAAATTTTGCATCTGTTTAATTTATACTCAGTGACAAAAAAGCAAAGTTGCAGCATCAAAGAAAAATTACTAGTCAAAAGATCTGAGATCGTTTCTCCCTAGAATGAGGTGGAAATAACCATGATGAAAGCATCAGGGTATGAGGATGCTTTGAAAAAGACACCTGTTTTCAATTTAGCCATTGCAGGTGTATAAAAATGTGTTTATATGATATTTTTCAGGACTTTTCAAGAATATAGTCTGTAGAGCATAAGAATTTATTTCCCAGTTAAGTTTAAATTGTAAGAGAGAATAGCTTAAGAAAGTGCCTAAAAGTGCAAGCACTTTTTTTGTTGTTGTTCACAATATATTCGTGTGATTCAAAGCTTCAACTAAAACATTACAAAATAAATAATAGCAACAAACCTATAATAGGAAAAACCACTAACTGTTTGCAAAACAGCTTCATCTTTGACCTGCTTATTTGATGTATATTAGTTAAATCCTTGGTAATTCCACTTCCAGCTTTAGTGGTTAGTTTATAGTGCTAAATTGGCTCTTCTTTTCAATGAAATGAATTTGAAATAAAAGTTTAATATAGAAGAAGGCACAGAAAAATGTTAAGTGAAAGTGGAAAATAGCTCTGAAAGATTTGTGTTGGCTTTTTGTTCTACTCTCACTGCCCACTCTGGGCAGCCCATCCTGTCCTGTGCAGCAGTAGTAATGGCAGAGAAATTATCTAAGCCCAAGCTGCTGCAGATGTTCTACTGCAAAGCCAACTTGAAAAGTTACCAGTAAAACAAGGTTCTCTGACTCAGTTTAAGTTTCAGTGAGCTGCTAGTGCTACCATTTAGCACAATGTTGAGTGTGCAGATATGAACAGAAGAGGAAATCTATTGAATGAAGGGAGGCACACTCATATTAAATTGTAGGTACAAAAAGAGTGAATTAAAAAAAAATTGATAAAATAACCACACTGGGGGAGAAAGAGAAAAAAAGAGAGATTAAAAAGAAAAATAGGCAGAAACTGTAAACTATTTACATATAATTGAGTGTGTCTAATATTACAGTGGAAATTTACTCGAGGAGTTATGTTTTTTGAAAAGGCAGTAATATTCATTCTCTACTTTGGTTACTCAGGCAACATGGCTCCTTTTTTATTTTTACAATAATGCTGTTATGATAAGAAAAAAAATGTACAAAAATGATGTGAAAAGTGATTAGAAGACAGGTCTCCAGCCGCCTTGGAAAATGCTTAGGGGGGAAATTTGAAAGTTATTAGTTCCAAAAGAAGTGAAATCATAAGGAAATTTATGGAATTGAACAAAGACAAGTAGAATGTGTTACCTTTCAGTGTTTTCTCTTTCTGTGTACTTACTACACAGTCCTGCCTTGGACTGAAGCGAACGAAATGCGGCGGTGTGGCCATGCTCTAGAGAAGACCACACTGGTTTCCTTCCAGCTGCATCTGTCCCTGTGAGCTGTGGAGTTCCTGGCCCTCTTTGGAACAGAGACCTCTTCTGTGCTTGCTCATCATGTATCCCATAGTCCTGCACTACAAGTGTCACTTAGCTCTTTGCAACATTATATTTGATGAATGGCACCATGCTTTGGAAATTGATTCTAAAAGGAAGGTATTATGTGAATATATAAATAACTCGTACAAGGAAAATTTTAATACAAAAATCAAATCTGAGGATAAATAGATTTGGACTTTCAGTTTATGTGCCATGGTCATTGTAATTTATTTAGAATCAATGGTGATGATGCAACATTGAGCTCAAAGACATTTCCATAAATGCTCACTATAATCAGGTTAATATTTTATATATAGTGGAATTTCATTATATATATATGTATATATATATATACACATATATATATATGTATATATATATATACATATATATATATGTGTATATATATATATACATATATATGTATATATATATACATATATATACATATATGTATATATATATACATATATATATATTACATGTTTTATTTAATAGAACACATGAAAGTATTTCAATTTATATAATAGTTTCAAAATGCTTTCCGTCCACTGACTCTACTGATCAAATGGTGAGACAGTATTTTAAAAATATTGTTGTGGGTACTTCTAGGTTCAAGTGCTGGCCAAGGGATGGCGTTTGTGGAGACTTTGGACAGATCTAGAAATCCAGATGGGGATGTTCAGCTTCATAATGTAGGACTGAGCCAAGACTAGAGAAGAGGGTCACACTGTATAGCCACATTTAGTCCCTAAATTCTGTCTTCCAGGTAATTTTGAAGAGCACCTTTGTCGAAGTAAGAGATTAGAGTATATTTAACTATGTTATTTTGTGTTTAATATAACATTTAAATATTTAGACATAGAAAATTTGAGCCTCCATTTCTGTTCTTGATCTTGAAAATATTAAGGGCAGGCCTGATGCTGCATGCCATAGATAATAGCACTTAGATTTGTGTTGACAATTTTTTTTTCTGTAAGTGCTTTAAAGGCAAGAATGAACAGTAACCTACATGCATTATAAATACTCTTGAAGTATGACTTAAAAAATTTGTAAATGCAGAAGTAAGATAATTCATCTTGTTTTTATATACGAGAAATTGCCAAGGGCCTTCTATGAATACTCTCATCAAGGACCAGAAAAATAAACAGAGCAGGAACAAAGGGAGAAGGTATGTGCAGAGGTATGCATGTGTATCTTTTAAAAACTGTTATATAATGATGCTCATGAGTTAGCATTATGGACACAACTCAGTCAAGGTACACATTTTTTAAATATCTTATTATTTTCACATTTTTTAATCTTAAAAAGCTTCTCAGGTATTGGTAATTTTCTTATTACTTTTTGTCTCAGTAACTACTCATATTTTTAAAATACTGTTCCACCATTTAATCAGTAGAGTCAGTGGATGGAAAACATTTTGAAACTATTATATAAATTGAAATACTTTCATGTGTTATATTAAATAAAACATGTAATATATATATATTATATAATGAAATTCCACTATATATAAAATATTAACCTGATTATAGTGAGCATTTATGGAAATGTCTTTGAGCTCAATGTTGCATCATCACCATTGATTCTGAATAAATTACAATGACCATGTTAAGACATATCCAAGGCACATAAACTGGAAGTCCAAATCTATTTATCCTCGGATTTGATTTTTGTATTAAAATCTTCCTTGTGCAAGTTATTTATGTACTTACATAATACCTTCCTTTTAGAATCAATTTCCAAAGCATGGTGCCATTCATCAAATATAATGTTGCAAAGAGCTAAGTGACACTTGTAGTGCAGGACTATGGGGATACATGATGAGTAAGCACAGAGGAGGTGTCTATTCCAGTGAAGCTTGCAAACTAGATGGGAAAAAGTAATGAAGAAACCCCATATATTAATAAATATCTACAATTTCCCTTATTCAGATAAGTGCTTTGTGTTCAAAGAGAGTGGTCTATGAGAGCATCTCATAAAGCAGTAATTTTCAAAATTTAGCATACATCATAATCCTCTGGAAGTCTTGTTAAAACAGGTTACTGGACCCTAAATCCAGTTTGATTTTCTAAATGAAACTAATTTTCAGGTGCAGCTGAAGCTACAGGTACTGAGACCAAACTTTAAGAAACTCTGTAAAAAGCAAACTTCACCTAGATTGAAGATGATTGCTCTTACATTTGTATCCAGCATACAAAATAACTTGAGCACAGCAAGTGTGCTAATTTCAGTATGTGCTTTCTGTAACATGTGCCACTTACCAGGGATTTCATTCTTCTTATGACCATTTCTTCAGGTATGATCCTGAATTTATTATGCTGAGCACAATCAATTGGGCAGAAAATCACCAAATAGTAGTTTTGTGGCTAGAAATAAAAACTCCATACCTTCTCCTTTCCTCTTTGTTTATTGTCATTTATAAAACTATATTTTAAGTAATAGAAAGTGCAGGACCTTTTCTATGAGAGAATATGAAGAACGGTAATGAAAGCAGTAAGTAATTAGAACAAAAGGTATGCTATAAGAAAAAATAAGTTTAATAAAATGCTGTGCAAAGAATCCATTGGTGTACAACCTATTGTTCAGTTTAAACTAAATAAATTGTACAAAACAATCACTAGAAGTTACATGGATTCGAAATGTCAGGATGTCAAAATATTGCAAGCTACACTGAAGTAGTTAAATAATGAATAATTCATATTTGTAATATTTTGTTCCAGGCTACCCTATTTTCAGCATCTTTGAATCACACTGGAAAATTAAATAGTAAATAGTAAAACGAACTGAAAAATTAAGCATTATACAAATATAACAATGTATTAAAATCTTTTGACTCTTCTTGCTCTAACTATATAGATGGAAATATAAAATTAAAATTCAATGTAGTTATAATTTTATAATAATATTTACTTTATAGATATTTTCATATTAGTAAAAAGAATGATTATAAGAAATAAATTTTAAAGATAAAGGTGTAATGTACCAATAAACATTTAACTATTTTCCATCCAGGCTATACCTACATAATGCTACAACACTATAATTTTTAAGTAATGGAAGAAATGACCTCTGTATGAATTTAAAAGAAACTATTTCTAAATATTTTTTTAGGCTATTAAGTTGAATAAAAATTCTTCAGACTGACCTTTTTTGAGGATTCTACTTGCTTCTATAAAAATCAAGTTTGTTTGTTTGTTCATTTAATCCTAAAAAGCAACTGTTAAAAAGAGTGACCTAATGTTTCTCAAGCATCATTTTACTCAAAGGATTTTGGCTTTAAGAATAAATTGAAAGTATTAGATATGCGTTAGCTGACAATTTATGATGGCTTGATTTATCATGATCACATGTCTCCCCCAAAATAATATATTTAGTCAAATATAAGGATGCCAATATGGAATGGACCATAATTAATGCCATTCATATCTGTGCTAAATAACTCAATAAAACCAAAATTAGAAATAATTTTATTTTTGTGACCCTGGTAAAATTTTTGTTTCTTGTTATGAAAATCTGCAGGAAAAAAATAACTGAACTAATAATAACTGCAGACCTTCTAATTCTGATTTGATTAAATTGCCTTTCTGAATAACCATGGCCTGGGATATTTGGGTAAAATACTTTTAGAAATTGTGGAAATTTAATTATGGTTAATTTTAATGTAAGTAAATATCCTGAAAGAAGTAGTGGAACATATCTAAACTCTAAAATGGTGGTTACAAGACTCAGCTACATCGTCATCTCCAGGAAATTGTTTCTTGACCCAAATTATTGGAGTTAGAGTGGATTGCAGGGTTCTCTTCTGTTCAATAGCAGCAGTGTTTGACTCTGCTGTGCTCTAGCTCACTACATGTTATTGATAATATTCATTCACTTATCTGCCTGCCCATGTGAACTGTGAACTCCTTAGAGACATTAAATGTCTTATGCATATTTTTCTACTCTTCTTTATAAATTAAAATTTTTATTGAGACTTTAATTTTTTTATAGCAGTTTCAAGTCAAAGTAAAATTGAGGGGAAGATACAGAGATTTCCTATATATCCCCTGACCCTACAAATATATAGTCTCCCCCATTATCATCACCTCTCACCAGAAAATGTATATATGTATCTATATCTATATCTATATCTATATCTATATCTATATCTATATCTATATCTATATCTATATCTATATCTATATCTATATCTATATCTATATCTATATCTATATCATCTATATCTATCTATATCTATATCATCTATACACACACATATATCCTTATATATAGATATATATACATATATACATTTTTATCGAGAATAAATCTACATTGACCTCATAATTATCAAAGTCCTTAATTTACATTACAATTCACTATCAGTGTGGTAAAATCTGTGAGTTTGGACAAATGTACCATTGCACATAACGTATTTTGTTTTGTTTTGTATCATACAGAGTATTCCATGGCACTAAAAATCCTCTGTGCTCTGCTAATTCATCTCCCCTATACCCATTCCCCAATCCCCTAGAAACCACTGATTTTTTTTTTATTATCTCAGTAGATTTTCCTTAACCAGAATGTCATACAGTTGGAATTATAGTGTGTAACCTTGTCTGAATGTACCACAGTTTATTTATTCATTCACATACTAAAGAATATCTTGGTCGCCTCTAAGTTTTGGCAATTATGAATAAAGCTATTACAAATACCTATGTGTAGGTTTTTGTGTGGACATATTTTCAGCTCATTTGAGTACATATCAAGGAGTACAATTGCTGGATCATAATGGCAAGATTATGTTTAGTTATGGAAAAGTGACAAAAGGTCTTCCTGTGTATCTATACCATTTTGCATTCCCACCAGCAATGATTGAGTTCTGTGACATCACATCCTTAAAAGAACTTAGTATTGTCACTGTTTTGGATTTGGGGCCATTCAACTAGGTGTGAGGTGGTATCTCACTGTTGTTTTAATTTGCATTTTCCTGAAAACATATAACTGGGGAGCATATGTTTTCATGTTTATTTTCCATTGCATATCTTTGTAGAGATGTCAGTTAAGGTCTTTGGCCCATTTTTATGTTTTATATTGGATTATTTGTTTTCTTATTGTTGTTTTAAGTGTTCCTTTTATATGTTGAATGACAGAACTTTATAAAATATATTTTTGCAAACATTTTCTCCCAGTCTGTGGATGGTCTTATTCTCTTGAGAGTGTCTTTTGTAGAGCATAAGTTTATAATTTTAATGAAGTTCAGTTTATCAATTATTTTTTCATTCATGTCTTTGATAGTATATCTAAAAAGTCATTGCTTACACAAAGTTATCTAGGGTTTTTCCTATGTTATTTTCTAGAATTTTAAAAGTTTTGCATTTTACATTTAGGTCTGTGATCCATGTTGAGTTATTTTTTGTTAAAAGTGTAAGGTTTATCTCTAGATTAATTTTTTTTTTGGCTTATAGATGCCTTGTTTTTGTAGCACAATTCATTGAAAAGATGATCTTTGC
This sequence comes from Macroglossus sobrinus, assembly GCA_004027375.1. NCBI lineage: Eukaryota > Metazoa > Chordata > Mammalia > Chiroptera > Pteropodidae > Macroglossus > Macroglossus sobrinus. The sequence goes on along the minus strand of PVKZ01000607.1, from coordinate 329,543 downwards.
TCTTTGTATTGCCTTCGCTTTTTTTGTCAAAGATCAGTTGACTATATTTCTGTGGAATTCTGTTCATTTTTAAACTCAACACCAAGCAGAGTATCTGGTACAAGGTAATTTTTTACCATATTTTTGTCCAATGAATGAGTGAATGAATGAGGAATCTTGGTTTGAATAAATGTAGATTAAAGTGATTGTTTTGAAAGAAAAATGATTAGCATAATAGTAAGCAAACAAAATATAGAAAATTTTATAAACTGTTATTTCTATGTTAATATTTAGTTCTTAGTATCTTATTAGCTACTTTAAAAAGGGAAGGCTACTAAACTATATATAACATCATAAAAAAGGCAAAATTATGGAGACAGTATAATGATTAATGATTACCATTTGTTGGGGTGGGTAGATTGAATAGGCAAAGCACAGAGGATTTTTAAAGCAGGGAAATACTCTGTATGATAATGTAATGATAGATACATATTAGTATACATTTGTCTGAACCCATAGAATGCACAACACCAAGTGAGAACCTGTAATGTTAACTATGGACTTTGGGTATTTTTCACATATCAATGTAGGTTCATCAATTATAACACTCTGGAAGTGGATGTTGGTAATGGGGAAGGCTATGAATGTATGAGGTCAAGGAGTATATGAGAATTCTCTATAAATGGGAACTCTCTGTATATTCTCCACAATTTTGCAGTGAACATAAAACTGCTCTAAACAAAGTCTCGATCTATTTTAAAATACAGTAAATTAAAAAGTGAATAAAAAAGGGAAGGCTGTTGATAAGGATAAATTCTATGATAAATAACAAAAATGCTAATTTGAAGAGAAATATTGTCAAATTAAAATTAGTACCCAGATACAGTAATAGAAACTCTTGACATGCTATTAGTTCTAGGTAAAAATTGAGCTCAAAGATTCTCAGAAACTAAAGCAGAGAGAAATACAATCTTAATATTTAAGTAATTATAAAATAAAAATAATTTTCTGATTTTTCAAAATTAAAATTCCAAAGAATTCTCCCTGATGCCTATTGAAAGTAATACTGTGTGGTTATAATTGAAAATATCCTTTAAATATTCATATAATTACTATAAAGGCAAATTTCATGTAATGGCCACATTTCTCAATCCAAGCTGAGCACATCATGTCACAGGAAAGTCTAATATAAGCAATTGTGCAAGATGCTAAAGCTTTGAAGTCCAAAGGCAGTTTTTAGAGAGTCTGGCTTTTTCTACAGCTACTGTCCTCAACATCAAGAGTGACATATGATTTAGTATACCCTCCCAAATCACCTTTGTTAATAGCAACCATGGAGTTTGTTCATTTTTATTTTTCTTAACATTGAGAAACAAATAGAAAGAGGTTATAGTCTAGAAATCTAGAGACCTGATAGTCATTCTGTTGAGCAAAGAAAGGCCCACGTGTTTTATAATCACCTAAGGATGGTTGATACCTGAAGAGAAAATCATATTTCAAAACAAGGGATTATGTCTGAATAAGTGCCCACTTATCTTTCCATGAGGATAGCAGAAGAAAGTATTCCGGGGCTGATATTTCCTTGACAAATAATTCTGCATCTCCTCTCATAGCAAATATTATAAATCATTTACCAGGGCCTATAAAACATTGCATTTTAAACAATTTGACATCCCTGTGAACCACTAAAAGCTAAATTACTTGTAAAATAGACCCCGAGGTAACTAAACATGTTAGCAAGCTAAATACAGTTGTTAGGTAGAAGCCAGTTGGTCTTTGAAGAACATGTGCCAGAAGCTTATTGAAGTTTTAGAGTTGTCGATCCTGTCATTCCATTTGATATCAATTGCCAGCTATTAGATCATGCTAATAAAGTGATATCAATATGTTGCAGAATACATATTTTTGGTTATCTATAGAAGTAGCAACCAATCATTCAGTTCATCTGAGAGCTATGTTAAATCATTAATACAAAGTTAAAGAGAAGGAATATTAAAAACTGATTTTGAGAAACTGGGCTTTAGTATATTTTTTAAGGTCATATCACCAGCAGTTTCATAGATAATAAAATTATATATATACACCTCTATATATTATATATTATATATATACACCTCTATATATTATATATAATGCATTTTGTGCATTATATTAATGTATACAATTTGAAATTGAAAGTTATGTATGCAAAGTTATAATGGTATCAATCACTAGAAGTTTATAACTTCAAACAAAATTTGCATAATTTATTTTTGCTATTTTTTAACCATCTACCTTCTTAGTGGATATTTATATTTTGTCATATCTAAGCATAAAAAAAGATCCAACATTTCCCTGTGATTGAATCTGAGAAGAAATACGAAAGATATTTATAAAATGTCTAAGTTGTATTTTATCACTGTAAAAGAAAAAAGTAATTTGTTCTTATAATTCATACTTTTAAAGACCATTTTTTTTTTAGATATTACAATTACTTTAATGTGACTTCTATTGGTAACTTAGAACACATGACACACACACATAAATAATCAAGAAAATTTAGACTGGGATCCTTTCCTGTAGTAAACTTAAGAAATTATAACCACTTGCTAGATATTATTTCTCATAAAAGAGTATTCAGAGAGCTAAAGTAGTATAATACAGGCATATATTACTTATCTCATGTTGATGATTTAGAAAATAATTGAGGTAGCTCATCATCTCCAGTCCCTTATTCATTAATCCTGGACATCTATCTATAGCCAATGAATTTAGTTTAAGGAGATTAGTATCAAGACAGTCTATGTTGAACAATATCCTGACTAGACCACATTCCAGACTTAGTAGGATGAGAGGAAGTAGGTAAATGGAAAGTAGCCCTGCTCTACCTACAAAATGAAACTTGTGTAACAGAGGTTTCCACAAGAATGATAACATCACAGAAGCATTTAAACGTAATTGGATTGCTCTCAATATAATTGCCCCCGTGAATATGTTTGAGTCTTCCTATGAACTTCTGTATCTAATTGGCAAAATTTAGTAGGAGGATAGAAAAGCAATAAATACAAGATGTTCATGTCAGTGTTTCAGCGGCATAATTGCTACTTATTAATAAGTTTTGGTCTCTATCATTTTGGGATCTAATTGTGGAGTTTCAGAAATAGTCATAATATTATAACATTTATGCATACATTTATAATATGTGCTAATAATATGTATTCTAATTTATATTATTGAATAAAAAATTGAGTTAATCAGTACTTAATAAGTATTTTTTTATCATCTATCTCTGAAAATCTTGGTGTTTTCCATTAAATTGACACAGAGATAATCTAAGATTCTGGTTTAAAAGACCTAATAGCAATGAATAGTAAAAAATAAGTACATCAGTTAGGACTTATAAGTATATATGTTCAATCTATTTTACTTATGTTCTCTATTTTATTAGAATAGTGTTGATGCCCATCCACATTCCTTTTACATGATAATTCAAATTTGAAAGACTTGGTTGAATTATGATGTCAAATATTAGAAATTCAAGTGCAAATTCACTGAAGTAATTGCAGTCCCTTGAATTGTTATACAAAATTAAAACTAAGATAATTTATTTAACAAAATTTATCACAGTTTTAAAGATAAATTATGTAACTTATATTTAGTTAAAATTACTCTAGAAAACCAATGAAAAATAATTATCCATGTAAAATGTTTGGATATAGTTTTAGTATTTGTTATACTTTTCTGTATGGAAAAACTTTTTTATAGATTCATATTCAATCAGAACTATAACAATTTTACTGAAAATTCATGCTAAAGCACAACATTCTTCCTCTTTTACATTGATGCTTCTGGTAACTTTCTTTAACTTTTTAAGTAATCTAATACTCAATAATTCTCTTTATAGAGATTCTAGGTCTCTAATTCATCCAATTTCATTTTTATAGTTAGTGCTTTCAGTACTTACACAGGTCCAGTGCTCAGGCAAGAATGGATTTAATGTTATTACTGTCATTAAAAAGTATTAAATTCAGACACAGTCACAATGTAAATTGAAAACAAGGTTAGAAACAGAACATGGATAGAAAGCTGAGGATGAGTATAAATAAATTGCCATTTTTCTTTGTATAGTGTTCTACACATAAACAATAAGAAACTCTAGATTAAAGCTATCATGCAGAGATATAGCTTCATTTCATTTCTGCTTGTATGTTAAAACATCTATATGGTTTTTTGTTATAGGCTTTGAAACAGTGACCACTGAGCAATGTGACATCTTAGCTGACAAATGATTAGTATAGAGGATCCTAATGTGATGTGAGTAGGATAATACTGCATATTGTATAACTTTATGGCAGTAACATTATGCATGTACCATAAGATTCACTTGTGGAAAATAAAGATATAGTGGTTTCTTAGTTATAGTGAAGCAGAAATTGCTACAATGTAGTGCAATATGCAAATTTGAATTTCACTTGAGTGAGCTTCCACTTAAAGTCAAGTTTTCTGCCAAGAACAAAAATATATTTGTAATATAATGGTTAACTAATGTTTTAAAGAATAGTTTGAAAACTTTTTTACAAAATGAAAGCATTTTTTTTTGTTAGGACATAGACAAGTTGAACTACTTTGAATTTTGTCATCGATGGACTGTTATCTGCTGAGTCAGTAACTTCTCTGAGCTTCACTTCTTCAACAAATGGCAGCAATAATAAAAGTAAAGTACTGTCATTATAAAAGCAATTAGCATTAAGACTGGGTTTAGGAAATTCATGAAAATGTTTTTTTAAAGATAAGTTTTTATCTCGAATCCCTCTTGAAGGAGAGAAGATACCACAAAACAAACCTATTTTAGAAAAAAAAAATTACCTTGATAAAAAAAGAAGAGGGGAAAAGAGAGTAGAAAAAGTAGAGAGAAAAAATAATGGAAATTTCTATATAACAAGTCAATATGGCATTAGTATTGTATTACAATATAAAGTACAGAAATAATAGAATTTAGAAATAACATATTGTCATTAAATAATTCTAACAATTTATGTGGGTTATATTTTATATTTAGTATTTTAAAAGCAAATACTAAATATATATGTATTATTTGATATTATAAACCATATTTCATACATTCAAAATAGTTATAATAGTTATTTTGTTAGTCTAGGAAGTTATTTAAAAAACATAATACATTCAAAAGCAGCATATTTTAAGCAAGTATCATTGTAAAAGCAAATATTTTCTTCTGAGAATCATGTATGTGTCTGCTTTAATAATAGGGTTATATATCTGTCAGGATAATCTAGGCTATGATGTGATAATGATCCAAACTCCTCAATGAAAGTTTATTTCTTCTCTATGTTCTGTGCTTATCAGGGTTGACTGGGACTCTGCTTCTTGTTGTCTTCAATCTTGGACCCATGCTAACGAAACATCATTTAGACTCCACAGAACTGTGTTTGCGATAGAGAAAGAGAATTATACTGACTCATAAGCTCTGTAGGCAAGCAACACACAATGGAAAAAGTAAGTCATATGTCCACACCTAACTTTAAAACCACAAGGGATTACAATTTACTGAGTGCCAGGGAAGAGATTAGAAATACTTGGTTTACAACATTAATGACTAATATAGTATTGTAAAATTATATTTGCTCAACAAAATCTACTGTTATATGTCTTATAGAAGATGACAGGCTAAATTACATTATTATATACTGTTGGCTTAACTGAAAACAAACCAAAATAGATTGCTACTTAGATACTATTTATAAATTATCTTTAAAAAGCAAATAAAGCAGCATTTGATAAGGATAACAGAATAAGTCAAGACAGGCTAGTTAACAATATAAAAATATCTTTGGCTTAAAAAACAAAGATTTGCTTTTCACTCAATTTTAAATGAGTAATTAAGGTGTTTTGTTCTTCATAGTAATTCAAGTGCATAAACTGATGAAATCTCCCTTACCTCCTTTTTAATATTTTTAAAATTTTATTGTGTATGATGAGGGTACCTGAAATCTATTCTTTTATCAAATTTCTAGTATTCAATACTGTATTTTTAAGTCATTGTCTGTTATTTCTTATGTTTATCTCTATACAAGTCGTTATTGCTTACCTTTCTGAAGGAAGAGAACTTAAAAACTCACTCACTGGCTCTTGGGGTGACAATTGTACACCCCAGGGTGTAAATGCCCAAGACTTGGTGAGCCTTGGTTACTTCCATTATGAACATAAGACAGTAATCATCAGTAATAAAATGTATTCTTCAATAAATCTTAAATTTCAATTATTTGCATGGAATTTCTTACTTAACAACACTGTGTGGTAGTAGCCAGTGGCTTAGTTTTTTAGTCTTTGCACAAATTTTTTTTTTATTAGAATGCCAACTTGTAAGAATCTTCAATAACTAAAGTATCTTACTTAATCAGTGATTAGAAAATATAATTAGTTACAAAACATTGTCTCTTGCATGATAAGAAAAAAAAATAAAGGAATATATTAATGAACCATAGGTGAGCCTACAATTAGCCTTGATCTGCAATGCCAAAACTATTGACAGGAGAAATGATTCTCAAAAAATGAAAGTAGCCATTGTTAAAATATCTAGAATCTAAACATTTAAAAATGACAATAAAATCAACTTTTAAAATGTCGATATCTAAATCAACTTAGGGCAATTAACTAACAGTTCAGTTTTACAAATATAATAAAAGTGCATGATTAACAGAAATAGATTGCTTTTTAGAAAATATAGAAAGAATCTAGTAAAATTTTAAGAAAAATGTTTTTCTTAATTATAGGTAGGTATATGGGGCACTAAGATATCTTAAAGTTTTATTTTTTTAATTGAAAAAATGCTAATCACTTGAAAAAGAATAGTTTTATTCTGTATGTGCTATACTACTCATGCTATATTTTTCATTTTCCCCAAAGCTATCAATTGTATCTTTGTGTATATAAAGTATCAACAAAAACTAATTACATTGGACTAATATTTAGACAGATATTACCTTTTAGTCTTCTAAATACTTATGTCTTTACAAGTTTAATATGTTTCCAAGGTTAAAGTCAATGAAAACTAATTCAATAATAGAGAATAGAGTCAATAACAATAAAGTGTAAGGAAGATGGAAATGTTCATCCTCCATCATGTCTTAATATGAAAAAATTTATGGATTATGTCAAATGCCATAAATGTTAGAACTTGATCAAACAGGATATTTTTAAAAGTGTTTTAGAAAATAAATATGAATGTGAATGGATTTTCCTCTTTTCTATGACAAAAAATAAGTATATTTAGAATATTTAGTGAATATGCTCTAAAGAATCTTTCTGAGAGTGGTCAATGAAAATTAAATTCTATATTTGTCAAAAGAGTTGGCATACTTTTTAGTTTCTTAGATTTAATGGGTAGGTAAGTTAATTTTCCTAAGGAAATAGTTCTAATGGTGTTATTTCAATTTAACAAAATATTGTCTATAACCATTGTTATTCTAAGATATAGAAAAAATATAAGTAGGAAAATATCATCATGCTCTGATTTACCATATCTTATCAATGTCTATTTAGAATATACTTAAGTACTTGTAGTCAGCATTCAAACTGGCTCCTCGTGATCCCCACCTTCTGGTATTTATACATGGGTAGTCCCCTAGTACTTTGTACCAGGAAAAGTCTGTATGGCCAATAGCATATTGCAGAAGTAATGGTAGACCAAATCTGAGGTTAGGTTATAAAAGACTGAAGCTTCTGTCTTGGGCTTTCTCATTCTTAAATTACTTACTTGGGAAAAGCCATGTCATGCGCCCCTCTATGGATAGGCCCTCTTGGTGAGTCACTAAGAATTACCATCACGGCCAAGGGAATGAGCTTAGAAACAGATCATTTACTTCTAGTCAAGTCTTCTGAGATTTCATTTTTGACCAACAACTGCAGTGTAACCTAATGGGAGACCATGAGCCAGAACAACCCAGGCAAATAGTAATAGGACTCCTGAACCTTGAAAACTCTGTGCAATGTTAAATGATGTTTAAACTGATCAGTTTCAAGGTAATTAAATAGTAATAAATAAATAATATTGTACCATTTACAATAACCTAACATTATAAAACGATAGGTAAAATAGGTATCATCATGTTGACTAATAATTTTTTTACTGGATGTTATGTTGTTTCTTTTGAAGAAGAGGAAAGGGGGAAAAAATATACTAACTATGGTTAGGTTCCTTTTGGTATAACCATGCATTACAAATGACACTATTTTGATAAGTAAAGCAAAGCCAGAAAAAAACGTTTTCATTATTTTAATAATTATGAGGAAATATTAAGAAAACGGATTGTGTGGAGCCAGATTGCCTATCTTTAATTTCCATTTTTGCCATTTACCAGCTGAGTAACTTTGGCCAAGTTACTTAAACAGTTTAGAACTTTGCCTCTTCATTTATAAACTGAACATTATAATATAACTCATAGAATTGTTAAAAGGATGAAATGAGTTAACATACAAAAGGCCCTTAGATGAGTATTTAGCATTCTGTAAAGTTTCAATAAATATTAGTCAATTTTGTTACAATACTTTCTCTCACTTGTTAATAATAAAGCAGCTGAACCAAAAACTATTTTGGATGATGCTCCTGTCCCTTGCCATCCTAGCATATCTCTAAGATGTTTGAGGAAGAAATAAAGCAATGAGACAGAAATAAAATCTCTAATGTGCGAGTCCTGAAGCTAATGGAAAAATATGTGTCTGAAGAGAAGGTAGGGGTATGTGTGCGTGTCTGTTTGTGTGTGCATGTGTGTATGTACGTGTTTGTTGTCAGGGTTGGAGGTTTATAGGCCTTTATAGTAAAGCATATCCCTAATGGGATGACACAGTGAGTACATACTAAATATGATTTTTAAGATAATATTTTGAAGTATAATTTGTTACCCCCACGCCCTGACTTCTCTCTGTAGCTTTTAGACAGGCATATAACAAAGAAAACACAAAATGGGGGTGGAAGAGCATGAGAGTGAGTCAAAACATATATTAGAAACAGAGCTAGAAAAAAGTCTGATTAATAATTGGTGGAATGTAATTTCCAGCTTTATTCACAAATTCTGCCCTCTTCCCAATATGTCTCTTTTCCTTTTATTTGTAATCAGTTTTAAGTGTCCAAATTGATAACAATTAAGTCTATTGGCTAGAACTAATTTATATCAACTAATTTAAATATAATTTTTCAATAAGAAGTATATAAAGTTGTTTTTTATGGGAAAACATATTTTTACCTTATTTTCAATTATATGAAACTAAAGATTTTTTGGCATATTGTTGTATAATACATATCCAGAAATGTGCATTCCAATGACATGTGCTTGTGTACCTGTTTCATTATCACACAGGTTCAAAGTCACCATGTTTTTATTATCCAGAAGTAGCCTTTAACCTTTAGCAATGTCAAAGCCTCTTCTTCTCCTGACATAACCAATATATAAATATATCTAATAAATGTAAAAGTAAGATTACCTGTATATAATCAGATCTATATTTCTTGCTTTTTGTTTGCATTTTGTTTTCCACTTATGCAGGAATCTCTAACATTATTTTTTAGTTTTGCAAGTTTTGAATTTATATACTTGGGTCAGACTGTATGTTCTTTGGGTCTTGTATAATTGATTCGACATAAATAGGCAAAATTTATCCTTGTAGTGCATACCTCCAGTTTGCTTTGTTTCATTGCAATGTAGTGTTCCCTAGTATGAATATATCATCATCTATTATTTATTCTATTACTGTGCACTTTAATAATATTTCTAAATACATTATCATATTAGAGATACATAACAATTTGTGTATATCAAACATTTCTAGGGCTTGAATTGCTTGGTTACATGTTACGAATGTGTCAAATGAACAAGATAATACCTTTTGTTTTCTAAAATATTTTAATCTGTTTAAAAGATAATATAAAAATTTGTGATGCTCTACATCCTTTTCAACACTATCAAACTTGATTTCAATTCAATAGGTATGTTTGGAAATCTCTTTGTTCTTTTAATTTGCATTTTTATAATAACATGAACTAAAACAACATTTCATATGTTTATTGGTCATTTTTATATCCTCTGTTCTGAAATGGACATTCAAATCTCTTGTTTATTATTAAAAATATTGAATATCAGTGCTGATAATAGGTTTTTTTGTCTTTTAAAAAGTTTCAAAGAGAGATTTAAACACTTCAGCACTAAGTAAATTGCTTACTGTAAGAATTCTCTAGTATAAATTATCAAGTTTAGAAAGTTCTCCTATATTTCTACTTTACTATTTTATATAAATATTATCATAGATGCATTTTGAAATTTATTAAAAGCTTTTTTGTGAACCTATTGAGCAACTCATTAAAATGTTATTTTTTAACATATTATACTTTCTCTTTTAATAATTAGTATAACATGTAATATGCAAATATGAATATTTTTTATATATTGATAATTTAATTCATTAACATTGTATTGTAAAATAGCCACAATTATATTTATGAATGAGATTCCCCTATAATTTTCATTTTTAATGTTTGGATATTGTTGTTCTTCTAGCTTCATAAAATTAGTTTGAAAAAATTGAATTAGTTCGAAATTATGTTTTATTTATTTGTTTTATAAATGTTACCAGTTACTCTATCTGGACATGAACTTTTCAAAAGAACTATTTCTTTACTAGCAATACAATTTTTAAGTGTCTAAATGACTATTTAGAATCTCTATTATTGATTTGATTATTTAATTTATGTTTTTCTAGGTAATAATTTATTTCTCAGTAATTGTTAAATGTTTAGGCAAATGTTTTCATAATTATCTTATATTTTTAAAAGTGATATTCCATTTTAATTCTTGATATATGATATTTATAACTTTTTTCATTTTTATGTCACTATCATCTGACATTTTAAATTTAAATTAATTTTAAAATGAATCAACTTTAATCTTTCTTGAGACACTCAATTATGTGACTTTTTTTTCTGTTCCATTAATTTTTATTATTATCTTTATTATTTCCTACCTTCAAACTATGTATGTCTACTGTTAAAAAGAAAATGGTGGCCTACTATGAGTGCCTACTATTAAAAAGAGGAAAATAAAATATATGTAGGTTAGTAGCAAGAAGAAATATATAGGGATAATTCATTGGTAGATTTTTAGATAATTATATAATTAGGAAAATTTTTCATGGAAGAAGTAGCACCCATTCTTTGATAAAACTCTTTTCTTACACTTATAGAATACAGAATAAATTTCAATATCATGAGTCACTGATACTCCTGCTACTTTCTGTACCTGCACATATTAAAGATATATGTACTAGCTTATCTTTAAAATATTTGCATATAATTATCATTGACTTACAATCAACTGAATTTTACATTTCAACTCGATTTCTGTAAAGATATTTTTGTATAATTCTAATTTTTAAGTTTCTTCCTGACTATCCACCTGTTTTATCAGTGTATTTAAAATATGACAGGGTGCCTAGGTGCAATAAACAACCAATGTGATGCCAAGTGAACATTGTGAAATAGAATAGCCTGATTGCCTATAATTTTACTAGATTTCAGCTACTGTAACTTACTGTCCCATTAGCTTCCTTGGGAGCATTTTAACAATGCTTACTCCTGTCATAATTATACTCAAGTTAGAAATTCATGTCTTTAGTGCATGAATCACTACTAAGTCATATATCTCAGATTCAGTTACATTTGTGTCTTAAATATGTCTTTATATTTATATATAGTCACCTGAACTTTGTTCATTTTAACACATTTTTCCAAACAATTGAAAATTTTCTATATCTGTGTTCTATCACCTTACATATATATTATATATTCTTTATTATATATTTTGGTATTGATGTTCTATTGCTTTTATAACACATTTCTATATACTTATGGCTTAAAATAACAAGAAAATATTTTATTCTATAGTTCTGTAGGTCAGAAGTTGGGCATGGTTTTAACTAAGGTAAAAATTAAGTTATTTACAAGGCTGTGTTCTTTTCCAGAGACTCTAGAAAGAATTACATGTTCTTGCATTTTTCATCTTTAGAAGTCACCACATTTTGTTCATGGCCCCTATTAAAACAATTAAACAGGGAGGCCATTAGACTAGGGTGGTTCTAATGCCTCATTAACCTACATAAGCAAATAAAAACCTAAGACAAAGTCAATGCACTGGAATTCAGGTACATAAAACTTATGAACAATCTATCACAAACAGCCAACAGGTGTTCTTAAATCAGGCAACTGCCTAAGCTAAAAACAATCAGGTAATTTCCTTTATTTGCTTCTGCATCTTCTATGTAGAAACCACTCCCCGTCCCCAGCTCCTGTCGGTGCAGCATTTTTAACTACTTTCTGGCACTGCCCATTCATGTCAATACATACTGAAATAAACTGTTGAAAATTTGAAATGCGCCTCAGTTTATCTTTTAATACCCCCTACTATTTTGAAAACCAGACCATTATATCTCTGATTCTTTTTCTGTTGTCTTATTCCTTTGACTGTAGCTGGGAAACAGGTTTCTGTTGTTAAAGACTCAGATGATTAGAATGCATCCACCAAAATAATATAAATAATCTACCCAACTTTAAGGTTGTTTTCTCATGTAACAGAAGATATTCATGGACTCTATAGATTAAGACATCATGATGGATATCTTTGGGGAGCAATTATTCTGTTTAATACAGTTCTCTATTAAGTGATTTCTTATTTTATCCAGATAATAATCAATTGCTGAGCAGATATCTTATGCCTATATAAGTACTAAATAAATTTCAAAAAATTATATCAATCAATTAAAATCAACCCCAGTTTAGACTTATAATGAATACAACTGCATCAGTAAACGAACTTGGCAATAGTGTAAGGACAGCATATGACAGATGTTTCTTGCTTGTGGTTTGATGAACAAAGCAGATGGAGTCTTTTCCTCTTGGATTTTACTGTACACAAAAGAGATAAACATTAAACAAACAGTCATACAAAAAATAATTACAAATATTCAAATGTTGTATGAAAAATACACAGAGGGCCATAAAACTGAATAGCAGGAAGTTACCTGACTTAGTTTGGGTGGTTAGAAAAGGCTCCATGAGAAAATAGCTTTCAAACTGAGACCAAAGTATAAAAAAATTTGTTGAGTAGGAGGTGATGGGGGGTGGATGTCGAGAAGTATTCCTGGTAAATAGAACAGGCAGAGGTAGAACAATTAACTGTGTATTGACTCAGAATTTTGTGAAACTTAGAAAAGCCAGCTGGCTGGGTTGTGATGAATGAAGGGAGCAGATGAGAATGCATAAACCTAAGAAGTCATTAAGGGGTTAGGGTCCTTGGAGGTTAGGGTAATCACAGGTGCAATGGTAACTCAAAGGAAAAAGTGAGTTTTTCTTTTTCTCTTTTGATGTTTAGTGAAAGTAAAGCTTATGAAAATGGTCTTTCAGAAAGATTGACTCTGGAGTTGGATTTTGAATAATGAATAAGTATTTATCATACATACAAGGGAAAGAAATACATTCTAAGCAGATGAATAATAGTATGCACAGAAGCAAGGAGGCAAGATACAGCAATTTTGTGCCATGTTAAAATTTTATGAGCATGCTTTCTCAGTTATAATTCATCTCTTCAATAAAAAAAGTAGAAGATCAAAAGTCTAGGGAAAGAATTGTATTGTTTTACTAGAGAAGCCTGTCTAAATTTACATTAATTTATTCATCTGCCCTTTTTTGATAAACTTATTGAACTGAATCTACTCAACTGAGCAAGAAGCTTAAGAAAACAAGTCTATGTTAGAATTCTTGTTTAACCAAGAATAGGTTAAATATGTTAAACATATTTAACCAATATATTTAACATTTCTGGGCCAATTTCCTCATATTAAATTTTATAATTATGGATAGTCTGACATGCTTTCTATGGTAGTGATTATATATGTTAAATATTACTGATATACAGTCCATGCTTACCAATTTTGCTCTATTTCTTCTGTATTAACATAGTATTATATGCAAATCACTGCGTATTTGAAAATACAAAAATAATATTCAGTCCTTAATTTTGTAGTATCCATAACTATAAATATAAGATACTATAAGATAAAAATTTCATAATTGGCATAACCAAGCTATTACTGGAATTTAGAATGAAAAAGTTAAAATATCATGAAAAATTTAATAGAGGTACTGGCCTTGGACTATGGGAAGATTTTGCTGATTATTCAAAGCAAGTCATTCTATTTAGGGAGAAAAAACAAAGGAAAAACATAAAAATATAAAGGAAGATCAAGAATCACTTACCTTGGCAAGAAAAAGAAGACACACATTCAGGCAAACCATGAGGACAGATACTTTCTAAGTTTGTAATCTCCGAATAATGCTTCTTGAGTGTCCCTTTCTTGACACATTTCCAGCTTTTCTAATTTGTCTACTTAGTATACAGCTTTGATTTACAGGTATTTTGGTTTGTGCCTGGGTGCTTGCATCTGGTTCCTTCTCTATTTCATGATCTTTTATTACTATTCATCACTGGGGATATGTTGTTACAATTGTCATTAAATAGTTCAAGGTTTCATTTCTTCATATGTGTATATATACAGAATGTTTAAAGAATGTTTTGTTATTTTCTTCCTTGGGAAAAAATTTAAATTTAAATTTTTATTAGCATAGTTTAAGAATATAATTTTTATGAAGGAAGCCAGTAATCTTTGCATCATGGGCATATATACTCTTTCTTTTAAAATATGATTAAACTTCTTTTCATTAACAGAAATAATACAATTTACTTATCATCTTTAAATAGAAACAATTATAAAAACATACATTTTTGTTCATAGATTGTCCTTTAGTTGATGTGTTGTTTTGTTTGTATATATGTATGTGTGTATGTGCATGCACAAGTGTATATATGTGGGAAGTATGAGTGTGTTGTGTGAATGTATATTTTGCATGGCATCTTGAGATATGACTACTCTTTAAATTTCTTCAGAATTAGAACCTCAATAATTCAGGCAGGGACAGGAAGAAGCAAGTCAAATTTGAAGAGCTCTCTATAATCATAAATCATTGGATTTTTTTTATCTTTTTGTAGATTTAAAAGATAATTTTAGAAAATTTACTCTGAATATCTCATTTAAAATGTATTACAACCCTAGGATATATAGGTGATATTATTTCTTTGTACAGTTGAGGAAATAGAAGCAATGGAGGCTAAGGTGAATGGCTCAAGCTCATGTGGTTACTTGATGGAGACTCAGGAAACAAGTCTTCAAGACTTGGTTCCAGAGCCTCAACAACTGTTTTGTGCATCTTTTTTCACCAAGGTATGATGAAAAGAACTTGAGTGTATCAAACTATGGAAACAAAATTAGGAAAGAGAGTAGAGGACATGCATCATTTTCTTCTTTGATATAAAATCTTCATTTAGTTTGTTCACCCTCATAGGTAAATTTTTAGGTATTGTGGGTGTTGAATAGGTATTTTTGCAGCAGAAATAATTAGATCTCTAAATAAGCACAGGGTAAGGTCTAGAACATTAATTAGTCTTAAGACCAAAGTCATTGATAAACTAAGGTCTTAGGACTAACTAAAATAATCTACAAAATATGTAGCCAGTGACCCAAGTTATGTTAGGGCTCAAATATAGAGGTTTTTGACACCAGGACTGCTTTAAATCTTGGAAAAGACATCATGCTTATCTTTTCTTTTTTGTAAGGAGACCTAAATCCCCTAGAATTTTGTGGTAAACTGTATCTTCTGAAGAAGGGGTATTTTTTTCTAATGTTTTTGAAAATTTGGGGTCATTTAAGACATTAATTTTTGGTGATGGCTCCTAACATAATTCTTTTTTTATAATCATGTCCTCTCCAATCTCATGTTCACTATTAGATTTATGCCCTTTAACGCTATGGTCATTTTATTTAATTTCTCAGTCATATGCAAAGTGTTTCTAATAAGCCATTTACTGGGCTACAAATCCATATTAACTATCTTAGGAACCTCTTTCTGGGGAAATATTTGCCCACTGCTTCTCTAGAATGAACAAGAAATTAACACCCATAACCACAGCTGACTGGACCAGGAGTTGACCCCGGAATGAAGAAGAAACAATTCACAAACTGCTTTGTGATTTATGACATAGAGGCTTGTCATAAAGATGATGCAGATTAATTGATTCAAATCTAAAAAACTAAGAAGCTATACTACTTTGTAAGAGAAACAAGTCCTTAAAAATTATATGAAAAAAAATATAGGACGCGTTGTAAGTGGACACAATAAAATTTGAGAGAATGTCAATGAAGAGAAAAAAAATGCAGAAAGAAGTGAGAAGAGACCATATGGCTCTGAGAAATGATGACTTAGGTTTTTGATCTTCCAGACAAACGAGGATTATTTATCCACTCCTTCAAAATCTATAAAATCCTTGATATTTTTGTATTTTTTAATATCATCTAGTTTTATTTGAGATCGCCTGAGTAGATTATGGTTATGAGTGGCAAAAAACCTTGAGTATAACAATAAAATTTAACTTATTGGTATTTTTCCTTTTCTTAAAAGTTTTTATTCATTTTTATTCTGTTTTAAAAGTGTTATGAAACTATTATAAGATAAAAAATAATTCAAATGTATACAAAATTAATAATCTTCATGTGTGTATTCAAGAAGTAACTAAGGTTTTCAGATATTCAAAAGGTAATCATTCACAGATTTTTTTCTTCAGCATGCTTCATACTCAAAAATAAACACTTACTTTTGTCATTTAATAATAAATTATGGCTATATCCTTTTAGGTCAATAATTATACAATGAATTTAATATGTTTAAAAGCAGCATAATATTGGAAATAATGATTATGACACAATTTGTTCAACATTTCTCCCATTGAGATTAATCAAAAGAAAACTAATAAATGAGAAATTTGAAAATATATTAAAACTGGCTTTTTGAAAAGAAATAACCCTCTCAGCAGCCCTTATTAAGATCAAAAGACAGAGTTAAAGTATGAGTGAGATAAATGATAGTATCAAAGTTGAAAATGATTATAAAAACATTACAAGAAATTTTTAAAATCACAAGGAAGAGGAACTAAACAAAATGGTATAGATGATAGAAATTTATCTTATCCCCTCACTCACCCCCTCTTGTGACCACAATCAAAGTTGAGATGGAAACACGGAGCAAACAGCAAGCAGAGTTGCCTAGGAGATGAACAGAAGCACTACAACTAGGAAGAGAAATAAGAAATGAGCCTGCAGCAGTTGGAGGTAGAAGGGAGCTAAGATGTGGGACAGAGGCTATAGCAGCTGTAGCTGGCAGCTACAGATGCTTCTTAAAGGGGCCATGTCTGCAACCGGACTTTCACGGTAACAGACCTGCTTTCTCTGAGCACCAGCATGGAGTTGCCTGCTCAGGAGTCACCAGAGATTATAGGGGGACACTGAGAAAGGATGGAGGCAAGGCTCTCTACCAGGCAGAAGTGCTGAAGGTATCCATTGTTCTTCTGTTGAGCCCTCCCCACCCAGTGTGCAGATGCAGCACCACCATTATTAAACTGGATAACTAAGTCGCTTTCCTGGGAGTATTTCCTGAAATTCCACCTCCCCTAACTTGAGGCTCCAACCAAATCACATTTAGTTTTGTCCTCAGCGAGTCCTGTGCCACTTCCTGAGCAGCACCAAAACTCACATTTGTGTTAGCTGACCCCAGTTTCTGGAGTGGCTTCTTAAGGCAACTATTTGAACAATATCTGTGGATTGCTTACTGAATCTTCACAGGTGGCCCAGGAGGGGCACAGGCTGGGGCTAAACTTGGCCTATGGCTGAACCCCTCGAGGACTTGGCTGCTGGACACCTACTACAAAAAGCCACTCTCGTAAGACCGGGAGACTTAGGAACTTTGATTAGTACATAGGAACAGACATGGAAAGGCAGCCAAATGGGAAGACAAGCAGAAATCATATAAAAGAACAGAACATAAATCAAGAAAAAATGGAGTCAAGCAATCTAACAGATTCAGAGTTCAAAACACTGGTTATAAAGATGCTCAATGAACTTTTGGGAAGTGTAGATAAATTCAGTGAGTATTTCAATAAAGATATAAAAAAATAAAAATGAAAATGAAAATCACAAAAGGGAACCAGTCAGAAATGAAGACTACATTATCTGAAATGAAGAGTATATTAGAAGAAGTCAACAGAGTAGGGAAAGAAGAGAACTGAACCACCAACAAAGAGGATGGATAAGCTGAGGACACCCAATCAGAATGATAAGAAAAAAGTAACCAAGATTATAATAATAATTTAAGGAACCTAAGGGACAAAATTAAGGGTAACAACATCTGTGTCATAGGGGTACCTGAAGAGGGAGAACAAGAAGTTGAAGAGCTATTTGAAGAAATAATGTTGGAAAACTTCCCTTACCTGGTGAAGAAAATAGACATACAACCCTAGGAAGCTCAGGGAGTCCCCCCAGAAATGAACCCAAAGAGGCCCACAGAAAGATATATCATAATTAAAATGCCAAAAGTAAATACAAAGAGAGAATCTTGAAAGCAGCAAGAGAAAGCAATTAGTTGTAAGGATTTCAGGTGATTTTAGAGTTCCGCTCTAGCTAACGTTTAAAATATAGTAGTTCCACTGTTATACACAGTAATTCAAAATAAAAATATGACAATTGACAACACATTTTATGATGCTAACATAACCTAAATACCATCACTTGATAAGCAGGAAAGACTACTGATGATATAAATATAAAAATAATCTATGATTTTACTTATATGTTGTATCTAAGGAACAAAAAGAACAAACTAATCAAAGACACACAAATATAGTGGTCAGTCTGGTGAAAGACAGAGGGATGAGAGGTTGGAAGGCTGGGAGAATGGGATGAAGGGATAAAGAAGTACAAATTAGTAGTTGATAGTTGGGCACAGGGAGCATGGAAGAGGAAATGCAGTTAGCATTAATATAATGGCTAAGTGGAGGGGCAAGGGAGGGAGAGAGCAATTGGGGGGATAGTCTTATGAACATTATAGATGTCTAACTAATGTACTGCATACGTGAAACTAATTTAAACACATAAATTTATTTTAAAAAATAATCTGAGTAAACATTGGAATATATTATGTTAGCCTTCAATTTTTCTATCTTCGAGAAAAATACATTGAAGGATACCAATATGAAAGTGTCTCAGCTATAATGTCTTCACAGAGCCATAAATTTTGCACTCTAAGTTTCGAAGGTAACCCTATTTGCTTGAGCTATGAAGTAAACACACAGCATTAATTATTTCTGCACAAAGAGATCATTTCAAGTAACAGAAAAAGTAATAACTCATTTTTTTTCTACTAGTTGATGAAAACTTACTGTTTGATACAATTGCAAACCCAGGGAATTAGGATTTAATGTCAAATTCTATATAAAAATGTGCATAAATTTCTTTGGACAAGAAATGAGTCAGCTTAACATGATAAAGAATGAAACTCAGACAAAAATCAACGAATTATACAAAAACTAAGGTGGCACGATGTGAAACTGCAAAAGGACCAGGACTTTATCAGATACTAAATTTTTCACTCTGCCCTATGAGAGAGGGACAGCTTTAAGACTAAAGCCACCTTACATATTATTTAATTGTCGTAATTGTCTTACAAACAATTATGCATTAGATAACTGTTTAGTAGATTATCTATAGTTTATTTCTTATTATCAATTACTTTTTAATTGGGAGCCTAAACAGTTCCATAATGTTATTCTGAAATTGTATTAGAATATCTTACAGACCCTAATATCAGTTAAATATTCCAAAGCATAGGTTTAATAAAGCTAATGCCTTTTGCTTTCTCTACCAGTTTATCTAAAGTGTTATATCATCCATTGTTTTGATTTTTTTATTTTAACATTTTATGGTAGCATTTCTATACACATTTTATTTTATTTAATATATTTAATTGATATTATTGCTGAAAACTCTAAGATTTTTATTTGTTTTGACAAATTTTAATATTTAGAAGAGCTAAGGAGAAATTGCTTTCATTATTTATCATTCAATATTTTTGTTTGTAGTTTATTGGAATTTGTATTAGAAAAACTTTAATTTATAAAATTAGTATTTATTATATTCCATATTCTATACCATTTGCATAATATAACATGCCCAATAAATTGTGAAATGAAGTTAAGAATGATACCTTTAATATGGTTTAAATGATTAAAACAAAATCAGCTTTTACCTTATAATAAAATGTGTAATTCCTTCAGTAAATATAGTTTAAATGAAATTCATAATTTTGACTCTTCCAGAAGCATTGAATATTAAGGCTCTGGAGTCATATTGATTATGTCTAATGAGTTTCTTAAATTAATGGGGTACCTGCTGGTTCAGGAACTAGCATAGAACTCTAAGTGGGTAAAAATGAGTGGTTTTACATTGATTTATTACTCCTGAAATCAATGATGAAAACAATTATGATAGCAGACCTTTACACCAAATTATTTAACAAATATAATCCAATGTTCCAATTATGAATATTTCTACTATCACTAGGTTGCTATATCATCTAGTGTTTGATGCTAGTGTTAAGAGCTACTTCATTAAAATCCATAAAATCTTATTTTTTTATATTTCTATTTCATTTTATAGCATATAAAATGTCAATATGGTGACATTTTAATATAAGGTAATGCAAGTGACTCAAAATTGTGTGCACAACTAACCTATTTGTAGGTTTTTACGTTGTAACATAATAACTCCAACATGAATAATAAAAACATTACTTATAAGATTATTCCTTTAGTTGAATCTTTACCCAGTGAGAGTCACTGTACGAACCAGACAGACATGGTGAAGAGAAATATAATTCAACAAATACATAGACAAGATACTTCAGATAGTCATAGGTGCTATAAAACATCCACTTGTATGGCTAGGAACAGTTTTCAAATTATTTTTATGTACTTTATTTTCATTGATATTCACAATAACCCTGACTGAGCAATATTATTATAAATTTATACTGCCACCGTCCTCTGGATCCAGGATCCAGAGACCAGGAGCTTTTGATATGGTGGAAAGACTTTGTAGCCAGACAGTTCAGGTTGAGAACACATCTCTGACACTTATATGACATTGTATTCTTGACATTACATTTAATTCTCTTAGCCTCCATGTGCTCATCTGTAAAACTGGAATATAATCCAAAAAGGATGCCATACAATTAAATGGGGGAAAGAATAGTCTTTTCAACAAATGGTACCGGGACAAAGGGATATCAAGTCAAAAGAATTAAGTTGGATCCCCACTTCACACTATACACAAAAATAATTCAAATTGTTCATTGGTTTATATGTAAAAGCTAAAACTATAAGACTCTTGGAAGAAATCATGAGTAAATCTTTTTCACTTTGGATTAGGCAATAGTTTCTCAGATATGAGCAAAAGCATAAGTGACAAAAGAAGAAATAGATAAATTGAACTTAATTAAAGTGAAAAATTTGTGTTTCAAAAGATACCACCAATAAAGTGAAAATAAAATCCACAAATAGGGAGAAAATTTTTAGAAATTATATAACTGGTAAGGAACTTGTATTTGAAATATACAAAGAACATTTACAACTCAAAAAGACAAATAAATCAATAAGTAATGCTCAAAGAAGCTGAATAAACTTTCCTTCAGAGAAAATATATAAATGACCAATAAGCACATGAAACAATGTTCATTTGTGAAATCGAGCTCAAATGCCAATGAGACACTGATTCACATCAACTAGGATGGCTACAGGCAAAAAGACAGACAATAACCAGTGTTGACAAAGTTGCAGAGAAATTGCAACCTTCACACATTACTAATGGAAATATAAAAATGTGCTGCCAAAGTGAAAAACAGTTTGGCGGTTCTTCAAAAACTAAAGTTGCCATATTATCCAGCCATTCTATTCTTAGATATATACCAAGAAAATTAAAAACATTATGTTCACATAAAAACTTAAACACAAATGTTCACATCAGCATTATTAATGACAGCCAAAAAGTGGAAACAATCCAAATGTCCATCGTTGATGAATAGATCAACAAATCGTAGTATATTAATACGATGGAGTTTTGTTCAGCCACAGAAAGGAATGAAGTACTTACAAATGCTGCAACATGAACAAACTTTGAAGACATTATATTAAGTGAAAGAATCCAGACACAAAAAAATAAGTATTGTATGATTTTTATTTATATAAAATTTCCTCGTAGGTAAATGCATAGAGACAAAGTAGATTCATTGTTGTCAGGGTCTGGAAAAAGATGGGAATGATAAGTTACTACTAATGGGTATGAAGCTTCTCTTGGGGATAATGATTATGTTCTAAAATTAGATAGTGTTGGTCTTTGCAAAATTCAATATACTAAAAAACTCTAATTGTACACTTTGAAGGATGAATTTTATGGTATGTGAATTACGTCTCAAAAAAACTGTAAGAAAACTGGAGTGTGATACTGAACTCTAGGGGTGCTCTATACACATTAAAGAGCATATGTATGTAAAATGCCTATTAGATCATGCATGGTAGTCAGAAAGTACTCAGTATATGGTTGGTACTCTTATATAATTACATTAATAACGTTTGAGTGTTCTAAATGTCTTGGTACTAATAAATTTGTTTTAGAAAAATGTATACTTATTAGATGAAAGAAAAAGATGACACCTGTTTTTATTTTCTTGGTAATTTCTTTACGACCTGAATAAAAGAAAATTAAGTAGATGCTTATTTGTATGCTGTACCACATTATGTAAAGTTGTTTTATTTTTTACCAATCATTCTAATTTTAGATATTCACGAAACATAGGAACTAGAACTTCAAAAAATAACTATTTTAGACAGTGCTATATAAAAATCCTTGTTTCAGATTCTGTTTTAAATTTAGTCTTTTGGGGAAAAGATTCCTTTTTGCAACCAATAAAAAATATTAAGATGTGGTATATGTCTGTTAATTATGTGGAATGTGTAAGTGGCTTGTATGAGAGTTCATTAGCAACTAGGACTAAAGCCTGTATTAAAAAAGAAAAAAAAACTAATAGCTTTGGAGTGAGGTATGTGTTTTATTTTTTTAGTTTTCCTGTAACATTAGATTTAATCTTCAGTCAAATTTCTGTTAATGAGTGTATTTATCCCAAATATGCTAATGTTAATTTAAGTGCCTGAGTAGAAACTTTGTTCTGTACAACTGGATTTTCTTTTTGCATTTTTCTTATCAAAATCTCTTCTCACTAAAGGAAAAGTAATAAATTACAGTGGTAGTTATTGGTCCAATTTTTTTCCTGGATAAATGGTAGAGTTGTATATCCCCATATGAAAGTTAAAAGTGTCCTCACTACTTGCTTTTACAAATGAAATATGACTTCAAAGTCCATGTGTAACTTCCAGGCAAAAGCCATTGAGAGACAATGTGTAGTCTGCTCCTTCCTCCTGCCGTGGTGACCAGGTATATTTCAATTAGAGGAAGTTTCTTTTGCCATGATCCTATAGTGAGAAAAACCTGAGACAAACTTATAGCCCTAATGAGTATACCTTTATTTTTTTGTATGTTTGGACCATTGTTTATTACAACAGGATAGCCTAGTCTTTCCTAGCTAACATAATGACTTATAATATTAAGAAAAGCCTAAGATATTAATATTCTACTTAACATTTAAACACAGGTCAAATAAAACATTCAACATTAGCATATGCACTCCCTATACATATCCTTGTAATATATTCATATAAATTAATATACTATTCAGAAAGTTTAGAGGTACTTTTAAGTTAAAGTTTTATCTTAAAAAAGCATATTGATCAGTTTTACAGTGTGAAATGATGTTCTCAAGCACCATGTGTTTACAGTGAATGTGTTACCCATTATGCAAACATATGCTCATTCCTTGTAATACAGATCTCTTCACACATTTGTTTCATCACACCTAAATGGAGTTTACAAAACGAAAAAAGTGGCTATTTTAAATTAAAACTCACTATTAATACATGTTTTACTCTCTATTCGATGAGGCAAATGACAATAACTTTCAACCTAAAATACAAGGACAGTTTCCTGATTTTTGTTTTCTTTACATGCATAATATTTGTCTTCTTCTCTCTAATGCTGCTGTCAGCTGTGTAGTTCAGGTTCTAACTGTCTTCCTCTGGGATTGTTAAAAGAGTTGCTGAATTGGTCTATCTGTCTTTCCTATACCCTAATCTTCCCTTTACACATTTTCAGAACAACTTTCAAAAAATGAAAACCCCCTCTTAAATAATTTTAAGAGGGGTTTCATTTTGTCCATAAAAGAGAATTCAAATTCATTCACAGCTTACAAGATCTTGCTACTACTAGAACACATCTTGCAGGTGTGTTCTACCTGAATGTAGCCTTCCTCCTTCCTATACTCTATATTCAACCATACTGAGATAGTTGCAGCTCTCATAAGAGGTCAGAATGTTTTAGTCTTCTAAAACTTTGGTCACAATATTTCCTGTGTTAGTAATATTACCTTCAAAAAAATGTGTTAAGAAATACAGCAATGTCATCCAAAACACTCAGCCATTATCTCTACCTCAATATGACTAAATTAACATCTCACTGTCTACTGCTTTTTCTTGTACCTTGTCCCCAATTATTTTCCTTAAAATTAGACTTTCATTATTCTAGCCTCATCTCAAGTTCAACATAATTATCTGCTTACTACAAATCAGTTTAAACCCTTATACCTATGTTATTCCAAGTTCTTCTGAGTCTCTAACTGCTTTTCCAGGCATAGTTCCCACTACTTCACTACGTGTCCCTCTTAGCCTGTCAGTCTGACATACTCACCATCTCTATATATGGCTGACTCTTTTGAACCCTCACTTATACTCCGTTCCCATCTTCATATCCATTTTCCTGAATATTGTCAATTTGTGTTCATTATTTATATAGTAGATTATCTATGTGGTTTTTAAAAATTATATAAACTAAAATTAATGTTTCTCATTTTTCCTTCTTCTAATCCATTTACCAAGAGACTAGCACAATTTACTGTATCTGGTTTTTCTCTTTTGGTGATCATGACCAGTATAACATTTTAAATGGAATATTGTACCTAATAGATTTCTTCTACTATTGTCTTCAATGCAATTTAAACTCATCATTGTTTTTCAGATTTTAGTGACATTTTTATCTATTTTTTCATTTTTAAAAATTATTTTGATTAAAATAAAAGAAACATGTATCTTATTTTAATAAGTGAAACAGTACACAAATGCATAAAAAGTTGATAATCTCTTCTAACCTCCTTTCTCACCCCTATGGTGTAATCAATCTTAGCAGATTGCTGTATTTTTTTTTTTGCCCATTTATCTCCAGTCATGCAACCCTATGAAACATATGTGCACATTCATACAAGTGGCAGACAGACATTGTTAGTCACTCATCCAATATTCATTTTTCTCTTTTACACTGAAAATAGAACCATTTAAAAATATTTACTATTATGACCTTTTTTTCAGATAAGGACACAATGTGGCATACTTCTTGGCAGTGAAAAAAATTTAGATGTCAACTGGGTGGGCTTTATGAAAAGTTTTTAAGGGAGAGAGTCTCAGCTGTCCCTTTCTAAACTTGGTTTTTTAGACTTTTCTGTTATGAGGTAGTTCTGACAATTTCTAGTCCTTGGAGTAAACTTGGTAAAACTATTCTCAAGTGGTTAGACTATTCAAATATTGAGAAAATATTTGGAAAATTGTTAATAGCTGGAAGACAAAGACATCACACATCCTATCTTTATGACAGGATTGATACCTGCTTATTATAGCACAACAGAACTTAGCATGATTTCTTTGTTAAATCTAACAAATGTATCAACAAGCTCTATGTTGAATCATGAATCATAGATTATAAAATGGAATCTTGGATGATATTCATTTATGATTTCTTGGATACAAAATTATAAGGCTTGGTGTGTGTAGCAATTTCTCATCTCAATTATTATTTATTTAATGAGCAAAATTATATCTCTACTTTGTGAAATTCAAAAAAGGATATTATTGTAGATGGGACATTTGATGTGGTTCTGTTGGATGCTAAGTATATTAGCTAAGTTTGTAGTTTTCTTTATTCCAGTTATAAGTTTAATGAATAAATGTCAGTTGTATTTAATAGTTATAATTTATTAAACTACCTTTATTTGTTTCTACTTGCCTCTAATTTTCCATCTCTTTTCCTACAAATAGGCTTATGTTTTCCATGTAAAGAATATATAAATTACACATTTTTACCCAATAATTATTACATGTATGTTAGCATGCACATTTGCTCTTTTATATTCATTTAAGATGTTTTTTCTTGATTCTAAGGTATAATTCAGTTCAAATTATATATTTTAGTATAAAATAGTATAATTCAGTCTTTATAATTAGTTTTTTATGGATTTTTTTGTAGTAGTGAAAAAGAAATATGAGCTACCAATAGTCCCAGCCTTTGAAGTAAGGAAGGAAGCATTTCTTCATGTAATTTATAACTTTAAAAATGTGGTTTCTAGTGTTTATAATTCATAGCCAGTAAATTTCAAATTGATAGAATCTTGAGGTCAGCAATTTTAATTTTAAATTTAAGTAAAACTTTTTTCTTTCTTTTTTTGTTGACAGTTTCTAGTATAGTTCTCTTTCCTACTTAACTAAGTTTTGCTTCTTGACTTTTTGCTTTACTCAGTTGCTACTTGTAAACTATGTCATAATTTTTATTTTATACTTTTTTATAAATCTCATTTTTTATCAGATGCATGGCAATAAATTTTCAGAGTTCCAGCAAGGCCAAAAAACACCTTTATTTTGCCTTCTGCATTTGACAAATTGAATCAGAATGAGAAATAACTGACCTGATGACCTGAGCCTACCAAAGAACTCATGGAGACCACTAACTGGTCTTTCCAATTTAGGAATAGCAAAAAGAATTATCAGGTCAAAGTCACAGGGCTTCAATTAACACTACACTAAGTAGTGAAAATTACTATTTAGTTTATGAGAAAAAGTGTCTTATCAACTGAGATGACTAAAAACATTACTGAATTCTTGGATAAAATCAAAAAAAATTACAAGTGTTTTATAAATTAGCAAATACTCCATAAAGTTTATGCATTAGTATTATTACTATTAAATATACTAGATCATGAGAAAAATCACTGAATAACAGATATTATGAAAAACAGCCTACATATGCTGACCAGAATCTAGTTTTATCAAGACAGTATAATAGAGGGATAACAGAATCAGCTCAAGACTCAGGAATGGGGGAGTATTCAAAAGTTAGATGCCTGATAGATCCCAGGGCAATTAAATGCAGTTAAATTTACTGTCTAGTAAGAATGGCAAAATTCTAAGAGTACTCTCTCTTAATCATGAATGTCATTTTATAATTCTCTTCCCTTAGAGTATGATAGAACCTGTGACTTGCTTCTAGCCAGTAAACGATGACAAAAATGAGGTAGTCACCCAATGAGTGGGTAATATAAGACTCCACTTAGCTGACTGGAATAAGAGCTTCTCCTACTGCCTTGAAGAAGTCAGTGCCAATATTGTGAATGCCTGTGAGCAGGCCACATTGCCGAGATTTAAGACTTAAGGGGCCTCCAGGAGCTGAGCTGCTGCCGGCCAATGGCCAGCAAGAAAGTGGGACCTCACTCAATAAAACAGCAAGGAACTGAATTTTGTTGGTAACCATGTGAATTTGGAAAAGGATTCTGAATTCTTGGAAAGAAAGCAACCCAGCCAACACATAAACTGCCACCTCATGAGATTCTGAGATGAGAATATGAACTCCTGAATGAAACCTGAGAGATAATGAAGATGTGTTGTTTTGAGCCACTAAACTTTTAGCACTATATTATGCATCATGGAAACTGCATCTAGTTGTGAAAGGGTTTACTCAAGGCTCTAGAAGTAAAAGTTGTATCTTATATTTTAGAGACAGCAGAAGTATTTTTTTTTTCTAGAAAAAACATGTGATTAGAGGCTTGGAACTAGGTTTAAAAAAACGCATGCACAGAGAAATGGCAGGGTAAATTAGAAAAATAATTACAATGTTATTTTGATATTATCTATATAGTTGAGTATCATAGAATTTATTAGAGAGTTATTTAGTTGCTACTACAACATAGATAACAGACTTATCTTAAAAGGTCATACTGTGTAGCCATAGAAAACACTGGAAATAAAGCTAATAAGAAAACCAACTATGAATAGCTACATTATCAGAATTCATTTATTTAACTTAGATCATGTTTTATTTATGATGAACTTATTATTTTTTTAAATTTTTCCTTTAAAAGTATGAAATAAAACTTTACACATTTTTTTAGATTCATCCTAATATTCTGTGTGTATGTGAAGCATGAAGAAGTATTTGCTAATTTTCTTTACATAATGAAAATGTTTTTAGTTCAAAATAATCACTATGATGAAAATGCCATAAATAAAATATAATCATACAAGTTTGCTCATATAAATGTAAGATATAGTATTTTTGGAAAATATTTTGGTAACATTTATTTATCAAGTGATGTAAACAAATCAACGCCTTTGAACTAGTTATTCCACAAACAGTAATCTCTCCTAAGGAAACATCTAAAATTTCTTGAACTTTATTGTTAATGCTATTAATTTCTCTATTATAACCAAAAAAGTTTCCATCTAAATCTCTAATTGTAAAGAAATTATTACTCTACCAGTCATTAAGATGATTTTACAAATAGTTTACAATTAGTAGGTTTTTGACATCTCTAAATCTAGTTCTCTCACATTCTTAGAGGAAGTTCTCAGAAGAGGTTCCACTTTGCTGAACTTCTTGCTGACTTTCCCTTCATCACTTCCCATTCCCATACCCTGCTTTGTCCTTGCCTGTAGAGCTACCTTCTCCTACAATAGAAAGCAAGATTTAATGATGGGGAACAATTCTAAAGAATATAGTTAATTATAGTTATGAGTAAGTGAGTGTGTGTGTTTAGACTCTGCAATTGAGAGAGTTTATTGACAACCTTAAAAAAAAAAAAAGCTGTGGGCTTTGGGAGAAGACTTGATTCTAAGTCAAAGATTTTATTTTCATCCCCATTAGTCCTAAGAAAAGAAATCATGGTTAAAGCGGCAGATGGTGGCAGCTGAAAGGGAAACATAGGAACAAATCCCTGGCATCAAAATGTGGAAGTAGTGTGGCTTGGGTGTTAACCTGGAAAATGCAAAGCATTCAACATCATTATATCAGAAGGAGTGTCTCAGAATGCAATTTCGTGCTTCATTCTCTAGTGACCAACTCTACCTAATAGATAAAATTAATTCTTTTTTTTTTTTGAGTCTTTCTCAACCTTCCCTCCCAGCTCCAAGCCATAAAGTTCATGAGAAGTGAATTGAAAATCAGGGGATCACTGTTCCCTGGATGTGAAAAAAGAATACATTTTTTTTTTTTGCCATTTCATGTCTATTTCTCTTATTAAGGTATTTAAGCAGGTGAGCACTCCAAGGAGACCCTCAAAATAATTAATTAAGTCTAATAGGTTTCCAATTATTTCTCATTGTTCAAGTCATACTGCACCTATGAAAATTACTATTTTCCTTGAAAGAATAATCACTTATATTTTCATATGAATTGCAAGTTGGAAATGTAGCTTTTAAATTTGTCGGTTACTATGAATTTCAAACTTTATAACATTTTATGCTTGGTAACATACTTCATAATTTTTCAAAATAAAAATGTAAGCTGTATAAATGTTTATTTTTAGAAATTTAAATTTATACAAAATATTGGAAGAAAGCCATTTACAGTCATATCCAATATTTATAAGTCAGATATAAATTTTATATATAAATGTATTTCTCAAGCAAAAATAATTATTGCTTTATTTAATCCAAACACCAAATCACAAACACTTTGAACTCTAAGTATTCAAATACTATTCCTTTAAAATTTGTCATGAAGGTAATGAACATTATACCTACTAAACTGTTTCAGTAGAAGATGGGGATTTGTTTTAGGTGCAAAATCTCTGTTTGTGAAAGAAAATTTAAAGACACAAGGCATAACTTAAACTGATTAATTTATTCTTTGAAAGATAAGAATGTTTTCTAAGTGAATTCATTGGTTTATTTAATTATTCAAGTATTTATTGAGTCTCACCTTATATGAAGGGGTAAGCTCCACAAACTTCTTGGTATTTAAAGAGAAAAAAGATCTCTAGATATATCATATTTGATTCTCGATCTATTTATTAAACATTTTTTTAATCTATAGCTGTGTAGGAAAATATTGACCAGTGATATGTTCTTGGTTAAGCATTTAAGAAACAGTTATTAATATTTACATTTCTTTGAGAAAATAAAAAGATGGAGACTTGTTTTTCTAGACTGTGATCTTGAAAG
Source organism: Macroglossus sobrinus (assembly GCA_004027375.1). Lineage (NCBI taxonomy): Eukaryota > Metazoa > Chordata > Mammalia > Chiroptera > Pteropodidae > Macroglossus > Macroglossus sobrinus. The sequence goes on along the minus strand of PVKZ01000607.1, from coordinate 299,160 downwards.
AGTTTTGACTGGACCACCATAAAAAAAAATCAGCATTTATAATTTGCATTTATTTGTTTATTGTCAACAAAATTGAGAGGGCAGGGCTTTCTCAATTTTATTAACCACTAAATACTTATGGCAGTTAGTAGGTACTCCAAAAAACAAAAATAGAACAAATGAATTGAATAATTCATTGGATTTACACAATCTAACTTTTTGAATTCTGCATTACATGATATGCTTTAATGTTGCCCATGTTCTCATTGAACTGCATCGCTTATGCCACATACACCAGAAAATGCCTCTCTTTGGTTTGTGAGTTTTTACTTTGAATATAGACAGTTATGAGGCTGTTGTGAAGGTAAAACATCAGACAAGTGCAAGGATCTAAACTGAGCCAGCAAAACAAAATCTTTGTGAAAGGATTCTGTCTGAAATGTCTGGGTTTACAGTCAACCAGTTTTTAGCTACACTGTGATGTGAACAGCAGGTGATTCAAAATATCAATTGTCCAATCATGCCCTGTGAAGATGATGTGCAGTTGGCTGATTTCACAGAAAAGTACAGCAAGGATGGTGCTGAAAGTATAGTGAGTTCATTGACAGAATATCTTCTGTTTCCAATATAGTCTATAAAATATGGTATTTCAAAATATACTAACATTTTAACTGCAAACTACTCTTTCCACTAAAATTTTTCTAAAAGACACTGAAAGAAACCTAAGTAATTTCATGTCAAACTGGAGTGCACATACATTCTTATACAATTATACAGCTGAGAAAAGTAATATATGTATTTCACAACTTGACTTTCCTTATACTTGCAGCTGTGTAATTTTGTCTATTATTTGCTATATTTTGTCAATATAATAAGCCCTGGATCTGAGGTACTAAAACACATCATTGCTAAAATGAGCAAAAACTAAAAACCTAGGAAACAAAATTTTTAGAGAATCTATTTTTTAATCATATGCAAAAATTATAAATAAAATCAGTACTATCATAGCCTTATTGCTATATAAAACTCTAAATACTTGCTAATAAAATATTATTTACACCCATTTATTATAGTCTAACATGTTCAAAGTGCTTCAAAAGTAATATGTAGGTTTTTATGTAAACCTACATATGTTTTTAATATATATAAGTATATATATTTATATATTAAATTATATAACATTTTTTATCCTTTCAGGAAAAAATCATTTATTTCTAAATATAATCATCACAGAGATATAAATTTTCTCTGTAAATATGTAATAAATGGCAAATAGTGCTTAAAAAGCCAAATTTCAGGGTAAAACAAGAGAGAATACTCTCCAAAGTTAGTTAAGCTGTCACATCAATACCCCTAAAGTAGTCAAAATTCTCCCTAACTATTTCAAATAAATATTCTCCAAAGACTAAGCTAAAAATCAGGTTTAAAATGTATTTTATTCATTGCTTAACTAATATGCATTGCTGAGAGAGCAGCAATTATTCATAGGGGTTTTTTCATTAGCAAATTTAGTAAGATAGTATAAAACCTGAAAGAAGTGAAGGAATAAGCTGCATTGGATTTTGAGAGATGATAGTTCACACAACAAGAACAGGAGTCATGAGGGCCCTGGAATCAAGCCTGATAAGTTTGAAATACAGCCAGAAGAGAGTTGAGCAGGGCCAATGAGCAGAAAGGACAAGATAATGCGTAGAAGAGCAATCAAATCACAGTTCTGTAGGCTGCACACTCTGAGTAAGATGGGGTTACAATGAAGAGTCTCGAGCAAAGAAGAAATATCATCTGCTTCAGTGTTAAGAATAATCCAAAGCCAGTGGTAAAAGTAGAGAGATCAGTTAAGAGGTATTATTATAATCCAGTTAAAAGATTGATTTTTCAAATGGCAAGCCAACAGCATTTGTGTTACATAAAATCCATATTTAATGCTTTCTTTCTTTCTAATACTAGAATTAATATAATAATTAAAACAGAAATAGATCTAAAGTTTATTAAGTTTAAAAAATAAAGTATGTTAAGATTTTGATTGCAATTATACTGAATTAAGAGATTAGTGAAAATGGGCAGTTTTACAATATTGAAACTTGTCATGCAAGACAAATCATAATCATTGCTTTTTTGCATGAAGAATCACCACAACAGTAACTTTTGTTGAAGGCTTATTATATGTTGCCATCATTTGGATCATTACATGCTTTAACTCATTTAACTTCCACTAAATAAGAGATAGTTACTATTACTATTATTCCCATTTTACAAATGAGAAACTGAGGCCCGGAGAATTTAAGTGATTTGCACAAGACCATGAAAAGAGCAGGCGGATCAGAGCCATCTGCCTTTTATAAAGCATCTGTTCAGTCTTATCTCTTGCAGTTTATCTGATATTTTGTTGATACTTTCTTATTTTCTCTTTTTTTTCTGTGCTATGTTGTCTGTTGCCTCACAGAAGCTATAATCTACTTTTATTCTGTTAGACGTAATTTTTGTTTTTACTTTAAATCATAGCTTAAACCTACCTTTCTTACTCTAACTTCAGGAAAAAAGCATTAAATAATTCCCTGATGTGGAAGGTGATAAAATTTAATGAATTAATGAACACTTTCTTCAACCTCTCTTTTCTCATTCTTAATGTAACTAAAATATGATGGGATTTTCATCATAATCACTAAAGGTAGCTGATAGTACTTATTGTGTTTTATAGAATTTGTCTTTTTCAGAAAATAAACTATATTATCCATTTCTCAATACAATCATTATAGTTATTCAGTTAAGCCTATATTTTAATGAACATGCTTATCTCTATTAATCCTTTCACACCATATGACATCAGGTAAGATGCATGTCATGTGAAAAGGTGAGTTAGACTCAAAAGAGGGAGGAGTAAAAATGGGTGACAGAAATAGCAATAACTTAAGGTATGCAGATGATGACATCTAACTTCCAGAAAGTAGTAATAATTTGACATGACTTCTGATGAAAGTGAAAAAAGAAAGTGCCAAAGCAAGATAACATTTGAACATCAAGAAGACAAAAATCATGACTGCAGAAAAAATACACAATCTTAACATAGACAATGATGATATTGAAATTGTTTAAGATTTTACTTAACTTGATTCAGTCATCAGTTCAAATGAAGACTGCTGCCAAGAAATCAAGTCTCTGAGACTTAGAAGGGCACTAATGGAAGAAGGGAAAAATCACCAAGAACAAAAATGTGTCATTAGAAATCAAGGCTAAGATTATCCAAAATCTTGTATTCCCAAGTATTATACCTGGATGTGAAAGCTGGACAATGAAGAAAGCTGACAATAATGTCACTGAGAACCATTCTTACCTTTAACCTCAGACTGAGCAAATAGCTGGAGAAATTCCAGAAACCACAGTCACATTCAAAGAAAATGAGATGAAGACAAGAAAAATATCCAAGTGAAGGTGTTTCTCATTCTTGCTTCTCCAGTAGGTATATAGAAACTTTGTAACATAACCATTAGCACATTTTCCCTCCCACATTGCTGGGGTTCTCATTTCCACTTTTGAAATTTACTGGGAGGAATACTGAAATGACCATATTTAGTTTAAATTAATTATCTGGGTTTGCAAATATTAGGAATTCTATAAAAAATCCCCTAAATACTGCTCACTTTATAGGTGACCTATTTCTTCTGAATCACCTTATGACTAGAATATTAATGAAAAACTATATTTCTTGAATTTTTGAATACTAAATGTCTTTCTGATGTCTTAATATATGACAAATGACTTTCTGTATATGCAATTCAGAATTCACAATATATTTTTTCATACTTCATAAAGTTGTTTATCTTATTTCTGGCACTAAGTGCTACCCTTTGTGTACGTATGCTGTGCTACATTTTCATACTCTCCATAGCACTGCGGTGACTACTAATGATTTTTTTGAAATTGTATATTTTCTATGCAATATATTATTTTATCAAGGGTTGTACCAGTTCATTCTGTGCTTTTACTGGTTGATCTTTTATCTTGTTCTGCATGTTTTCTTTAATTGCCAAAATATAATAAATTATTACTTGCTAAAAATTTTCTCTCAATATATTTTATTTCAGAATAAATTGATTTTTTTTTGCAGACTCTGTTTGTATGTTCTACCTTAATTCTTTTTCTCTTTCTTTTTTCTTTTGTAGACCCTATATATTTTTTGTTGTTTATTTTACTTTGGATAATTTCACTTAGACCTTTTTTTTTTTTTTGCATCAAAATTGACTATAAGGCTTCTCATTGATTCTCCTTTTTTTCCTCAAGGTATTGTCTTAATTACTACATATCAGCATTAATATGTGAACTAGAATTTAGTTATAATTTTTCTTTGTCAACCCTTCAAATTACTGACAATTTTATGACATTGAAAAAACTTGCTGCATTTTTTAACATTGGTTTTTAAGTTCTATATCAATAAGGTACTTCATCAAACTGTCAGAAAATGCAGTCTGGGGAGTGGAGAGCTTTTTAGCTTTAGCAATTAAATTTGAGGTGAACAAACACTTTGGCTGTACAGAACACAAATAATTAAATGTTCATGATCATTATTGCAGAAATTATCTATAAAAACATTCTTCCATAAGGCATCTATATATTTTTTATAAACTTTGTATTAGAGCACTTTTAGGTTTACAACAAAATTAAGCAGACAGCACAGAGAAGTCTCATATACTCGCTGCTCACACACATGTACAACTTCTCCCATTATCAACATCCCACTTCAGAGTGGTACATTTGTTACAACTGATGAATCTACACTGACACATCATCACCCAAGTCTATAGTTTATATTAGGTTTCACTCGGTATTGTATATTCCATATATTTTGATAAATGTATCATGACAGGTATGTACCATTATAACATAATTCAGAATACTTTTCACTGCTCTAAAAATTCCAAAGTCATCTAGGTATTTTCCTGTTATCCTCTGGGAGTTTTTAGTTTTGCATTTTACAGTTTGGTCTGTGGTTCATTTTGACTTGTTTTTGTGGAAGGTGTCAGGTTTATGGATAGACTATTTTTTGGCATGTGGGTGTCCATTTGTTCTACCATTATTTGTCAAAGAGATATCTTTACCCTCATTGTTCTGTCTTTGTTCCTTTGTTAAAGATCAGTTGACTGTATTTATGTGGGTCTATTTCTGGGATCCAAGGTATAATCTTTGCAGGCAGATTTTAGAGTGTGTTTATAATCTGGATAAACCTAGAGTTGCTCTGATTGAAAGGAATGGGTGAAGCCCCACCTGCTGAATCCTCCTTTTCTTCACCCCAGTGGCTGCTCAAATAGCAGTTAGTATTTCAAAAAAAAAAAAAACTCTTTAATAAACTACTTGATTTAAGTCGAAATGCAGATACATGACATGCACGCGCGCGCGCGCACACACACACACACACACACACACACACACACACACACACACACACATTCAATAGCCACAGGAGTCTCATGCCTGGTGGATTCCCAATCTTTCTCAATATTAATGTGAGAGAATTTAATCAACTATGTAAGATTTTCAAGCATTCATAATGTAATTTGCATAATAGCTCTTATTTACCCTCAAAAGATGGTACGCAGAGTAATGTTGTGATTATCTTTGAACAAATCTTTTTTTCAAACTTTGGGCACTCTCTTCTTAAACATTCATTTTTAATATAACAATTCAATGAAAAGGGAGAGCATCTGCTTATCTTTAGAAAGTATGAACACAATTTTCAATGCACCATTATCTTCACTATAACAGTTCTGCTGAATCTCAGAATATTATGATTAATTTAGATTAAATGAAAATCAAAAATTTGCAATCTAATGTAAACTGGTGGCTCAATATAGATAAAACTAAGGAGGCAATTGTTTTAATCAATTTAAGTCTTCTTCATATCTTATTTGGAAAGACACAGATAAGGAGTGAAGTGTTTAAGAGAGAGCCCCAGTGTCTAATTTAAACCACTATTATATGATTGATTTTACTGTGAATGGTGTAGAGACAGAAAATATCCTCAGTGGAAATATGTCAACATGTCACTTTGTCAGGATCCTAGGACATTTGTCAAAACGTTGTTGAAATGGAGTGAGGTAGGAGCAGGGTGAAGGTGTGGGGACTAAGTTCTATGTCTTCTGAAATTTGCTAAGCTATGGGAATACAGCTTTGGTTAAATAGAATCCCATGGTACTACATATTTATGTCTTTCCAAATAAAATATGAAGAAGACTTAACAAATTGATTAAAACAATTTTCTCTCTTTTCTTATCTAAAGTGAGCCACATAAAATTTAGGCTTTCTTCTTTACTGTTTAATCTATATCTTGAATATTCTGTATCTTACAGATCTAGCATTTAAGAAGCCTGGAGCAGTTGCTATTCTTATTCTAATTCTAGTCATAACTATTACAAGCAATGGCAACTGCTCTTAATATCTATCACTATCTCTTATTTAAGAGAAAAAACAAAAACAAAAAACTCAGTTTTAGAAATTTCTCTTTTTCTTATGATTCTGTGATTTCTCAGTCACTTCAGGTGACTGACTACAATGTACAAAAGCAAAATCAATGCAGATTTCATTTTCTTACTCTCTTCTTCATTTGAGGAGACCTCTAAGTTCTGAGGTTGGATAACAACTATGGTATACTTTGGTACCTGAACATCTGGACTATATTGGCATCTGGTGCTGCTCAATGTATGTAGTCTGAATGTACTTCCCCCACCCCGCCCCACAAATTCAGATGATGAATCCTAATTCCAAAGGTGATGGCATTAGAAGGTGGGGCCTTTGAGAGGCTCTGCCCTCAAGAATGGGATTAATGCTCTTATAAAACAAGATCTACAGAGGTCTGTCACCAGCTATGAACCAGGAAAGAGTTCTCACTGGAACACAACTTTGCTTGTGCCTTGATCTTGAGCTTCCAGCCTATAGAATTGTGAGAAATAATTTTTTTGTTTTTTACAAGCCACCTAGCCTATGGTATTTTGTTATAGCAGCTCAAATGTACTAAATACTAGTCTATAGCACAACCACTATACAGTTTCACAACATTCTAAAATAACTATTTACAGGCAGCTGTAGATGGTTATAACAGTAATACCTATCTTATAGTAGTGGTGTGGGTATTAACATATAGAAATTACTTAAAATAATGATTGTCATGTACAAAGTCATCTTTTTACAATCATCAACACCAACACTGTCATTATTATTTTTATTTCTACTCTTAAGTATAATAATTATTGGTCCTAAAGTTTCTGTTTCTTCCACTCTTCTCTGACAGAAATTCAGTATAACTATATGTGCTTGTGGGAGGAGCAAGAGGTAGCAGTTGGTGAAATAGACAAGAAGGGAGAAGAAAGCAAAAAGCATGCTTTAGTCTATGTAGACAAGACACATAGCTCCTAAATTTGCTTAAGAAACACAGACACACATTTGGAGAGGATTATCAAGAACTATAAAGGCTCTGACATTTTATCCTACTTGCAGGCTAACAAGTTAGCCTGTCACATACATGCCAGCAGACTCCTGAGTCAAAGATAAAGGACTTTATTCCTGAGTCAAAGATAAAGTACAGCAAGCAACAGGAGCATGATGTTCTCATGGGTTCCCGCTTGCTCTCTAAGTCCTACAGGTGGGATGAGGAGGTGAGCTGGTTTGGATATGGCACACATAGTAGGTTGTGCCACAGCTAAGGAAACCCAAGCTTAAGGGTATCATCAATCTTGTAAAAGGATTGCCAACCCTTTGTTTAATATGGGAACATTATTTTTATTATCCTAGCAAGCAAACCAATCTACCTTCTGCTCTGACACAATAAACAAAATATAGAAAGATAGTTTCTAATAAGTGGGTAATTCTTCAAGTAGTGGTATAAAAAAAAAACTAGCTTATTCTATGTCATGACGTTAATATCTTTAAGACAAGACTCCCAGTTTTGCCACAGTCATAGTCATCATTCCACCCACCTTAGAAACAATTTTAGTGAATCATATGTGGGAGAAATTATGGGCAGAACTATAAGTGACACACATCCTTTCACTCATATAGCATATGAATAAGTCATATGGTCATATGTCATATGGTCATATAATCATGTGGTCACATGTTGCTGCAAGGAAAGCTGGGAAATGTAGTCTAGTTCTGTGGTTAAGAAGAGAAACTGCTTTTGACAGCATCTCACACATTTAACTTAGAAAAGTGAGTCCTAAATTTGGGCTTTTTAAAATATATGTAGAAAAAATGTTTAAAATATATATTGAATTTTATTTTGAGTTTTGCTGAGTTTTGAGTAGATACACTATGGTATGGAATTAATTTCAAATTACTTTTCCACAATTTGAAAGTAATTTTGATGTGACACAAATACATTATTGGTTAATCCTCCACATCAGATCTAGAGATTTAGAGGATTAAAAAGATTGATTTAAAGCCAGCTCAGAAGAGTGTTTATGAATGCATGACTAAAGCACTCCATAAAGCAGCAGAAAGAACTGGGGTATTGAAATACTTGTATCTAAAGGAATTAAAATAATTTCAAGGAGCAGGAGTTTGCCTAAAGTGTTTTTTTTTTTTTTTTATGTTTAGAGAATAATAAGAGAACTTGGTTGGTTATAATAGGTCTGACTCAAATTACCCACATATGCAGAGAATAAATGGAAGAGTAAAATAATGCTTGGCGATTATCTGGGAGCCTTGGGCACATAAAGAGAAATAAAGAGTAGAATGTGATTTAGTGGATGACTTTGATCTCTGAATAATTTTTACCAGAAATTCCTCTTACCTCGTGAGAAACCAGAAAGCTTACCTGTATTGGAGGTGAAGGATAACAGTTGTTCCTATATCTTTTACTTTGAATTAAATTTAATTTTCCTTTTAATCACTTCATTTTAGTTTCTCATGTTTATAACCTCTCTCTGATAATTGCATCGTGTTCTTTGTGCATGATCTTTGCTTTCATCTTTTTCTATTTTTCAGCATTGTCTGGCCACCATTTCTCCTTGTTGCTATGTGCAGTTTCTATGGTATCCTTTGCCATTAATTTTGTTTCTCAAAATAACCTTCACTCTTTCTCTTTGAAAAGAAACATCACAGAGTGAATAAATATTCCTAATCCAAGATAATATTAGAAGATGTTAGTCTTAAAAAATAAACAGGTCTCATCAATCTTCTAAGTTATTTTGCTAAATAGTGTTGGAGATAGCTTCTTTACATATTTAGTATAAGTAAATATGCGACACGGAAATTTGAAAAAAGTTAAGGATTATATGCATAATCTTCATTTTTCTCTCTCTGTTCAAAGCCTGTTATAGCACACTGTTCCAACAACAACAAAAACAGCTACCCTTTATTTAGCAACTAGTGTTTAGAATTCAAGGCCAATCACTTCTTTCTCTTCTACACCAGGATTCTGGCTGAAGGACTATACACATGAAGATTTCTAGCCAAATGGGGATCAAGTAGCAATTTTATTAATTTTTTGCAAGCAACTAAATGCCAAATGTAAGGCTCTCTTCTAAATGCTGGAGTCAAGAACAAGATAAGGGCTTAGATCGGAGTCTGAAATGGCAACTCCTCCATCATAAGCTGACCTGCACCTTGAATATTCTTTACTCAGGTGTGCTTCAGGGAGAGCTGGGTCATAGAAGCCCAGGTGGCTACAAGGGAGAAAATTGCAAGATGGTCTAACATAGAAACTAGACCCAACCCAGATTTCCTTGTGATAGAGAGCAAGAAATCCAGGATGCTTTTACATATTTTTGATATAAGCAATAAAAATAAAGATGTTTGAGATGGACTAATTCATGTCCATGTAACTTGTAGTCCAGTGAATGTCAAGCTCTACATAATCAGATTAGTACCTCTGCTGCATTGGGGATGAGCTAATAAATATGCTTCAGGAAAGTTATGAAAGTATCTTCCTTCTTTTCTGGCCAAGGCAAGAATATGAAAAAAAAAAAAAAAGAATAAGCATTTTCCCTTGTAGTATGCTAGACATTTTTGTAATGTATTTATCAGGTGTCATTATTATTTATTTCTGCATCTGTTATTACAGCTGTGAAATAATCAAATGTGTTGGAGTAGGTGAACCCATCATTTGCCTGTTTTTTTCTCAGATCCATCCCTAACATTTCTCTACCCTTCTTTGTATCACAGAGAACTATCAAAGACTACTTCCAAAACTTCCTTGAAGTTGCGCAATAGGAAGCCCTGGTATAAAATAGGAGGACAAGAGGAGGGAGGAGCCCTGGAATTTCTCCTCCTGGCTCCGAACTTCAAGTGGATTGTGGTGCAGTGTTGGTGGCAGCATATTCTTCATGGTTCCACTTTCTTGGACAGCCCCTCTCTGTGGTCACAGCTTCTGATGGAAAGCTGTCTGGACAGCTCCATTTTCCACTGGGTGAACCCTTCTCTCTAAGTTTCCAAGCAGGCAGGCTAAAATCCTCGAGGTATATCACCTTCTTCCTTTATCCTATCAGTCCTAAGGGTAGAGGAAATTTTCTTCAGCTTGTAATTCAGGTTCTCATTCTTTGTTTGCTACTTCAGGTCTTTTTATTTGGTGACTAGCTTCAAACTGGTGTTGGCTCTAATTTTTGTGGAACTGTTTGGTGCAGGTTCTAATTTCCTTAAATGAAGACCAGAATGCTAAGCTGAAATACCTAATACTCACTTGTGAATTTTTTTTTCTAAGTCTAATGATATATTTTAGGCATTTATCAAATGATCTATTACATCAGGGATTCTGACAGACTAGAGCATTACATTACTTTTATTTTATTTGTTACAGAGTAAGTTTAAAACATTAAGAGTATTAACCTAATGGTAGAAAAGTAAACTGATTTATTTATTCAACCAATATTTTGTGTTCTTTGATTACCACTTACATGTCAGTTATCAAGTGAAAAGGACGAATATGGTCCCTGACTTCATACGGTTTAACATCTATGGGTTCCATCATTGTTTCTGGCTCTTTGTAGTATATGGGTAAGGAGTAGGGAGTTCCAAGTAGGTTTTTTCCATCAACATTTAAATTCTAGAAAAGTTGAAATATTTTTTAGTAAAAAAACTGTATACCCATCACCTAGATTCTAACTTAATTAACATGCATGATTTTTATGTTATTATATGTTTGTCCATATATTTCTGGGTCTATTGTTGCAAAATGTAATTATTTTTGTATGTACTTCAAAGTAAATTAAAGACATCTATACACTTTTCTCTAAACAAATTAGCATAAATATTATCAACTAGTTAAATATTTTTAAGATATTTTTCCTGCATATAAAATTGACGTGCAATGAAATGTATAAATCTTTCTTACACACTAGCTGAATTTTGACAATTGTATACACAGGCATACACAGGCATACCTCAGAAATATTGCAGGTTTTGTTCAGACCACTGTAATAAAGCTAGTCATAATCTTTTTGCCTGTGGAGAGTTTTGTCTTCCATTTGTTAAAAAAATATTTTTAAAAAGCAACACCTGTGAAGCACAATAAAGTAGAGCACTATAAAAGGAGGTATGCCTGTACTTCAAACTCTTATCATGATATAAAACATTTTGATCACTGCAGAACATCCCTTGATATCACATTACAGTCAATTTTAGCCTCCTATCCCTTGAGGGCATCATTTTTCTGAATTTATCTATCATAGCTGAAATTTGCTCTTTTAAGAATTTTTTAAAATATAATTATATAATATATATTTTTTGCATAAACTTTCTTTTATTTAATATATGGCTTATACAGTCATTTATGTCATTGTGTGCTTCAGTAATTTGTTAATTTTTATTGCTCTGTATTATTCCTTTGTTTAAATACTCTTCAATTTACCCATTCACCTATTAAATGACAACTGAAGTCTTTCTAGTTTTTGGCTATTATGAATAATGCTGCTATTCAAAGTATAAGTTATTAAACTTCAGAAAAAAGAACAATTGAAAAGAATGGACTATCATTCAACATTACAACTCTTGTTGTGGAATATATGCTTTATCCACTATTGAAAAAGCTGGTCATAGAGCACACGCATATTTCATTTTATAAAAAAGTACTGAGTCATTTTCCAAAAATATTATAGTATTTGCCCATCCATCAATGATATATGAAAGTTCCAGTCGTTCCACATCCCACCAAAGCTTGGTGTTATCAGTTCTTTTCATTATTGACCTTCTAATTAATATCTACTGATATTTTATTGTGATTTTACATGCATTTCCCCAATGGCTAATAATGTGGAGCACTTTTTCATGCATATTGTCTATTTGTGTATCTTCTTTTGTGAACTGTCTTTAAATCTATTTGCAAATTTTTAATGGGGTTGTTTATTTTTTTATTGTTAATTTTAGAAATTCTTTATATATCCTGGCAACTAGAATCTATGTTTTCTGAACATTTCTTTTAAACTGTTAAAGGTTTTTCTTTTTATTTTATTAACAGTACCTTTTGATGAGTGAATGGTTTTATATTTGAAGCACTCTTTAAAAACTAAACTAAATTGATTAGAGTTTAAAAAATATTTTAATGGTCACTATTTTTTTATTTAAGAAACTATGACAGTACCTGAAACATAAAGATATTCTCCATTTGGTGTTTTCTAAAAGACGTTATGAAGATAGCTTTATTTTTAGGTGTATGAATGATCTTGCTTAAATTTTTGTGTATGGTGGGAGGTAGGGAATAACTTTTTTTTCCATATGGTTACCTCGTAATTCCAGCATAAATTGTTGAAAAGATATCCCATTCTGCCTTTGAATTACTTTAGTGTCTATATTAAAATCATCTGGCCATGTTAATAGAGCTCATTTTCTGGATTCTTTATTCTTTCTATCATTCTATTTTTAAATCACATGGTCTTGATTGCTATGCTTTTGTAGTAAATAACATCATGTAGCATAAGTTTTTTTTTTTTTAACTCAGTTCTTTTTTTTCAAAGATTGATTTAGGGAATCTAAGTCTTTTTATTATTATATAAGCTTTAGAATGTCCATTTTTAAAAATCCTCTATTAGTATTATAATTGTGATTATACTGAAATTATAGATTAATTGTGGAGAAGTGACAATTTAACAATCATGTGTCTTTCAATTCATGAATATTTTACATATCTCTGCATTTATTTAGCTCCCCTTTAATTATTCTAAGCATAGAACTCCTGTACACTGTTTGTTTAATTTATAAATATTTTACATTTAAAATAATGATAAATGAAATTTAAAAAATTTTATTTTAAAAGTTTGCTGCTAGTTGACATATTACAATTAACTTTTAGATGTTAACTTTATAATTGATGATATTGCTTTAAATTCATTTCCCAGTCCTAATAGTTATTTTACTGCATTTTTATTTTGTAAATGAATGCAATCATGTCATCTACAAATACAAATTATTTTACCTTTTTTCTCAAACTTTATGAGTTTTATTTTTTCTTACATTATTGCAATTTCTAGCACCTATAGTAAAGTATTGAAAAGAGGTGATAAGAGTGAGCATCCTTATCTTGTTCCCAATTTTAAGGAAAATATATTTAAAAATTTACTTTTAAGTATGATATTGTCTATATAATTTTCATTGATGCTGTTTATCACATTAAGATGTTCCCTTCTAAAATTATAAAATTTTACTCATTATTTCTTCAAATGTTTTCCTCTGCCCCATTATAGTTTTTCTCACTTTGTTTCCATTTACACATAAGTTAGTGCTCTTTATATTATCCAACCAATATTTAACCTTATGTTCTTTATAATCCCGATAATTTTATTTTTTTAGTCTGCAAATCATATAATTTTCATTAACCTATTTCCAAGCTCACTGATTCTTTTCTTAATCAATTCAAATTCCTTTTTTTTTTTCAGATAATAAATTTTATGCCTCTTTAATCTCTTCTTGGTTATTTTTTGTGGTTTTGTTATTGTTTATTTCATTAAATTCACCTATTTTTACATCTTTTATTATAGCTTTATTAGCTGCTTTTAGGTCTTTTTTGTTATTTCTAATATCCTGGGATTAGAATCTATTGATTGTCCTTTCTTCTCTAAATCATGGTTCAATTTTTCTCTTTTTTTATAAAGCAGGTAATTTTTATTTTGTACCAGATATTATGAATGTTATGTTTTAGAAGGTATAGATTCTGTTATATTCTTCTCAAGGATATTGATGTTTTAATTTTATTAGGCAACTAACATGGCAGTATTTAAAGTAAAACTCTCCTAATCAGCAACTCAAAACTCAGTTCAGACTTTTTTTTCCAGTCTGTAATATGGCTTCTTTCAGTCTATAACATGTATGCGTGCTTTAGGTAGCAGCTAGAGATTTTTATAGTTTATTCACAGAATATGAAGATGCCAGTTCTGGATCTCTCTTTTTTAGGACCCCACAACCAATTTTCAGTGTCTGTGCCCTGTATTCTTTCAGTAGCTATTCAGGCCCAGAAAGTCATTAATTTTCTATTTGAGTTTCAGCTGCCCTAGGCAATGCTGATCATAGCCTACTTTCAAGGTCAAAAGTCATAAATGTTAGAAACTCACTCAACACTGTTCCAGTCTTCCAAATTAAAATTCACTCCATATATGCTTACTTTTTCTGCCCTGTAGCAGAATTTATTGTCTAAAGTTTATAACTTCTGTTTGTGAGATGATTAGTCTGTTAAGTACTTTGCTATCCCAGAGACAAAACTTCTATTGCAGAAATTATCTTTTCTGTGGAGTTATGTATTACTTTTTGTTTTGTATTATCTGGTAGTTATGATTACTATATTTAGTGAGACTTTAATTTGTGTCAAGCTATATCCTAGAGACCAAATTCTCAGCAGTGCATACTATATGTAATGCTTTTGCATTTAATAAAGATACATAAGAAATTTAAAAACTGTAATTACAAACCATGAAAGGTGTTGTGCTCTACAGAAATAATATATGATGTTGAAGTAGAAAATAAAGAATATTTAGGGGATGGCAAATGCTTATAGAACTTGGTCGAATATGCTAATATGGAACCCTTCCACTAATAAATCTGGTAAACAATAGTGGAAACTGTAGCCAGGATATTAAACTCATGAGCTAATATTGTATTGTTCAGAGAAGTAAAGGCTAGATACAGAATTTAACAGCAAATTATTGGTGATACTAATGTCCAAAGGATGATAAGCAATGCAATAATGGGTCCATGTGAGGCAGTAAACTGGAGGAAAAACTAGCATAAAGTTGGGACTCTTTAAGGGGTGCCCTTTTCTCAAGAAAGAGACTGGAAAAAATATATTTATTGACTCAGGGAAGTAGCATTTCCTATGAAATATTCAGACTCTGAATTTAAGCTACAATTTTAAATGGAAAGTGAATGTATACTTTATCATATACTGACATCAACCTGAAGAAGTAAATACAAAGCTTCTCTATAGAATATTTCTACAACTAGGGGTACCTAAGACTTCCAGTGTGGAGCCCAAAGTAACTTCAACTTGTAATAAAGTCACAATCTAAAAACTGGAAACAAAGCTTGAAAACAATTCAAAATGTGAGTAAGTCAGCAGACACCAAAAATGAGATTCTCAACCAAAGTAGTTTAAATAATAAGCTATTCAGAATGGATTGTGAAATATGTAAATTATTTTCCAAATTAAAGGAAAAAAAAAACTAGAAATCATCATGACAGGTGAGACTACCACAAACATAGACATTTAGGAAAAAATAAAAATTAAAAAAATAAAGATAGTAATTAATATTTTAAATTCATTGGAAACATAAATAGCAGTTTAGATATAACATGTGAATAAAAAACAGAAAATTATCTAAAATGCTAGAAAGATAAGGACATGGAAAATATATAGATGATAAGACAAAGTTTTTTTCACAGTTGTAGTAGAAAATAATTAGGGAAAAAATGGAAGAAGCAATATTTAACTATAATATATACCTCTGTGATTGTCCCAAAATTGGTGAAAATAAGGTCTATATGTTAGGAGATGAGCAGGAGTATGATTACAGACATTAATGAATAAAGGAAACTTACCTTCACAAAGAGAATAGCAACTGCAAATGGATTAAAAGAGAGTATGATATTTTCTTGCAATAGCCCAAAGGCTAGTGTGGCTAAAACTTAATGAGCAAGTATGAGAATGGCATTCGATAAAATTGAAAAAAATAGGTAGAGGAGAAATTAAGCAAATGCTCTGTAAATTCTGTTAAGGGGGTTGAACTTAATTGAAATAATGGGAATCTACTGAAGAATTTTTACTAAGGTGTAACTCATATCTTGAAAATATCTACATCTTTTAGTTTCTGAATCAGCTCTACTCAAACTCAAACTTGTTTGAAGTCTCATTGATGATATTTAAAATGTTCATAAAACCAGCCTACCACTCAATCGCATGTCTGTGTTGGCTCAAGTTTGTATATGAAGTAGAATAATGCTACCAGGGAAATGTTAACTTGTTAATAAAAATTATCATAAAATATTCGGTTACAAAAAATAAATTTAAAGTTTAACTTTGTTTAAATTTATTTTTTAAATTGTCTTCAAATGTCAGTAAATTTATTTACTTTATGAAGAAGCCTTTCTCTTCTACCCTGTCTCATAGCAATAACTATTTTTCTTGAGTTCCAAAATCTGCAATATGTATCAGAATATGCCCCCTAGCGGTATTAGCCACCCTTGTTCATATGGGATGTTTTTAGCACTGTATTACTAGTAGAGATTTTGTGTCTCAATATATTGTCACACTGTTTTAAAGCACACAATGTATGCACTAGAAATTAATATGTTATTTGTGAGTTTCTAAACTTTTCCATATTTATGATAGAGTAGTGACATTATTTTTGTATGGAGTCTCTTTATAATCATATTACCAACACATAGCAGACCAGTTTATCAAATTCTATGAATCAGTACTTTATTTTGGTTAATATAATCATCTCACTTCTCAGAGATTCTGATTTACCTATCTTGGAAGGCGAACCACAGTTTTCTTCAGAATCTTCTTCATTAGCAAAGAGTTTTATCAAGCTTTTCTTTTTGTATTTTATACTTATAAAAACAGTTTTCGTTCTTTAAAATGCACTATGTGTATCGAATGATAAGTCAGAAAGTGATATTTTCTTAGAATAGCCCAATTGTAAGATAACAGGTTGTTCTGATTTTATGTCAATACTCTCTCTCTCTCCCTCCCTTCTTCCCTTCCTCCCTTTCTTTCTTTCTCTCTCTCTCTCTCTCTCTCTCTCTCTCTCTCTCTCTCTCTCTCTCAGAATACATAAGAAGACATAAGATCCTTGAATCAGAGACAAAGAACATTTATAACTCACAGGAAAAACAGCAGCTATAACATTATTTTAGCACTGATTACTCAACTCCAGTCTTTACAGGTGACGCAATGGAGAACATATATTATCAGAACATACAGTGGCGTAGATTATTAGCAAATTCTGAACATACCTAGTCTGTTGGTGACCTAACTATTTTGCCTTCCTGGAAAAGAGAGAGAAAGAGAGAGAGAGAGAGAGAGAGAGAGAGAGAGAGAGAGAGAGAGAGAGAGAGAGAGAGAGAGAGATTGAGACCTTATTTTTACTCTGGAATGTAAACAAATGTCTCCAGGGAGAGGAAGAAGGACTTATTTTTTTACTCTGTAATATCCCTAAAGAAGGAGAGGTTAAAATGTACTGTCCTGAATCTTTCCTTAAACAATTATTCTTACTTTGTTGTAAAACTTTTGCTAAGAGGATCAGCAACATAGAGAAAAATGAGATATTTGTGGAGAAAATCTCCCAACTACAGTTTGTCTTTGTAACTAAGTGCCATCACTTGGTCCCTGCCATCTGAGTATCCCATTATCTCCATGTATTTAGGTTTCTGTTTGATGGTAGCATTCTCCATGCAATTTCTGACCTACATAGAAGAATGACAATCGAACACTTCAAGGATGCTGGGACTCCTCTCACAAATTTATCTGTCACATTTGTTATAAAAAGTACATCCTATCGACCTTCCTGGGATAACTGAGCAGGTCTTAAGCCTTTGTTCATCTTCCTCTATAGTATATCAAGACAGTTCTAAAATTTTAATTTCATTAACTGTAGGCCACATTAGGGTTCATGTTTCTGACAATCAAGCAAAATAATTGTTAGACCCTTTGTAGCAACTTTACTAAAACACTGAATCCAAAATCTGTACTTAGTGGCCCTAACCCATCTTTATGTTTTTCTCACATTACCTCACAAACTTAAAATCCATTCCCATACATATTATTCATATTTATTTATGTACATATTGAAAAGAATCAAGCAATTCTTTTTGGTTGAGGGTAGCTTTTCATTAGTCACACCTTGTATCTTACCCTTTGAGGCTGCTAAAAAATGAATCTAGTTATAGGCCCAGTTTACACTAGTTCAGTGGAGTTATAGGTCTACAAAGAGGGATGGCTGTGGTAAGTAGTGAGAAGCAACAATTGTGCTTTTCAAGGCAGCTACCTCGAAAAGGCCGTTACAAGTTTTACAGGCAAAACAAGGCTTACTTCTTTAGGCAGGAGTGGAAGATTTGCTTCTACTGGCAGAGAAGAATTCAGGAATTTGTCTTTCTCAGCTTCATCATGATATGCATATATGTTCCTGTTTAAACTTTCAGAGTTTTATTTCTTCCTAATAGATGCTCTCACATTAACACATGATAACCTGGGAGGTAGGAAATTAAATTTGCACTATAATTCCACCATTCACAAGCTAAGACTCTTTCCCTCCAGCTTTACTGAGATATAATTGACAAATAACAGTGTGTAAATTTAAATAACATGCTGATTTTTTTACACTTAAATATTGCAAAATAATTATCACCACACCATTAGCTAACACCTCCATCCCATCACATAATTTCCATTTCTTTTTTATAGTGAGAACATTTAAAACACTCCCTTGGCGACATTCAAGTATATAATACAGTATTATTAGCTGTAGTCTCCATGTTGTATATTAGATCTCTAAAATTTGTTAATCTTATAACCAGAGGTTTTTACTCTCTAACCAATATCTTTCTATTTCCTTTACCCACCCACTCCCAATTCCTGGTAACCATCACTTTATTACCCATGTCTCTGAGACTCTGACTTGTTTTGAGTAATCTCAGCCCTATGGTAACAGAAGATAGAGATTTCTTTCGAGACAACTTTAGAGGCTTCCAGGTCACATACTCAGCTTGAGCTAGGAATTTGAAGCCCTCAGATCATCCTTTCCTTTCCCCACTTTCTCCAGCATAGCCAGGAGAAAAATTATTACCCTCTTTAGTTTTACTACAATATTCTAAACAATCAGTCATGGTCATGTAGAATATCCACTTCTGTATGCATTTGATTAGGAATATCCAAATGTGAAATTTTGCCTATCTCTATTGCCACATCATGCCACGTACCCTCTTTACCACTGCAAATAGTCATTTTTCTCTATAAATAGTAGCAAATTAGAGAAGCAATTCAACAAAACACAGAACAAATTGAGAACACTCAACTGTACCACACTGTTCCTCTAGAAGCATGCCTGTTACCAAACCTGTATTAGTAAGGGTTCGACAATAGAAACAAAACAAGTTGGAGATGATGATAGATGATGATAAATAGATGATAGATGATAGAAAATAGATAGATAGATAGATAGATAGATAGATAGATAGATACATAGATAAATAGATAGATGATAGGTAGATATACAAATATATATTAAGAGATTTATAGAAATGAATTGGTTTATATAATTGTGGGACTTTTAAGGCCAGTTTATAATCAGTAGGGCTGGCTATCAGCTGGGCAGGCTGGAACTCTTTGGCAGTAACTAAAGCTGTTATCCATAGGTAGAATTCTTCTTCCTCAGGGAAGTCTCTGAACTATTTTTAGGACTGTTTAATGAATTAATTGGTGACCATCAGATTATCTAGGATGATCTCTTTTACTTAAAGTCACTGATTATGGACCATAATCACATCTACAAAATAGCTTCACAGCAATGACAAGTGTTTGATTGAGTAACTGGAGACGATAGCCCACTCAAATTAACATATGAACTATTCATTGGTTTATTATTTTGAAACTGGTAAATAGAGAAAAACCATAAGGCATTAACAGTGCTAATTCCTTAAGAATTATACCACTAGATAGGCAAATAATAGATGAGGGAAAATGTGTCTTATAAAAGTATATAAACTAATAAATGAAAAATAAATGATAGAATACAATATCATCATTTAGCAGTCCCAGGGAATTAATGGAACTAGGTACTAAACATGAATAAAAATGAGGAAAAACCAAACATTATCTGTCTCTGATGAAAGAACATACCACCATTTATTACCTTGCCAAAGAAATGAACCTGAGTCCAATCAAACCTCAATATTTAGTTGCCAGTACATTGAAATTACACAGAAAAAAAAGGCAGGTTTTGAACTCATTATGCATATAAATTCAGCCAAATCCAGACTATGGGAAATTCTTCATGTCAAATAGTCCATGCTCATCAATATACAAATTGTAAAGTAATGGAAAGAATAGATAAGAGGTTGTATATTAAAATTAATCTTAAAAGTTATATCATTTTTGATGACATAACTATAGTATCTAGATATGCACACGGGCGATAATCTAAAAACAATTTACATGATAATTTGTTCTATAGTTATATTGAATCTCAACTTCAATGTCCTACATTTTCATGACTCTCTTGGTAGAAACCAATTCTCCTATTTAGTAAATGAGATTCATGTTAATTAGGATTTTTTGCTACAGGCGTTGTTGATAATGGGAGGAAACATAAAGTGTAAGTTATTATCAGTGCTAGGAAATCTCAATTTTGTTATCTATTGTTTGAGGATGTTCAACACCTATTCTTTCTCTTTTTCTTCTAAAAACAGAATGATTCATGTTTGTGGAGCCTTGTTCCTTGTCTTCAAATGGAACTTACCCTACCACTGCCTACTCATGGTTTTGTGGCCGTTACATAGGTGTGGCAAATCAGTATTTATCAACCTTGGCTACAGTAACAGGTACAGGGAAAGAAAGGGAATTCACTTACTCAACAAATGCTTGTGACAAAATTAGACCAATCAGAGTTCTTCCAAGGACAGTAAAATGTTCCTTTCACTGACACTGATAATCCATTAGAATGTGACTGGTTCTGCCAGTTGTCTTTTCATCAACATATGAATAGAGAATTTGAACATGACAGAAACATGGCCTTGACATCACTGATTTCATAAATCCAGCAGGGTCTGAAGCCATGGACTATAGACTTTTCAGTTGTATAAACTCAGCAAGTTTTGTGGTGTTTAAATGTGGTTTTCATTACTTCTACCTAAAAGATTTTTCAATACTATTTTTACATTGAGAATCCTTGAAAGTTTCTAGAACATAAAAGAACAGGAAAACTTAAGATTATGCCTTTGCCAAAGATTATGGGACATGGATTTTATGTGGTGTGAGAGAATACAGCTGGAAGGAGATTTGAGAAAATATCTTCATATTATAGATTATTTCTCTCTATATATGTATTTGTAAAAACGTGTTGTATTTTGCAGACTTTTGCCTAGTAAGATATTTACAGTCGGTAAAATGTCTTAAGATTCTATTTTAAAACACTGAAGTGACCTATCCAAGGTTATACAATGGCAGGACCTTGCTGTGCCTCACTAAATAAATTATATTAGCTGTCAGACAGTAAAGAACATGAAATCTACTATTTTCAATGTATAGTAGACTCTATACAGAATACTACCTGCTGACACTTCAAATTATTCATTTCTTGTTCACATTAAAAATCACTTATAAAATATAGATTTTGTTGTGAATATTGTATTGAGATGCTATGTATTTAAATATTTCTGAAAATTATATTAAAAAACTTAAAAAGGACATCTTAAAATTACTAAATGGTAAAAAAAAGGTAAAATATTTTATAAGGTTATGCTAAAATTAGATCCTTTTACTTATTTTATTCTTTAGTTTATTCACCAGTCTAATTCCACAGAGATAATGCATTTAGAATTTTAAGATTTAGCACTGTAAATGATAATATTGGTCTTTAAAAGGAAAACAAAAATATTTACACTTTTAAAAATATTTCTTTAAATCTATACTACTCTTTTATATTTTAAAATAACTATAACTCAGATAAAGTAATAATAAATATTGATAAAGTATTTATTAATATGTAAAACAATGAAAATTCCAGGAGGCTTGCTTTTATAGGCACTCTAATACATGGATAATTTCCAAGAAGTGTTTTGAAGTCTGATAATTAACATCCCAGATGCCGGATTGTGTCTGCATGGGATGAGCTGAATGTGCTGTCACATCCAACAGAGTTGCCAATCTTAAACCAACTGTGACTACTCTCTGTACACTTCTCTCTCTAGGGTATTAAAAAACTCTTAATTAGCTTTTGTTTTTAAGCAGGGCTTTATTTTTCATGAAGTTACTTCATTTTGCTAAAATTATTAGATTCATATTGACCTTGACATTCCATCTATTATAGCAACTGCATATATTTACACAATATTTAAACTCAAGTTGTTAACCTGAGATAAAATCAGAGGTTCATTAAAAACACAAATAACCTGTGAATTTGTTATATGCAATTCAGAATCATGTTGAGATATGATAAATTTATCAAAAAGGCAAACCTCTCTTGATGACTTAAAAATGTTAAAAATACACGCAAATAGAAGAGAAAGTAGATATGACATTATGAAACTATATTGCTGTATAATTCTTACATAAGTTCTATGCTCCCACAATGATTAAAAAAATTTGAATTAAGAAAATTTTCTACTTATTCTTGAGAAAATTTAGAAAAAATTGCTATATGATATATCCCAAAGTACTTTTAGTTTGCAAGAGAGAAAATATTACAACAGTTAGAAATATTCAGGTATTGTTCAGAGGCTAGTCTTTTTAAATAATTTAACCTAAATACATTTTCGTTCATTGTCAATTTCAACTTACTTGAAATTTGTCACACAATAAATTTTGATTTGGGTATGTATCTTCACTTAGAGTTCAGGATCAATTAAAATGTGTCAGCAAAATTAGCTGTGTATGAAAGAGCCACTTTTCGTTTACCCTTACAGATATTAATAGTGTGTTTAACAAGTAACAATATGCATTCTCCTTTTAGCAGAGATGCTGCTTACTGATGACATTTCATTGCTTCACACGACAGGGGCTCTTATTCTATTTGGGCCTAATGACTGAGTTAACATCAATTTTTAAGAATGTATGTTATCATTATTCATTATGGTACTGATGGTTCTCTGGGAAGTAATAAAGAACAAAATGTATATTTTAAAGACCCTCATTTTCCCCCTAAATGCTTGAATTAAGCTGTAGTCTATGGTGTTCAGAGAATTGAGTTATATCCTAAAGCAATGCTTCTCTTGCGGTACATCACAACTGGAAATTGGGCTCTGATTAGCCTCTGAGTCTTCTAATACAGTCTATTGATTTCTTGCTACTGTAGCTGCCATTGGATTTTGTATGCTGGCACAAGGGTCCTGTCTTTTGCATGAGAGAATGATGAATGGTTGTCTGCAAGGCTCCAAGCACATACTTATTTCCTCTTCAATAAGGACAACCATCAATATCATTTAAATAAAGAAAAACTGAGGATCCCTGCATGCTTATGGAACAATTTGGGTTTTCTTCATATTCTTTGAGTCTAACTACTAAACTATAAGCATTTTATAAAAAGTTAGCAATCTTATTTAGTACCTTTAAATTCCTTTACTCTTATGCTGCAGAAAAAATAAACTTAATTTTAAAGGTAAAAATGCATCTTTTGTGAAAATATGTTATGAAATCAAATTCTTTTATACTTTTGATTGGCCACCTTATTGATTTTAAATGCAAACACAAGAAATAAGAAATAAATCAGTACTCTGAACCCAGTTTTTAAAAAATTCTTGTTATAAAAAATGTACAAAATCATAATCATCTGAAACTTTCTAAACTTCATGCTAAAAAAAGGTAATTTCCATGTCAACCGACACTGACTTTTTTTTTCCTAGTAAGAATACCAGATTGTCTTAGATCAAGTTCACTACAGAGTTTGAGAAAATTCAATACAAGTGATGTATTGAAGAAGTAGTCTGGGGTGACACCTTTAGGAATTGAAAAAAGCAGGCTAGGTCAGAATAAAACTAGGCAAACTATGTGGGTGCCAGTTAAGTCTAGCCTCGGGCTCATTTCTTAGGGAACCATATAGTGAGATTAGTATCACTCAATTGTCCCACCTTGAAGCAATAGACCAGCCTTTTTTATTTCACTCTTGACTGTAAGTTATTGGTCACAAGCTGCCTGGGAGGTGGCCTGGTGTATCAACTAGCACTCACAACAGCTGAGAGATGGGTGAATCAGCCCCCAAAAAAGATCTTAGCAGAGCAACTGCAGTACCTGCTGTACAGGTCAAATTTAGATTCATCGTTCTGGTCTGACTTGCTCCCACATAGACAAAGATTGAACATAGTATCTACTGCATATAAAATGGGGATCTGTTAAACAGATAGATATACACTTGACTTTCTAAAGTGAAGAGTGATATGAAATTGTATTTTTGAATGGAAATTAACTAGAAAAAAAGAGAAAATTTGTTTTTGCAACTTATGGTTGGAAATTACACTGTAATTTGCATTAATTGGATCCACATTTTTACGTTTTTGGTTTTTTTGTAATTTGAATATTCAGTAAACAAAAATATAAAATTATATGATTGCTGAGTTCCTGTTTTTATTTTTTGCTTTTCAAAAAGAAAACAAAAACAAAAACAAAACAAAACAAAAAACCTCCACAAAAAACCTCCACATTGTAGTGATTGTTGTACAAGAACAGAGAATACAAAGTGTTCCATTTTCCATTTTTCTCAATTTTATTTAAGAGATAAAAGCTAAACAGTCAAATGGCTAAAAAATAAAAGTAGTACATATGCCAGTAATCAAAATTTAGTTGCACTTTTAAAAAAAAGATCTACCAAGTTATTTATGGGAGAATGTGTTTCATGGCTTCTGAAAGTTGGAACTATCGCTCTATAATATCACAATCCTTAAATGGTACATAAATCTGGGCTTCTACACACTCAATATTATTCAGAATAAAACTGAATTACATTCTAAGGCAGAGGTGGAAAACTTTTCAAACAAAATTCAGACATAGTGTTTTAAATGCATGTATATTTATTTCGAAGTTTTTTTTTGCTTTATAATTACTTTTATTAAAAACCTAACCCAATATCTATTCTTTTCAATAACTTAAGTGTTTAATTTTGTGCTTTTCAACTATAAAGATGTTTAATTTTTTTTTTTTTGCTCAACTTCTCAAATTACTAGAGTAAGGTTTGTACATATGGCATTTTAAAATGCTATTGTGTCAAATACTGTGACTTGCTGATAACAGGATATGAAATTACTGGCTATTATAAATGATAGATTCTAGAGTGATTTCAAGTCACAACAGGTTAGTGGATGAGCTTGTGCTTTTTGATCTTTCTCCAAGTAGATGATTCCAGTGTATAAATTAATATCAATCCAGTTTTGCCTTGGCACCTTGGTATTTATTCTACACAGGAATCTCTAATATTGATTACAAGTCATATGAAGTTAGACTGATATGCTTCCTTCCATCTTCTTTCCAAAAATAAATTATGCCAGAAATTCAAGGTTAATGGAGGAAGCTCATTATAATACACCTCTTCTGGGCTTTCCTTTCACTTTAGTTAAGTGTTTGAGGAAATTAGATCTGTGAAAGCACATTATATGATATATACATACACATCCTCAGGCTGAGTCAATGTGAAATTACAAGAGCATGCTAAAGGAAAAGTTCTAGTAAGGTCTCATATAATATAATTAATTACATAATCAATTAGGTTAAAAGAGTATATAAAACATTAGTTTTATTAAAATTTAAAATAAATGCATACAGATACACTAAACAATTCTGAGAGTGTAAACAAAATGTTAAGATTGGATATCTGGGAATGTAGATGTACGAGTAATTTTATCTTCACCATATTCTTCGGATGTTTTTAAAGAATGTTTTTTTTTTAAGAAAAGAGTGTCAATTTAAAGTTTTAAAAACTCCCACAAATTGTATAAAACATGTCTCTAGTTTACTAAGTACTCATGTAGTTACTACCCCTCTAAATGGTACCTTTTTTATATAAATGATGTATGCCCAGCAAAATTTGTACTACTTCTGTACGAGTAAAGTGCTTTCCACAGAGTCTTTTGTTTTTAAATGTAGTAAATGTAAAACTCTATAGAAGATATTTTCCACATTATTAGCCTAAAATAAAATGAGAAATTATTGACTGCCCACACTTATGTCTTAAAGCAATTCCCCCTCTTTCATTACATATAGCAATCTAGAAAAACAAAAACCTGATAAAGCCTTTAGCTGAAACTAATAAAAACAGCCCCATTATGGAGCCTACAGTGCTCAGTAAGATGACCTTTCCTTAGCAGAAAGAGCAACAATCTTTAAGAGTATTTGAACTACTTTTTTAAATTTATAGACACACATCTTTAATTATTAACTCCTGAATTTTTCATGTGTTCTTTGCAAAATTATAAGAGATTATTGTTTTACAAGAAATACTTTTATTGCCCATAGAAATTTTTTTCTATGTATCTATCTTTCAGAATTTAAGCACACTTAATAACATTACATTCATGAAGTCAAAAGAAATCTTGGTACTAGTTGTTTATAGAGAAGAAAACATAGCCTGCCGATTGTTAATGGCAGGGAATGTTACTAAAAGAGATGATTTCATCTTGAAACACAGAAAAGAAGAAATCCATCTAAGAGAAAAGTAATAAAATTTCCCAGCATGCTCTCAAAAAGAACACTAACTGACATGATTAGCCCTTATCCAAAGGAAGGGTTATAATAATCTCAGTTTCATCTTCTATCTATCTATCTATCTATCTATCTATCTATCTATCTATCTATCTATCTATCTATCTATCTATTTATAGCAAACTATTGCCAGATGAGGAAAAAGAACAGCTCAATGATAGCTAGACACAAAAAACTTACAACATGTCATCAGGAGTTGCTTCCAGATCTTTGGAGAATAGATCTTGGCAGTAGAGAAAGACTACCTAGTTTTACTTTTCTTAGAAATGAAATCAGATAAAGCCAATAAAAGGGGAAGGGGTGGTGAAATAAAAAAAAATGCCTCCTAATTAATCAAAAACTCTTTTGATTTTTCTGAAGATACAAATATTAGGTAACTTCTTGTAGTTTAAAACTTTTCCTGCTCTTAGTTTCTTTGCTCCATCCCCATCCCAAACCCTGAATATAGTTGGCTATCTGACAAATGCACACAGTACTTTTAGATGCCAAATACCTAGAAGCACATGTCAGGCATGATTATCAACAGCTTGTGCTACATGCCAATTTATTTCACAGGAGCTCTGGTATATGTATATGTTAGTCAGAGGTACCAGCAAACCATGTGAAGCACCCAAATAGCAGGAGAGCCCGTCTCAGATCTAATCACACGTTACAGTACATGGCTTTGCTTTTTGTTTATATACCTTGTATTTCATAAATAGGTTTATATTTACCTAAGAAAAAAATAAAAGATAAAAGACTAGGTCTGATTATATATTATTTTGAGACTAATTCCAAGAAATTTACTAAAACTGAAAATTTGTTTCCAAAACCGTAATTTCTAGACAGTCAAATAGCCAAAAAATCAGCTTGTTATTTGTTCACTTATTGAAAAACAGATAAGAAACATCTCTACCCATCTTTTAATGATTTAATGACTTAATGATCTAATATTTAATTGCATACTCAGTGCCTTCCTACCTAAACATAAGCCATTTTTTACACAACTACAAAAATATGAAAAACCCTCTTCTAGATTAACTGCTTCTTTTAATGGATATGTAATTTATGAACTACTACCTTCTTCATGAAATTTTTAAAAAATTGGATAACATTATAAATGTTTTCCTATCACCACCTACTCTAGCTTTCAAAACTCATATTTCATGTTTTTCTAAATTTGCAAATTATGTGGATATAATGGGTTTCACTTTATGAATTTACCTTTATGACAGTTAAACATCTGAGTTATCAACATATCTGTAAATCTTCACTTATTAGAATTTCTATTTTTATGCAAAGTCTAAAATCAAGGTGGTTGAAATGGAAATAAACTACTTGATTTTTTGGGAAATATTTACCACACATCTTTACTCATTTTACTTGAACATCTTGAAACCTAATAAAGAATTGCTAAATTTAAATGCATCAGAGAAAGTAGAGTAAATCAAAGCAAAAGCTATCAACCAGTCAATTATCAAACTATCTCTCTCTTACCTTATTTTTATTGCACTTTATTCTACCAATTTAAATTTCTCTGTTCACATTCATGTAGCTAAATGTCAGTTATTTACTTAACTTATATTAGCTTCAAATTCTTCACCCATTAAGTGGAATACATGGTAGTATTGTTGAAAGACTAAATTAGATGGATATGTGAAGTAGCAAGCACATTGTAAACTTTAAGAAATGCTAGTCCACATTTTTTATTTCTCCTCTTTTTCATATCAACTTCTCCATCCCTGAAACACAGCTCTAGATGCAGTGTTATAATATGTATGGTTTTTTAAGTCTAGGTTTGTTTACTCATCTGCAGATTTATTTTCCTGATTATCAATTAGTAAATGCAGCTACTGTTTAATAGACAGTCATACTTAGTAAAGAAATTTTGTTTTAAAAGATTTGTGTTTGTTAATTGATATAATTTAACGTTATTCTTATATATGTAATTCAGTATTCTGGTGGATTTTGTATTTGTTTTTTGTTTATTTTCTTGGTGTCCTACTTACTTTGTGACTAACTGCAAACAACCAGACAAGCTTTGTCTCCATATAATAAACTTCAAATAATCCTCTCTCTATGGTTTGAAAGTTCTTAGCACCTGTGGGAAGTGACATACTGAACAGTTAATAGATTAAGTTTTTACTCTTTATTTAGATGATGTTAAAGGTGACTGTAAGGAAAATTGAGCTATTTAAACTGTTGTGCAACTATAAAAGACAACCCATAATTCAAAGATTAGGACTACGTATTCTTTTCTTAAACAAAAGTCAAATCTAAATGAGGTCATATCAGTTGATTAAAAGAAAGACAATAATAATATAATTTTAGCTCTCTTTTAGTGTCACATTTTCAAGATAAATGGAATGGGGGCATAAAAATGGGTTCATAAGTATTAGCCATGTGAATCTGGAAAATTTATTGAAACTCCTTGACTTGAGGTTTTGATTCTGCAGTTTGGGATAAAAATATCATGTTGGTTTTATGATTATTAAATAAAATGACATTTAAGTACTTATAAAATTATCAGTATGCAACAAATGTTAAAGTCATTAGGGGAAAAATACAAAATAACACAAAGAAATAATCTAGTATTATAAAATTAAATATGTGGGTATATGATTATCTGACACTAAAAATTGTTTCAGGAAATGTCTGCCAAAATTTCCATCTGTTTGTCTATTTCTGGTTTTAAATTTAAAAAAAATAGCCAGAAATTTTAAAAAGTGATTTTCATTGAATATGGGCTGTATATAATGTATACATAATATTGCATGATTTTCCATGGAAAATGACAAAAATTTATCTGTTGAGATCCCAAGAAAAGTGTTGCACTGGAATGTAAGGTATACTCTTCTCTGACTGTATAAATCTAAAATATTAATTATTATATGAATCTATAACAATTATAAGATGCATTAAATTTAACTTTATGAATTATAATGGGACATTATTCTATATAATCCTTTGTGTTCTATTTATGTCATGTTAATGATTGAAACCTAAAAATATATCAAAAAGTCTTTATTAGTCTAAATATCAGCAGTTGCTTATCAGGCGGGCATGTGTTGTATTCTGAAAACTATAAATAGAAATAGTAATTGGAAAGCTAATAACTGAACAAAAATGTTAAAACTCGTGTGTTGGGAAAAAAAATTTCATCTCACAGTTGCAGATGTGAATTTATCCTTTTTTAAATTTGATATTGAATACAGCAAAAGAAAAAATTAAGAAAACAAATTTTAAATGACATTCAACAACTTCATATTAACCTTTCTGAAATCATGGAAAGTTACTTTTTATCACTTTATTCAACCAGAGAGTGTTTATTTTGTTATATCACAGCAACATAAAATTGCTAAAGGTATATATAAAAAAACAATGATTATTTCTAGAACTATTTTGGATTTTTAGAGCATCATAATTATTGAAATATTTTCACGTTATATTTCATCTCTCAGACTACAGTGAAACTATAAGCTTCTATAAGCCAGAAATAATAAATTATACTATTTACATACCACCTATTTTCAACCACATCCTAGTTTCTAGCTTACTACTAAATCATCATTGTGCTGTCTTTCCTTTTTAAACT
This sequence comes from Macroglossus sobrinus, assembly GCA_004027375.1. Taxonomy (NCBI): domain Eukaryota; kingdom Metazoa; phylum Chordata; class Mammalia; order Chiroptera; family Pteropodidae; genus Macroglossus; species Macroglossus sobrinus. Next base: position 268,738 of record PVKZ01000607.1, on the reverse strand, counting down.
ATCAGATGTTACATCAGTTAACTGTACCTATTACTTCATATGGAATTTGACCAACTACATTATACTGATGACAAGAGACAAATTTAGTAACCTTGGAGGCCCCATTCCTCCTCTTTTGATAATGAGCAAGAAGGCAAGAAGCCCTTCAGTAGGTCTAGGGCAGCTCACTGAAGAATTGGCTGATGAAAGATGCTGAGCTCTGGAGGCTCAGTCTTTTTATCAAGACATTTTCCTTGACAAGAGAGTTCTTGTTCTTCCACCTTTGTTCTGATGTTTTCTTCTTGCTGTTTCCTTTAATAGGAGGTCTAAGTCTCTTCTGGCCTGAGAACTCATGGGTATCATGTTCTCTGGTATTTCTCTGCTCATAATTTCTCCCTCAATAAACCCTATTTACATTTACACTAACTACATCAGGCTAACTAACCACATCAGGCTACCTATATCTACATATAGGTTGATATATGCATTTGTGCCTTGTTTTCATGACAAAGGATGTAGAGGCTTATTACTATGAGTTTAATATGAAAGAACAGCTCACATCACTTAAATGGTAATGAAAAAAAGCGACAAAATGTTAAATGTAAAATACTGCATGTAAGTCTTTTTTTTCCCAGAGATTTCAGGATAGGGAGGGACGATAAGGTGAAATAAAAGATATCTTAAGAAGTTTTTTCAAAATATTACAATCCTATTTTATTGAGAATGTATAAAAAGCTCTTTTGTAATCAATTGGATCAATATTTTTAAATTAGAAGGGTAACACTGAAAATTTAAACAAAAGTAAACTCTCAAAATTCAAAGCATATATATATATATATATATATATGCTTCTTTAGCAATTTTATGGTGCGGTTGTATGACAAAATAAATACTCTCTGGAAGAATAAAGTTATAAAAACTATCCATTATTTTAGATTACATTACAGACTGTTTTAGCTGGGAATTTGAGAGACTATATGAGCTGTTTGCTGAATCTCTTTCAAAAGGAATGATTAAATCCAAATTCCTTAGTAGGACATTCAAAGGCCTCTCAGAGATCATTCAAAATTATGATCCCATGGTCACTCCTATTACTGCTGTTCAGGAGAATTACATTAGATTACACAAAATATGCTCTATTATTCATTATCGTTATGCTTTTTTTTTTTTTCAAGCTTTTCTTTCTTTCTTTCAAGAATGTCGTGTTTCTTTTTCCTGTGTATTCCTTTCTCTGTCTGTACATGGTCTGCCTGTCATCCAAGGCCCAGTGCAAAAGCTGATTCTTCTCTAAAGTTTCCATTGACCTCTTCTGAGCCATCACTGCACTTCACATGCCTGGTACAGAATTTCTCATATTCTACCTTCTACAACAGATGACAAGACCTATGTTTTATTCCTCTTACTTGATTGAAGGTATTTTGATGGCATATATCATGTATCTCACAATACTGACCTCGCTCCCTTAAATGTAGTGATTCTCAAGTCATGCTGATTCACTTAAATGTGCTTAATTATTAGGTGGCAGAGAAGGTTGAGTGATTCATTATGATTATAAAATTTTAAGTGAAATAGAAGTGATAAATTGGAATATTATAATTATATTCAATACATGGGACTGACTTTATCTACTTCTTTTATTTTGGTAGGAATTTTTTTTTAAAAAGTGGAAACAAAAAATATTCTATTGTTTTATTAAAAACAACACTATTATTTTTACTGTGGATAATTAGAATATCACAAATAAATAAAATTTAAAAAATTGTCCTTGAATCTAATTCTAATCTCTCCTAGAACTTTCATGATTTTGTATTTCTTTCACTTCATCTTTCTCAGTCTCACCTAATGAAAAAAATCAAATAAACACAATCATTTTCACGAGAGTGGCAATTTTAGAGTCAATAAATTTTAATTGTATGGTAGACATTTAGTGTGATAGTTAGGTATAAAAGATGGAGCAGAACAGGTCTTGCCCTGTCCCTCCACTGATTTACTCTATAATCCTGGTCAAGTTACTTATCTTGGCTGAACTTCAGTTTGCTCATTAATAAAATGTGGCAAAATGACCCCATAGGGTCATTGAGGATGAAAAGAGAGTGTAAGTGTTTAATATATGTAATCTATTTATATTGTTTATTCTTTGTTCTTAATAGGCTTTCCTAGCTATAAAGATCACTCACCCAAAAAATAAATATTGGCATAGCCAAATTCTGACTTTCTCTATCTATAGTGAATCTTTTAACCCAATTATGTTTCAGGCAGATGAGCATATTGTTAGCTTTGCAACACTCTCTTCAATGGAAAATTTATTTATAAAATCAGAAAGTTTCCTTTTGGGAAACAAAATGAAAAACATTGGCAATAGTGTTTAAGGTATACTTTCTGCCAATATCCATTGATTCTTATTCTATTTTCTAGGAATGAATGATTTTCAAACTGGTCAGGAAAGTACACTAAAACACTGAGAAACATATTCTCTAGTTCTATTATTTAAGTAAGAGTTTTCCTACAATGTATTCCAGAAATAAAATAATTAGTCATATTCTTGTCTATAATCTAGGGGATAATGCATGTTATTTAGCATAGAGGTAATGGCAGTCTGAAGCTTTTTAATTGTATATAAAATGCTGACATACAAATTCTGTTACTTAATGCATATCATTAGATAGATCTGTGTTTGAATTGCTTGAAGGTTTCTTCATATATCTTGAGAAAATAATTAATGACACAATATATAATTTATTAAAGAATTGTCTTGAGAACTAATAATCATTTTTATATGCATGTATATTTGGTAAATTATGCTCAGACGAAAGCAATTATTAAACAGAAAAAATAATTGTTTTTTCTTAGGATTATGATGTAATTTAAGTGATCGCCAATCAATTGTTTTATATGTTTGTCTCTTTGCCTAAAGTATATAATTTAAAGGTTTTGTGTACAGAAAAAGTGTTTTCCAGAAATATTTTATTTTTTAAATATTCTTATTAATTTAAGAATATTTGTTTTGTCCTGTGTACTACAGAATAGACACATTTTCTGCTGTCTTTGAATCCAAGAGGAAATTTTCGAAAGTTAAAGATAATCATGTTCTCTCATGTATGTGTTCTCTCTCTCACACACACTCTTGTTTTCTCCCTCTACCTCTTACTCTCTCCATATATCTCACTAATGCCTTTAAATCATCAAAACACTCTGAAACAAAGAAAACGAGACGCTCTTTTAAGTTAGGGATACTATGATTGACTAGACCTAGGAAAAAGAGAACATAATTTTCTGAACCTACAATCAAATTTAATCAGGATCTTTCTATTAATAGATTGATCTAAGAAACTTTATTACTATCAAGATACAGAAATGAAGCATCAAATCACAGACAAGGCAGTATTTCTTTTTAAAGGAACTTAGCCTTAACTCAGAGCCAAATTTTTAAAGTCCTTTTTAAAGATTATTTTCTAAAGAAAAATTTCAATTGTTTGAAGTATATATATTTCAAAAAATTAATACTTTATAATTTTTTTCTTTAAAATAAGATCATGTTTTACTTTGGCAAAATAAATACAAAGATCAGTATTCCATATGACTTGTCAGAGCAATGGAAAATGGACTAAAATCTGCTCCATTGCTAACATTTGATCTAGAACAATAACTTACATTTTAATTCCCAACTCATTTGAATGTCATAGTACATTTTTAAAAAAATACAAATCCTGAGGTTAAGGTCTCATTATAAAATTTTTCATGCTGTGTTATTTAAAATATCAGATAACTTTTTCCTTTTCAACAACGATGAATTCCTTTTACAAATGGCTTAAATTAAAAGAATTTCTAGGTAGCTTATGAAATAACACTCAGACAAATCATAAATTTTACTAATTGCCAAACTATTATATAGACATTAGATAGAATTGAATACATTTATACAATCATGCTTTTAATACATTTTTTTTATTAAGAAGCATCTTATATAATTCTACAAATGTATAAGCAATATATACTTTGTTAACATAAACTATATTGTTTCTGGAACAAAGCAGTGTAGATTAATGTGTGTGTGTGTGTGTGTGTGTGTGTGTGTGTGTGTTTTCTGTCTTCCTTAGGAAAATAAAAGCACTTGAAAAAAGGCATTTTTGAAAAATGAGATTTGGGATAAAACATTTTTTTTCCCAAGGATATACAAGAAAAAAGGATAAACTTTTATAGAATTTTATTCCAAATAAATCTTTGGTAAAATGAATTTCTTATTGAATAGTTAGCTCATATTCTAGAAAAAAGAGGGAAAGATACAGTGTGAATAGCTGCCTATTTGTAATGCATTTTCCAAATATTTTAAGGGTATATTTCTATCTCAAAAGTTGGTTGAAATTATATGCTTTTAATCAGTAAAGAGTTGTTATAAACATGACTTTTTCAACCAATTAAAATGTCATGAAGAATTCTTATCCTCTGTTACTGGTATCCAGTTACTTATGTAAAATAGTAAAATGTCTCCCATAAAGTAGAAGAGGAAATCAGATAAGATCATTCCCACCACCATTTAGAATTTTATCAACACTTTTAGCAAAGCTGTCATTATTATTCTGTCTAAGAAATGGCATTCTTCAATCTATTTTGTAAATGGATCTTTATAGAGTTATCAAATTTCTCTCAGCTTAGAAACTTTTTTTTGTATTTAATAAATATATTGTCTTACCAGACTAAAGGCTCTAACAAAGTATCTTCTTTTTTTTTCTCTATGCATATAAAATGGTGATGCTCAACTAAGAAATATTTTACAAGTTCTGAGGGACTTTCTGACCAGCCAATTCTCAGGAATAAGACCGATTCTGGAAGACCCTCAAAACAGAATTTTTGCAGAACAATCTTTTCTGAGAAGATCATTAATTTCTAAGCTGGATAAAAAGAAAGACTAAATAGTATATCTCAATCCTTTAGTCAGAGGCTTACATATGCCATTTCAAAATAGGCATGAAGACTCAAGGAAATCTCATGATTGTCAAAGTATAATTTTCAAAAATTTTAAAATGTGACTTTCATACAACTATAATTTGAATATTAAAGATTTAAAAACTTGTATTAGTTTTCTCTCATTGCTGTAATTGATTACAATGAATTTAGTGACTTAAGGCAATGAAAATTAATGATTTTACACTTCTGTAAGACAGAAGTCCAGAGTGAGTCTCACTGGAGATGAGAAGCTAGCTGGATTTTGTTCTTTCTGAAGACTCTAGAAAAGAATCTTTTTCCTTCTCATTTGGATTGTTGGCAGAATTGAGTTTCCTGTGGTTGCAGGACTGAGGTTCCTATTTTTTATTGTTGCTGCTATTGTTGGCTGTCAGGTGGGGGCCACCCTTAGTACTAAGAGGTCTCTCTTTTTAACTTGCTCAAGCACCTTCATCTCAGAGCCAGCAATCTAGCATTGAGTACTTTTCACTGAAATGTGTTTCTCTATCATGTTTTGTTTCAAAACTCTCTCTGACCTTAACCAGGCACAATTCTCTGCTTTTAAGGACTCCAGCTAGATAATCCAGGATAGTCTTCTACCACAAATTCCATAACTTTAAACATGTCAGTAAGGTTTCTTTTGCCATGTAAATTAATATATTCACAAATTACAGGGATTAGAGTGTGAACATTATCTGGGGGCCCTATTTCTCCCTATTCATTTATTTGTACCTTTTAACCCCCTTCATCCATTTCATTCCCCCAATCCTTGACTCTTGAAACCACCAATTTGTTCTATGTATCTATAAGCTTATGTGTATGTGTGTATGTTTGAAGATTCCACATATAGGTTAGATATCTGCCTGATTTATTTTACTTAGTATAATATTGCCCTCAAGGTCAATCCATGCTATCACAAAATGCAAGATTTCATTCTGTCTTATGGCTGAATAAAATTTCATTGTATATATGTACCACACTTTCTTTTCTCTTCTTTCTTTTTGAACTCTAATGAGTTTATTTGAACCAAACTGATGATAATTGCTGAGAAGCAAAATCTCAACAGATTAAGAAAATACTCCCTATGTACCACATTTTCTTTAACCATTCATCTGTTGCTGGACACTCAGGTTGCTCTCATATCTTGGCTTTTTTAAATAATGCTGCAGTGAACATGGGCATGCATATATCTTTTAGAGTTAGTGTTTTTGTTTTATTCAGAGAAATACCCAAAAGTGGAATTGCTAGATAATATGATAGTTCTATTTTTAACTTTTGAGAAATCTCCATACTGTTTTACATAGTAAATTTATTAATTTACATTTCCACCAACAGTGCACTCCCACTTGCCAACACTTAAATTTCTTGTCTTATTGATGATAGCCATTCTAACAGTTATAAGGAGATATCTCATTTCAGTTTTGACTTGCATTTCTCTGATGACTAGTGACTTTGAGCATCTTTTCACTTATTAATAAATTAAATAGCACAATTCTAAAGCAGATAGAGAAGACAAAATCTGTGAGAAAGAAGAATGCTGAAACAAATGTGCACAAAACAGGTTAATATATTATAGGTCAATAAAACTGTAAGATTTGAATTTATCTTTTTTGGTACATAAAATTTATTTAAATTTTTAATAAATGGAAATTATGTGTTACTTGTCAAGAGTTCATAAATTAGTACAAAATCTTGTAAAATATAGGCATCATCAAGAGTAGATGGGTAAAAGAAAACTATTTCTTAGAGTCAAACTTTATCAGGCATATAGGATTTTTTGAAAATTATTTCCAAGTTTGTTTTTTTTCTCTTAACAGAGTGACTGTAAAAATTAATATCCCATATTACAGATAGGATGTAAAACAGGAAAATAATTGTCCAAGTTAACTGTAGCCTATTTAATAAATTATCTAGACTAAAAATAGATATGTATTATATGCGCAACCTTATTATATATGTTAATGATATGTATTTTACAATATGTATTTTAACATGTACATATATACATGTATTGTAGGGATATTTGCTTATCTGTACATTGATGGTAAATATATTTAGATCTTTTATATACTAAGGACTCTTCAAATAAAAAAGAAACAAAGTTACTACATGCAATTACAGAAAATGCCTTTCTTTTAAAAAAACATTTTAATATGATCACTCTAATTTTTTGAAATATCATTCTAACACATATTTATTGAAGTTCTAATATAAAATATGAATTATAGCAGAAACTATAGATATCAAAAAAAGAGTCACATATGGTCTTAGGGCTCAAAAGACATGTAGTCCTTTGGTTGAGATGAATAAATAACCAGATAACTCTGATATAATCTAAAAATTGCTCAATAGAGGGATATAGAAAATGTTTTAGAAATGCAAATACGTAATTAAATAATCTTTCTTGGGAGAGAATTTTAGGAGATACTGAAAAAATGAAAATACACTTGATTTCAATTATGAAAGATAAGTATGGATGAGACATATTAACAAGAAGTGTTAGCTATCCGGAAAGAGAGAAAGTGAGAATCTGATGTGATGCCAGTGGAGCGCCTATGCTGGGTGGTGAGTGGGATGAGGCAGGAAAGGTAAGCCAGAGTCATCTACCTACTTTTGTGGCTGGGTAGACGGAACTAAACAAATATCAGTTGTTTTCTTATTTACTGTGTCTTTGACAAGGTACATTTTAAATGTTGAATAAATTGTATAAAATTATCTGCCTCAGAGTATTGTCACAGTACTGAGCCACTTTAAATATTAAGCTTTTATCGTTTCTCACATACCATACTAAAGTGCAGATTTTTTTTTTCTATAAGTAACAGCAATTCATCAGAAATTTTTTAAAGATCACGATTATAGCAGAGTAGAATATGATATGCAATGGTAAGAGATCGAATGCAAAAAGGCCATACCCGTAGTCCAAGTTACACAGAATGAGGCTGAAAATAAGATGGTAGGGATGGAAAGGAGGAAGTTGTTGCCAGAGGAGCTTAAATGTACAGAGCTGGCTAGAATGGTATCAAGGTTTCTGGTTGATAATAGGACCTAGGAGTGAAGGAGAAATCAAATATAATCATAAGGTTTCTGATTGTGTTAGTGATATTATTAAAGAGAATGGGTAGAATGAGGAGAAGCAAGCATATCAATAGGTAAAAAATGAATTAGGTTTTAAAATATTTGTTAGGAATAAATTTACAAAATAAATTGCTTTCTCTAGTTATCATCTTAAGAAATTTCATGTTCCCTTTTCTAATAAATAGAAATTGTCCAATGGCAAACTAGAAAGAGACTTATTTATAAAATATAAGCTAATCCAAAGACATAGATTGTATAGCTCCATGAAGTTGTGATGTTTTGCTGCATTTTCATTTTTTACTAACTTTTGCAGTCTTAAAAGCCTTTCCTTGTAATCTCAGGTTTGCATTTTCTACCTCTGTTGGCAACACTCCTTGAAGACTGTCTGACATGGACCAACATAGCTGGAAAAGAGGAAATTTGTCTTCTATTTACTTTTAAATCTCCCCACAGTGCTTTAGTGCTCTGGTCACAGTAAGTGTTCAACACATATTATAGAATAAAATCATACCATAATCTTTAAATGCAAACATTTCTTAGACTTGGGTTGCTAATTAAGTTCATTAATTTCCAATTTGGTTGAGAAGAGCAAATTCAAGAGACTCTTAATGTTCACAAGGACCTTGAGGAATTCCATTTAAAGATTATAATCCAAAAAAAAGTAAATAAAAAAGATTATAAATAATTCTGTCTCCAACATAAAACACAAAATATGAAGCAGGAGGCCTGATTTAACCTTCCAGCTCATTTGAGTCAGTGGACTATAACTAATTAAGAGGGTGTGCTTTCAGGAGACCTGGACCCAGCTTGGGCGTGGGGTATAACCAACAGCCACCTGGTCCCAGGCAACAGAGCTAGTGGAGAGTGAAAAAAACATTTTCTTCCCTGAGGTCTGACTGAGACATGCTGTGCTAATCACATTTTGTTTGTACCCAGCTTACCCAGTCTTCTTCCTCTGTCATCATTCTTCCAATTACAGCGTCCTGGTAAGATTTTTCTCTGCATAGCCTGACTAGTCAGTTCATTTGCAATATGTGGCAAAGAGAAAGTCAGTGAACGGTTCTCATTATCATCAGCAGCAGTTGTGTGTCTTACTGAAAATATCCATAGCACATTATTAGGAACACAAGGGAAAAGGAGAGAAAGACAATACTAAAAGCCCTAGGTAATCCATGCAAAAGGTAATAAAGAGAAAAGTTTCTTACCTAAGGATCTGGTGCCAGGTCTCTATGCTGAAAAGTATTATAAGTGTTCTGAAATACCTCCTACTAATTCTTAATCATTAGGCTAATTTTCTTTTCAGGAAGCTCTAAAGCAACTGGAAAACTAATTTTCATTTTATACAGATCTTTTTATTTTTAAGTAAGTCATTTCAATAGGAATCAGTTATAAAGGACTAACTTTTAAGTCAGGGTTGAGAAGCACCTAATAGTGGAGGAAAAGTCAGGAAGAACTCCTGAGTAAATGAATAAACCATTCATAATGTTACCAAAAGGGCATTTGAAAAGTAGGTAGAACATAATGTATATATTAAAGAATAATATTATCTTGTCTGTAAGTTAAATTAGATCTTTCTCATCTAAAGTTAAGAAAAATAGTTTTGCTCATTAATATTGAACAATGTAATGATCAGAACTAATAAAGCAAAAAATAGAAATTTTAATATTATAATTAAATATATATTATTAAGTTTTATTAAATATATAATTACATAATGTTTTAATAAATATTTATTTGTACTACAAAACGTAGCATCTAGAATTGTGCAAGCCAATGCCTCATTTAGTCTCCTAATGTAGCAAAATATGAAGGGCTTGGCAGCATAAGGGGCATGTAAGAATCTGGCCAAAATGGATATGACTTTTACTATTATTTCCCCATCACAATTTCTTCTTTCTGTCACTCAGTGTGAGAAATCAACATATATAATAAAGTTCTAAGACAGTAACTTTAATATTTCCAAACTTCACCAAATGAATCTTATTTCATTAAATAATAAAACTGATATAGATATATTGAATAAAAAGTTTTCATACTTTTCATTCAGTTTAAACTTTCTTATATATTAATGTTTCATTACGTCTACAACTACATTAATTTTACTTATATTTTCAGCAATGTGAGTCAAGATCCAGAATTGATTTTTTTTAGAAGAAGCCTTTAAATCTAAGACCAGAAGTGAAGCAGAGCACAAAAACAGCTTCAATAATCACCAGTTGCCCATACCTACCCTCCCTGGAAGAATTCTGCAAGTCAAGTGTTGTCCCAGCATTTCAGAATCCATGAAGGCATGTGGGGTGAATAGATGCAGTAATGTCCTGACTTGCTCGGGCTTCCCTGTTCTCAGGCTCTTTGGAAGTCCTTCTTGCACCCTCGCCCTGGGCTTAGAGCTGTGATTTCATTTTGTCCATGGGAACAGTAAAAAAAAAGGTTGCAAACAGACTTAAAAAGTGCTTGTAAATAGGAGCTTGCCCTGTTGCTGGCCTTGGAACCCTATCACCTTGTGAACGAGCTCCAGAGAATCTCCTGAATGATGGATGACAAGTCACCTGGAGAGAAGTCTCCTGAATGATGACAAGTCACCTGGAGAGAAGTCCCAGTTGTTCCTGTGATCTCATCTGAGGCCATTACCTAGCCATTGCAGACCTACCTGAATTATTAAAGCTGAGATTAGACAGCTCCAGACCAGATCAAACTGAAACAACCACACTGCTGAGATCAACCCAAATTTCTGACCTGCAGATTTATAAGCTAAACAAATGTGTGTGTGAAGGCCAGTACTGTGATTTCCAAATGGCAATAGCTAACTGAGGCAGATAGGATGCCAAATTGGAGTTTCCTGCATAAACCTGGTTTTCTGATTATAATAAGGCTTATGATGGTAGTAACAATAATGAAATAATAAAATACCCCATCACCTCAAGAACGAACTCCCATATCTTACTTAGCATATCAAGTAAGATTCTCCATGATCTAAACTCTGCCTAGTTTATTTTACTAATTTTTGACAATCCTTCATTTTTTACCTAATTTCAAGAATAAAAATTAATATTTATCAACACAGAATTAAAAGTTTGTCTATAAATAACAGCGTCAGACTTCTGTACTTCACTAAATTCATTCTTGAATATATGTCTCTAAGAAAAACTTCAGTCAACTGATACATGAATTAAAATAAAAAATATAAGAATGGGAAAGCTTTAGTATAGAACAAATAATCAGGAAAATTAAAAGATTATGTGATAATCAAATATAATGTAATGTAAGAATTTGATGCATACGTCAAATTATCTATGTATATACACACACAAACACACATACATATGTATATGTAACAGAAATCAAATTACTATTAACATTGTGGGGAGTAAGAAGTCAGAGAAAGGAATGTGAACATTTTTTATAGATTTAAAAATTAGCTGTATTAACATAAATACTTAGAAAAAAATCAGCTAAATTAATGATTTGAAAAATGATGAAATGTAACTATAAGCAAAATTAAAAGCTGGGTAAAACTAAAATTGGAAGAAATAAAATTTTGAAAGCAAACAGAGAAAAAAGACAAAATTCCTAAAAAGAGGTGAAAGAAATTTAGACTGATTGTGGGCGCTACAGAAAATACAAGTAAGCTAGATAAGAGTGGCAAATATGTTCAAATTGATGGTTCAAGGTAATTGTCAGGTAGAAATAGAACACCCAAAGATATTTCAAGTACAAGGGATAAGTAGAAATTTAAATAATGGGACTACATCAAACTAAAAAGTTTTGTACAACAAAGGAAACCATCAAGAAACCAAAAAACAACCGACTGGAAGAAGATATTTGCTAATGATACATCTGATAAATGGTTAATATCCAAAATATATAAAGAACTTATACAACTAAACAACAAAAAACAAACAATCCAATTAAAAAATGGGCAGAAAACCTGAAAAGACACTTCTCCAAAGAGGAAATACGGATGGCTAAGACATATGAAAAATTGCTCAAGGTTGATAACTATCAGAGAAATGTAAATTAAAATTGCAATGAGATATCACCTCACACCTGTAAGAATGGCTGTCTTCAATAAATCAAAAAACAAGTGTTGGTAAGGAAGCAGAGAAAACCGAATCCTCATACATTGTTGGTGGGATTGCAAATTGGTACAGCTGCTATGAAAAACAGTATGGAGGTTTCTCAAAAGATTAAAAATGGATATACCTTTGACTCAGCAATTGCACTACTGAATAATTATCCAAAGAAAACCAAAACAATAATTTATAAAGATCTATGCATTTCAATATTCATGGCAGCACAATTTAAGATAGCCAGGATATGGAAACAACCTAAATGCCCATCAACACACGATTGGATAAAGAAATTATGGTTCATATACACAATGAAATATTACTCAGTCATTTTTTAAAAATGAAATCCTACCATATGTAATGACATGGATGGACCTAGAGGTTCTTATGCTGAGTGAAACAAGTAAGAGGGAGAAAGATAAATATCATATAATTTCACTTGTATGAGAAATCTAAGGAACAAAAATAACAAACTAATTAAAAACAGACTCACAAATACAGTGGACAATTTGGTGATATATGGCGGGAGGTTTGGGGGGCTGGAAGAATAGGGTGAAGGGTTAAAGAAGTACAAATTAGTAGTTGATAGTTGGTCATGAGGATGAACAGCAAAGCAGAGGGAATGCAACTAGCATTAACATGATGATTAGGTAGAGGACCAGGGGAAGGAGGGAGCAATTGGGGGGATTGTTTTATGAATTATATAGATGTCTAACCAATGTACTGTATAGTCAAAACCAATTTAAATAAATAAATATTTTAAAAATTGAGATAATTTTCTGTTTTCTAAAACAATTTCTAAAGGATGTACTTCAAGAAATAAATGACCCAGCAGATATATTGAAGGTTCAAAATGGCTGGTGAAGCCCAGATAGTGGTAATGTGGGTGGAGGGAATGGTGGGGATGGATAGGAATAGGATCGGGTCCTCAGGGGAATACAGTGCATTGTTATGAGACTAGGAAGGGCTTATTGCTCAACATCAGTAGTCATTTCATAAGTCTGTTATTTTTGTTATTGTGATTCAAAAATTACATATAATTTGCACATCATTCTCATGGCAAATACTAGAACAATGTCTAAAGAAAAAATAAATGTAGTTGACTAGTTTGATCCATTTTGTTTTACAGGCAGCATAAAACTGGACAATGAAAATAAGTGGAGGCAATGAATGAAATATTTTGAAGTCTCTTTACAATCAGTATGTTAAACACAGTTTTCTAAAGTGAATTTACAAATTTAAAGTAATTGAAAGATATTACCTAACAAAATAATTTGATTCTATTTCATAACTTTCCCTCATCTTTCATTATAACACTACTCTTCTAAATTTCTCATACAGAAATCTTTATATTCCCTTTCTCTGCAGCTTTATAGCCAGTTTATCTCAAACATTATTCAGATTCAATCTTACCACTTCAATTCTATTCCAATGTCCAGGACTTCTTCATCCCAATAAATCATTTTGATAATATTGAACTTTTATCTACTTCTAATAAATTTTAAAAACTACCAAGAAAAGAAACACCACAATCTTTTCATAAATTTCTCCAACCTGTAAAAACCTACATGAACTCTTCATCATGTACTTAGAATATAAAATCTGAACTTACATTAACCTAAACTCTTTGGTTACATATTGAAATTCAGTGGGTTTTTTGTTTTGTTTTGTTTGTTTCTTTAAACTGAGAGCTAAGAATTCATTAGCTCATATAACTGAGGAGTCTGGGGCATCTGACTTCAGATACCGTTTTAGTCCACGTGCTCAAATTATGACAGCAGGAAGCGGTGTTCTTTCACCGCTGGTTTCAGCTTTCTTCTGTTTTGACTTCTTTCAAAGGAATGATTTCACCATGAGGTGTCAAATATATTTAGGATTAATTCTTGGCTAACATTCTATGAATTTAGCAACCCTTGAGAGAGGAACTCATTATTTTTGATAGTTTAAGGAAAAGTCTCAATACTGAGTCTGATTTATATAGCTTGGAACATGAAATCATCCTCCAAAAAATTCTGGGCCATGGAATATTCTCATTGGCTAGGTACAGGTAACATGCCCTGTCCTTGAAGCAGAATGAAGAATATGCTCAACTTCATTCTAATCACAGATGGAGGATGAGAAGGGGGTTATTCTCCACTCATAAATTAAAGTGCTGATAGTAGCAGACAGGAGGCATAGATGCTGAACACATAAAAAGATCATATACGTCTCTGGTACAAAACTCTTCTTTTCTAAATTTAGAAAAACTTGAACAAGTGCAACTTTACACAAAATAATGCAACCTTGTTTCCTAGTTATTATTATGAATCTCATATCCCATGAAGCAATCTTTTTAATGAGCACATGTCACATCATAGCCACCTATGCCAGTCCAAACAAAACTGAATTAGCTAAGATGCCCTCTTACTCTTCTATCTAAACTAGCCCTTTCCTAGTGTAACTCTACCTATTAGATGCAATACTATAAGTGAAAACACATATCATAGTAAATACTTAGTAATTATTAGTTTTCTCTTTTCCTTCCAATAATTTGTCTTTTTATTTCCTTCCTCCTTTTATTCTTTTTTGTTTCATTTCAATTTTTTATATTAAAGATTTTGTAAAGTATAACATTTTAATGACTCCACAGTTACTAAACAACATACATTGATTGAACAAATGAACTTGTTTAAGTGTCTATTTTCTCTAACTCTTTTTTGCATGTGTTAGATGAGTCAAACAACTAACACTATAAATTATACAACTCTAATTTCTATGGCTTTAGCATAACTCTAAACTAGTTAAGACCTTAAACTTAAGTAAAACATTTTCCTTTTACTCTGTATATTGTATAAAAATTAACACTGTTGTAGATGGCAATAAACTAGAAAAGAGAGTTCTGGAATAGAAACAGAAAGTCTAAATTCTAGTTTTAATTCCATTATTTACAAACTGCATAATCTTGAGCAAATTAGTTTTGCTCTATAATACTGTAAATTTTTTATCTCCAAAATGGGGATATAGAAACCTGCCCTGACTACATCATGAAATTACTTTATAGATCCAATGAGATAATGCATGAGGAAGTGTTATTAAGAGTGAAGAACTATTGTATGTCAACTGTAATTGAAAAATTTTTTAAAAAGCAAAGAACTATTGACCAATTGTTAAGATAGTTCTTGAAAGAACTAGAACAAAAGAAGGGCACAGGTATGCAGAGAATTTCATACTGTCACAATACTCTACATAAAGTAATCACAATTATGTCAAATACGCTGAAGGACATTGGGAAGTTGGAGGACAGAGAATGTTTGTTCCTCAGGTAAAAGAAGCACATAAGTAAATAAATTTGCTCATAATCAAGAGACTAAGAAATTATGCAGCAATTTTACTCATAATATAGAAAAGTAGGCAGAAGCTCAGTGGAAAACACTCTCCTGATCTTATTGTAACATATTCTGAGTTAAACAATAGGTATAAATTTTTGGTTATGGAGGGGTAACCAAATGAGGTATTAGAAATGAGATATTAGAAATGTTTAAAATGTAGAATAGAAATATATGAAATGCTTTCTAAAATGATTTATGTTCTATGGGGCAGTTCTATTTTCTTTATGTTCTGTGAAAATGTTACTTTTTTTTTCCTAATACCAAAAGAAATAAGTCACTGTCTGTCCTGATTGGTATTTTATATACCCATGACTACCAAGAAAGAGAAAGAATCATTTGGGAAACATATAGGAATCTTTGTGATTTGCTAATTTTCCTTCCTGTGAACTGGCTAATCTTAAAGCTACTGAGCTAGAGTTATCCATTTTGCACAAGTGCTCTGCCCCAAAGTAAAACAGAATAGTCATCTAGGAAATGTGGCAAATATTTCTTACAAACTTATTATTATAGCATCAGAGTCTTTCTCAAAGAAAACACTCTTCATAGTTCCATCACTTTTAGTGTTATTTTTTAACTTTGTTACAGCCATCCTTGTAGTGAATTACTTATTCTGGCCCTCTCCTCAGGCTCTAGGCTAGATGTGACCTTTTTTTTTCTGATTTGTGAGTAAGTAATTGACAAGGCTCTTCTACTTTTAGAAAATTTTGCTCCAATTTTAGCTACTGTAATGTACATATCTCTTATGTAACCTGTTAAGCGACACCATATTTTTTGTGTGTAATGTTCTGCTATACCAGCTATAGCATATAAGAGTTAAGTTCCTATCTAGATGTGGCAGGTAAATATGCACCTGCAAGAAAGGTACTTCTTTTCTGTACTTTTAATTCATGCTGAGAAACCTAGACCAGCTGATTTGGGGCCTTTTTCTCTCTGACAAATCTCACTCACTGCCTTTTCATTTTACCATGCCAACTGCTTATTCTTAAACCTTAGAATTCCCCTAAGGTGTTGGCACTACAGGTAT
Source organism: Macroglossus sobrinus (assembly GCA_004027375.1). Taxonomy (NCBI): domain Eukaryota; kingdom Metazoa; phylum Chordata; class Mammalia; order Chiroptera; family Pteropodidae; genus Macroglossus; species Macroglossus sobrinus. Next base: position 252,281 of record PVKZ01000607.1, on the reverse strand, counting down.
AAATCTGTGCTTTGTCTCCTCCTCATCACTCTGTTCCTCCTGCTGCAACCCACTTTGTAAATGAGCTTGTTTAGAGAACTGGAACATTAGCGTAGCTTTTCTCTGGGCAGAATTAGAGAAAGAGCCTGTGGTAGTCAAGGTCTGTGACAAGGGCAATGCAAAGTCACAGGAGACTGCTCCATGGAAAGAGAAATTAATCCTAGAAAGTGATGTCAAAACAAGATCTACTTATGATAATCTTAATAAAATAATGTATCTGCTTTATCGTGATAACATATATTGTTTGCTTATCATTTAACAGGCACTGTGTTAGTTTCATATATAATTTTTCAATTTTCACAACATTGAGGTAAGTATTATTGACTTGGCTTTTTTTTTGTCAAAGCAGAAATAAACATCTAAGACTCAGCAAATAAATTATGTATATATATATATATATATATATATATATATATATATATATATACTTAGAAAGAGAAAGAGAAAGGGAGAGAATTGTCTTTATCTAAAGTTGAGATTTTGATATTAGTTAGTAGATACAGCAAAATGCAGATGAATGAGAGATTATAGGTTATTTCTTTTATAGGAATATATTGACTTCTATTCATATTATATATTACACCCTGAGAATTAAAGAATATGTCCTTATGGTGCATTTCCATGTTTTGGCAATTGTTTTATATGCAAAGGTAAGACCGGAAGGCTCTTAGGTAATGACTTTCAGGCCCAGAATTGCTCTTGTCAATGTAGAGCCCTCAGATCAATGGGATTCAATTGAACTATTCAGTTTTCAACTGTGGCAGGATGAAGTGAAAACCTGAGTTGAAGTCTGAGTTGGAGCAAGCTAACTAACTATCAGAGCCACAGTGATTTCATGTATAAAATAGCATAATACTTCATTCTCAGTATGATTGTGAGGATTAAATAAAATGATGTATATAAAGTATCCTCTGATGTTCCTACACTATTATTATGAATATACTATTTAAAACATAAGATGAAACAATATTACATTGTAATTTTCCTATTGGTTCTATTTTACAGAAAAAATTTAAACATAGCTTCTTATTGTGAATCTTAATGAAGAAAGTTGAGTAATTGCAAGTATAAATATGAATAATACTTTTTTGAGAAAAATATTAGAAACATAGTTAAAAAGTCTGTGAAAACTCACTGATACTTTCATTACAAGAGATGTTTAACAAACATTGTTGTTCGGCTTGCTGTATATATTATTATACCAAAGACTAAAATAGAAAATTCAATTGCACATAGAAGTCACTTAATAAATTATTCATTTTTGAATGGTTTAAGCTGATTTTAGAATGGCATACTAGGTACTTCAATTGTGACTCCAGGCTAAGGATAGGTGCAGAGCAAGCACAAAAATAAGAATCTTTGCTACTTGTAACAAGTATCTGAAAGTGACTTTTGGAAAAGCAAATAAAATTATGCAAAAACTGGCAGAGCTAGCTTGATAACAGTTTTTACTCATTTGCATCTTCTAATGTGCCAGATTTTTAACACACCAGCAAAAATTTAGGTGAAAAAAATAGCTAAGTAATTATTGATATTGAAACATGGGTTAATAAAAACCAAAATCTTATTTATATTAGTCAAGGATGCATTCATATTTAGGATAAATAGGAAGAACATTCTTAAAAATAAACTGTGAGGGAAATTTATGAGAGGAGAATTTTTTATTGAATACAAACAAAGCATTAAAACTTGACTTAATAAATAAAGCTTCTCACATTAAATATGCATTATTTTATCTGTAAAGGAAATAACAAAACAAAGTTCTTGCTCTTTAATTTGGATGTAAAAGACTTTTATTTTAACTCTCATTGGTGCTTCATGCTATGATTTACTGTTTTTATCTGCAAACTTCAACATTTGATATTGACTACTTTTGGATATTATAAACAGCTGCAAAACAACAAAACTATGTCATATAAAAAATTGATTCAAGAATTTTATTCTTCAAAATAACCTTGGCAGGAATATATTGTATTAACTGTATAGAACAATGTCTTAGATTTGACCTCAATCATTCAGATAAAGTCTACATATTTTTAAAAAACAGATGAAGTATTTAAATTATATTGTTAATATATAAACATTGTGAAAAAATTTTCAGTTTATACTCATTTGCTCTTTGAATTTTTCTTATGAAAGGTAAGCTATTTAAGCAATAGCTTTCTGTCATGTGGCTCAACGTGGATATTCACTTGAGACAGATGAAGGAAAAACTCATATTCAGAGAAATGAACCTTTAATTAAGATGAAACTAAAAATAATCTGAATACGATAACATTATTTTTTGTACTATTATCAAATTTGACTCTTGAGACCTCAAATCTACTTGTGTGAAGCCCATTGGTAATTGTTCCTGTCACCTTATGGCAAACAGGATCAAGCCACACCTTGGATAATGCTTGATTTCTGTCTCAGTGGTTCTTAAACTTTAGTCCCTATCAAAATCCCCAGAGGGCTTGTTCAAATACAAACTGCTGGGACTCACTCAGTAGGAGTGAGATGTGGCCTAAGAATGATTTGTTTTAGCTACTTGTAGTTACTTACAAGCTGAATAGTGTTTCTTGTCTCTCCAATCATTGCTTATGCCATTCTCTTTGTTCATTTCGTCTTCCACAAGCCTAATTCTTAATTGTTCTTCAGATAGAACCCAGAAAAGCCTTTTCCTTTTATTTATTTATTTTTTTAATTCTGTAGTCCTTCAGACTGAGTTAGGGAACTTTCTTCTGAGCTTTCATAGAATGCTATGCAGGCCTCCATTAACTCATATAAAAATGTACTCAAATCATTTTTTTGTTGTAAATCTTCTATCAGATTATGAATTTCTTATGGGCAGGAACTATGTATAGTTAATATTTACATCCCCAAAGTGACTATATTATGGGCACTCCAAAACATACCCATTGATTTAGAGTGCTCTTTTTTTTTTTCTATATACAAGCTTTTACAATGAACAATGACTATACAGATAGTAAGAAAAAATTAAGAGCAAAGAATATGCCAGACATAGGCCACAGGAAGAGAACGGTAGAGGTGGAGTGTCAAGTGCAAGCTCAAGTCATCTGACAGGTCCTACCTAAAGAAAGATTAGTTTTAAAAAAAAAGCTAAAGCTTTATTGAAATTAGCTGAAGACTATTGTTTTGTCTAGGACTTAATTTCTAGGTATGGTTCTTAAGATCAAATTCTGAAATATACCTTTTTTGCTTTGAGAATATAAACTTTTAACCAGAGTGTAATAAATACAAATAATTTTTAATTGAAAAACAATTTTATTCAAGTTTTTAGATACTGTTGTAGTTTAATAATCTCTAAATTATTTTAAAACAGACAAAAGATTCCTTTTTTTCTAGATTGGTACTTCTTGTTTCATGCCTAGTTTAATATTGTGTTCCCAGACTTCAGAAAGGCTCAAGTTAACATGATTCTATTTCTGGAATAATGGAAAGATCACAATCCTACATTGTTGATATTTTAAAGTACAGTTTTATCATTCTACATTGGAGTGTGAGGGGAGAGGTGACAGGGAATACTGTAAGCAGTTCTGCACAACATTTCTGTAAGAAGAAAAAAAATCATTGAAGGCAAAAGAAATAGGGGAAAGGGTCAGGGAAATTAAAACCTAGGGACTTATTAAGATAGGCCATGTTCAATTTATGAACATAAGTAGTAACAGCTGAAAAAACAGAAGGTAGGAAAAGAAATATATCTATTAAGTGTCCTTGAAGTTTCAGATTCAAAAATACCACCTAATCTCTCTAGGGAGTTTGATTGCCATATTGCACTTTTATCAGAGATAATTAGGGCTCAGAAGGAAGCATTGTGATGATCAATAAGACTTTATGGGTCATACTTACCCTATAATGATATCCTGGGGAACCCTAAGGCGAAATAATGGTTCTTATTGCTGATAGGGTTTCATGGGCCTTTAGCATCTCTCTGCCGCCTTCTCTGCATTTATTTTTAGTGGTTGTCTTCAGTTGTATGAAGGCACAATCCATATCACCCAGGACTTCTGCTGCTCATAGAAAATCAGGTCAGTAGTCAGTGGGACTGCTGCAGAAATGTGGCTATGAAAAATCAATTTACACTGGACACTTTATTACTTGTGTCAGAGAATTAGAAATGTACCACTGGCTCCTGAGGCCAAGGTAGTAATGCACATGGAGAGAAAATGTTCTTAGTTGTGCTTCACATCTACTCACAGACACTAAACAAAGGTGTTGTTGCTTTCATGTACTTTTCAAGCTGAGAAAAAAAAATGTGTATATATATATATATATATATATATATATACATATATATATACATATATATGTATATATATAGAGAGAGAGAGAGAGTGAGAGAGAGATGTGTGTGTGTGTGTGTGTGTGTGTGTAGGGAGTTAGGTTGGAAAATAAAAAAGAGTACATAAAGGAGAAGAGAAGCAAAACATCAGAGCAGAAAAAGATAAAGCCTTTTAGCTTCTATATGCCCCCAGATCAAATGGTCCCTTGTGCTGATCATCATTAAAATGATACAATGTTAGTAACTCAAAAAGATCACAACTTTATATTTTTTAGCTGTTTAGTTCTACAAAATATACTATTTTTAAAATCAGTTGCTAACATATATATTTAATATTCCATACTGCTATGTAAAGTGAATCTCGATTCATTCAGCTAGAGTGAATCAAAAAAAAAATTATTTAAAAAGATTAAATTATAACTGAAAATGTCAAAGAGTAGACTGAGATATTTTATATTTGTCACATTGAAATATGTTATTTTTAGTTATACACATCATAATATTAATATGTGTGTATATATATGTATATATGTGGGGGTTTTTGTTTGTTGTTGTTTTTGTTTGTTTGTTTGTTTTAGCAGCCAGCTATTAGAAGGACTACTTTTAAAATACAGTGTTTTATTTCTTCAGTAATGGAAACTGATATAATTTTGATTCAAACTACGTAATGTTCGTTTAATGAGCTATGTAGGACAGAGAGGTAAGAGAAAAGTGAAAAAGGACTATATGTCCAAAAGTAGTGAGAACATACTCATATAAATCTCAGAAAAAAATTTTCTTGAGTCTTAATTCTAGAAAGTTTCAAGTTTTACCATTCAGTTCAACTTTCGAAATGTCTGTCTTATTCATCATTTGTGCTGAATTTATTCCAAGGCTTTTGTTAGTAACAGACAAGTAGATTGATGGCATCCTTACTAATAACTTTAATTCAGAAATTGGTCTGAGAAACCCACTATACCATTAATGACAAAAAATCAGAGTCAAATTTTAAAAGCAAAAGCCATGACTCCATATTCTTTTGTTTTATTTCTTCCCTTAAGGTCAGAACACATAACTCCTTTCTATCAACATTTACTGCTTCTTCAAGCCAAAAATATATTTTATGTTAATTGAGAAGAAATAATGATATAAGATAAATAGTCTATTTTAGTTTTTTGTCTTAATTTTTTTTATTTATCCTCATTGCCCACCCAATTCCAGCTTTTTCATTTCTCACCTTTCTGCCATAATTTGTCTAATGCCTCAATTTAGTGACTGCATTTCATACTGTGCTCAAAAGATGATATGGCTTATTTCAAAAAAGCAGCAGTTATTGTGCAGAACACAGTTGTATAACCTGGAGTAATTTCAGTAAAATCAAATCAAATAAAAATATTTATGAGCACACATAATAAGAAAGCTTCTGTGGTGGGTACATTTGAGGATACAAAGAAACAAGCAATTCTCATCCTTAAAGTGCTTAATATTTTGAATATCTATTTGAAAATTCAAGACATAAGCACAGAACTTAAAATCAGTGATAGATTGAAATGAGACTGAAGGTACCATTAGAGGAAGAAGCAACCAGAAATAAGTGATTAATTACTAAAAATATAGTGAACACGTTAGTGATAGTGATTCAGAGACAGAAATATCACTTCATATTGGAATAAGAGAAGAACTCAGGACTTTAATGATCTGAAATCATATATTATATTTGGGTAGATGGTGGTAGTAAGCCATGGACAAGGTGAAGGCTAATGAGGGGGTTAGCAGAAATACCTGATGGTAATTCAAGCAAGAAAATCTCCAGAGAGAGCAAATCAATTACAATGTTTTGTGGACAGTGAATGTTCAGTTTTGACAAGAGAGGAGAGATTACATACCAACATACCAAAAGTATGGGAATTATCTTCTAGTCAATGGGGATTCCTTAATACAGTGACATGGTATCTGAGCAAGAAAGTGACATGACCCAGCAGTGTTTTCTGAAGATTAAAAAGATATAATTACATGTTAAACTATTTGGATGATTATAAGGCTAATCCTGAATTACAAAATAAATTTTGAAGGGAGAAGGCTATGTGTCTGGTACTACAGCTTATTGAAAGCACCTGACACACTCAGGACTCTCCTGAAGGACCCAGGGGTGAAAGACCCCTCTTTCCTACTATGATATGCACTATCATGGTAAGCTTCTGCAACTTAGAAGATAATCAAGTATGTAGAAGAGCAAAAATAGTTAAGAGCTACTAAAGTAAAGAGTGATAATTTCATATTTCAATTCATTAACATTTAACTTCTAAACGTGTAAACTAAGATTTGACACTACCGATAACCACCCCAAACACACACACACACACACACACACACACACACACACACACACACACACACACACACACCTACTTAAACACAGATACACAAGATTGAACTTCTGGTTCCAGTTGGCAAGGAGAAGTGATGCTTTAACTCCCCTACACTCGAAACTTCTTACCATGAATTTAATTTGTATTTCTCAAATGACTAATGACACTGAACATATTTTCACCATCTTATTTACCATCCATATAAACTATTTGGTGAAGTGCCTGTTTAATTCTTTTACCTGTTTTTAATGTATATTTTTTTCTTAATGTTATTTTGAGAATTTGTCATATTTTCGGGATGTAATCCATTATAATAAATGTAATTTGCAAATATTTTCTCCTAGTTTGTTGCTTGTCTTTTTATTTTTTATAATAAAATTTTTAACAGAGCAAAAGTTTTAATTTTGATGAGGTCTAATTTTTCCTTTTTTTTCCTTTTGTGAATAGTGTTTTTGATGTCATTTATAAGAAATCTTTGTATAATTTCAGGTCATGATTTTCTCTCATGTAGTTTTCTAAAAGTTTTATACTTTTATAATTTACATTTAGATATATGATGCATTTTGAGTTCATTTTTATGTAAGGTGTGAAGTTTAGATTGAGGTACAAATTTTTCTTTTTTTTTTGTAGATGGCAGTTCAAATGCAATTTATAGTATTGTTGACAATATCCTTTCTCTATTAAATCATGAATAAAAGTACCAATAAGAACACAAAATATTTCTAACAGATTTAAATCACTTTGTTTCTTTTGCCTTAAAATAGCAAGATATATTTTGCAATATAAAATTTTAGAATTAAATAAATTTTACAGTTAATATGTTTCAAAGGTCAAAACTTAATCTTCTTTTTGCTTTAAATACTTTTTATTATGCATTGAATATACATAAATGATATTTAGAGTATGAGTAATATACCAAGAATAAGTGTAAAATGAAGCAAAAAACTAGAAACATTCCAAATAGTTCTTCACCTGGAAATCAGATAAACCAACAGTGGTGTAAACATACATTGGAATACTATTTAGCAATTAAAAGGAGCAAAAGATTGATCCATGCAATAATATGAGTAAATTCAAAATTTTTCTAAGTGAAAGAAGTCAGAATCAAAAAGCTACATATGACTTCATTTACAAATCATTCTATAAAAGTTAAAATTCTAGAAATGGTTGCAAATCAGCAGGTGTCAGGAGTTATGGCTGAGGGTGAGTTTTCTTCAAAGGCATAGCAGCACAAGGGAACTGGTAGAGGAGGGATAGGTAGCTATGGACTGCACTACATCTTCATTGTGTTGTTGGTTACATAACTCTACACATTTGTCAAAACATAATTGTACAGCAAAAGGAATAAATTTTACTACATATAAAGATCCTCCATATCCTAAAGTTAAACACTATCCTCATGCTGAGATTATAAAATCATGATTTTCTTAATTTTCCTTAGTGTTTCTCTTCATATGAGCATATTCATAAAAACATATAGTTTGGATTTGTATATATTTGAATTTTATTTAAATGCAAATACATATTGTATATTCAAAAACATTCTTTGTTTAGTATTTTTTGTGAATTTAATCCAGTTTTATGTGGATAGATGTAGTTCCTTCATCTTTCACTGCTGTATATTATTCCACTTGATGAATGCAACACAATTTATTTACCTATCCTTTTTTGCATAAACAAAGGTTTATTTGATTTTTTATCTAATTAAAACTATGCTTCTGGGATAAATCTAATCTGTATCATCTGATAAACACCTGTAAAAATTTTTCCAAGTTATATGCTAAAACATTGCAATACTATAGAATAATAGGATATCCATATGCTTTACTAGATAACCAACTTTCTAAAGTATTTTTGACATATATATTTCCACTAGCAGTATATGAAACATATAATTGTTTCTTCTGGATACCACTTTATCTTATAAAACTTAAATATTTTGCAAATATAGTGTTTATGCTAGACACATAATTGGCAAAGAAATTGTCAAAAAAGATACATAAAAAACTACTAAAAATTCTTTATACATTCAATAATTCTGCATAGCGTGACATTTTTATCAAATGAATTTGCACTGCTTTTTCTCTTTTTCTTGTACTTTTGACTTTTTCAATTACAGTTGACATACACTATTATACTGTATATGTAGTTTCAGGTATACAACATAGCGATTAGACATTTACATAACTTATGAAGAGCTCTGCCCCATAAATCTAGTACCCATATGACACCATACATAGTTATTGTACTGCTTTTTAAATAACAATGAATGTAAATACAAATATATACATGAAAGACAGTAATAAAACTTAACTACTTTTCAAAATCAGTATATCACATAGTGAGCAAATATTATTTGTTTGACAAAATGGGAAATAAAAAATATACAGTAAAATCTTGTCCTTGTATTAAAAGTGTGTGTGTGTGTGTGTGTGTGTGTGTGTGTATAAATATATATATTTCACTTAAGCAGCAAAGCTAAAACACCACCTTTTTAATAATTGGCAGTCTTCCAAATATTGATTTCAACATAGATAACAATACATAGTAGTGACAAAAGCCCAAGTAAACTAACGAAATTCTGTCTCTGAGTGGTTTAAGATAATTTAATCTGTTTGTGGAATAAGTTATTGTTTACTATGATTCCATGACATTTTGTTCAGTTGGTTTTAGGGATTCTCACTTATGTTACATTTTAATTTATCAGTGTACATGTCTCCCTTCCTTCTGGATGTTTTTGAAAGAACTTTGGCTTTGATATTTGAAATACAGGCAGAGTTTAAATCCCAATTCTGTAACATGTTAGTTGTTTACATGTATATAATTAGTCCTAGAGCTAAATAGCCTTTTTCATGAAAATGATATTTTTATAAAGAGAAGAGATTATAATGCTTAAACTGAATAAGTAGATGTTTTAGTAGGAGTATGAGCCAAAGAAACATGTATATATAAAAATAAGAAATGATGAAGACTGTCCTCAACTCATGCCTAATTTCTTCTCTGTCTTGCCTTTCACACTCTCTCTATTGACCATTCTGAATGCAAGGTAAGTTTTTGAAAACATGGTATTGGTCATGGATTAACCTGACTCTGCACCTTTAACAGAGGCCCTCAGAGTTAAGTTTAAAATAATTTAAAATTACTTACAAGGCCTTGTCCCTACTAAGACCCAATAACTTATTAAGAGTCATTTTTCAAATAATAATCTCTGCTACTTGTGTCAAGGATTTGTTCTAGGACCCCAAGGATCTGTATCTGAATCTCTTATGGTAACTCAAGACAACACAAAATGTTCTTTTTCATTGATACTCAAATGCAATGGAATCTGCATGGTTTATGGCCCAAGTAGTAGTTGTTACTTGAACTATTTCCTGGAAAAGTTTAAGTAATGGATATATGCAGTTGGAAGCTAAGACTGCCTCCCGACCATTCTGAACACCTTGTGCCACTTGACCAACAAGCATACACAAAAAAAGAGTTTCTCACTAATTATAGTAATTGTTTTCAATAATCGAAAGGAAATTGTGCTGCTGCTGTAAAATAGAGGCAAAGAAAACTATCTGAAACCCAACACATGCTCTGAGAGCGGGGCCTGTGCTTAGTGCTTCACTACCAGCTGTGATTCTGGCTGAGGGTGAGGGAAATATGAAGAGTAGAAGAAAGAAGCCATAAATATTACAGAAAGAAGGACTTTAGTATGTTTGCATATTTTTTCTTTTCTTGTTACATGTATATGTTTCATGTAGGTATTTTTCTCTTTTTTCTCCCTTTTTATTTTATATACATCATAAAATAATTTTTACATTTAGTCTTTAAGTACAAATTTTTTTCAGAGATTCTGTGATGAAATATAATGATTACAATGACTGTGGATCTTAGTATTTGGGTAAATGGTAGAAATTTGACTCATTGGACAACTATATTTTATTAGGTGGAAAGATAGAGTTGTTTCATTGCCATATAGAAGTTCAAATTTGTGTAGTGGAATACATACAGAAGTCAAATAGCCAAAGGAATGACCTCTTCCAGGTATCAACGTAATCCTTTTCTGCTCCTAATCTACCTCCATTACCCTCACACTGCCAGTGACAGAAGAGCTTGTGCTTATATTCATTACTTTTTACTGCAAATAAAACTTTAAACTTTGGTAGTAGGGAGCACTAGAGAAACATTGCAAGAAAAAAGAGTTTTTCTTCTTGGTTATGTCATCTTTTCTTTTACTTGCTTTTGTTCCTGTTGTCATAGTAGCAAGGGAGAAGAATATCCAGTGCTGTTCTATCCCAGCTGTGCGCTCAGAGTATGCAGGTTTTTGGTGAGCTTGAGTCCTCAGTTCCTGTAAATCAGTAACAAACCCACAGTGATTCACTCATACAGACAGTGTATGACCCAGACCTTGTGCCATCCAAACAGTGATGGCTGCTAGTGTCCTTAATAAATTAGTTTACTAGTCTCAGCCCCACACTCTGGAAAGTTGTTTCCTGATTGCCAGTTTTAGTTGCTATTTCCTACACATTTGTACTCCTCATAGCTACGCTGGTCTCCGCCTTCTTGTACTCTTGACTGAGATTTCTACTTGTCAGTTTGGGCCAATGTTTCCTGCCTGCTACCTTTAGCCCACATACTATAAAAGGTATTTCCTACTACCTCAGTGACTGTGGACAAATGCAGTCCTGTAGCAACCCAGTGAAATTTGGTGCTATCCAGTGTGCTGCAACCACACCTCTCCAATCATATCTGAAACCTAGGATGAGGTTTCTCTTCCCAATTTTCTTTTCTTTGCTGTGCTCCTTCAGCCTTGGGGCATTTTTTTAGCATTCTTTTTATTTTTTATATTTGCTCCCTAGTCATAGTAAATAATACTTTATATTAAACTCTCTCTGTTTCAATTGTGCTTTCTATCTCTACTGTTACGCAATCAACTGAATTTGAAAGTTATGAATTTTTAGTGTTTTCAATACAGTGAACTCTTGCAATGTACAATAACCTGGGAAAACAAAAAGTGTACAACATGGAGAAAGTAAGGCAGTTGTGATGCAAGGTCAGGATATTAATAACAATAAAAGTTCTAGTGGAAAAATAGTTTCAGTGAAATACAATAGAATTTAGCCTTTAGCATTTTCATTCATATTCAATTTTCAAATAACTATAAAACCCTGTCAATTATTTTCCCAAAATACTTTTGAATTTGTTTTTCTTCTTTTCATCTCCTCTGCTACCATCTTAATCTATGTAGTCATCATCTTTTACTTATATGCAGGTTAAATCTTCTAACTAATCAACCACTCCCAGTCTTGCACTCTTCCAGAGTGTTCTTACATAAGAAATGATTTGGTTTTCATTATATTTTTCAAACATTAAAATAATTTTCTTAACATTTTTACTTACTTGTATTTTGTTTTACTATTTTATAGTTTGATTTTTGGTTTCTAAAAATATGTAAAGGGTTAAGATAGTCTTGTTCATTATTATATCTGTAGCTCTGAGTAGAATGTTGGCAAATATAGTAAGGATCCAATTCATATTAGGTGAATAGTGAATGAATGGCAAAGAATTAGAAATCTATTTTTGATGAGTTCTTTAAATTGATATTTAAGTCTTCTGAATATTTTAATGTATTAAAAAATGAAAAGGCATTGTCCCTATCAAATTGTGCTTACAGACTAATAAGATTAGATGGTGCATATTAGAATAATTTCTGGACAAGCCAGAATTTAATGGATATTATTGTTTGTGAGAGTCAAATTGAATGACAGTTGAGAGGAAGAGAAATTTTTAGGGCAGTATCGAAAAAAATTAGAGGTTTGAAAAACAGGTAAAATGACAAATGGTAAGTAATCTAGGAAGAAAGAATGGAATAAGTACAAAAGTGGGATGCAAGAAACTCAGGAAATATATTTGAAATGATATGTCTAGACGAGTTGACCATGGGTTACAGTAAGAATAAACGAATGGCTTTTAAAAACGAGGTAAGATCAAAGATGAAATTAATAGTAACTTTAGTAGAAATCTGTCATTCTTCATTTTGATTTGAGATTCTTTCTGTGTGTGGATGTAATCCACCAACTTGTGAAGTGAAGCATACACTCAACTATAGAAGTGAAAAGTGCTAGATAATTGCTCTCTATATTTCTCTTGCATATAAATTTCAGGCCTGGGTACAATTAGATATACACATATCAGTTTTTAATCTGAAGTGAATGATCAGCTACACCTGGTAGCAGTGAAGTCAGCTAAGTGGTCTATAGGTATAGACCTAAGTGGTCTATAGGTATAGTTCCACTTACAATGTCCACTTTTTTACTATTATTGGTGGTATCAGAGCAATATTACTGGTGTCTTTGATGAAACAGGCTAGTAGCATAATTTAGAGTCTTTTTTTTTCCCCTCAAATGCATGACCTCTAGATATTAATTGTTTCTTAATATCCTTTTAATAAAATAAATTTCTGCTCAAATCATTTAGATTCTGGTTTTTTATGCTTATATGTGAGAACTTTGACTGATAGGCTAAGAAGTTTAAATTTTATATAGTTGAAAATCAAAAATAATATAAATTATTTTAACTGAGAAATATTCTGGAGATGTGAATTTATAAGATAATCTAGAAACAATTTGTAATCATCATGGAAGCCAAGAGAGGTTTGAGACAATGAGACAAGAAAAAAAAAATATGTACAAGCATTTCACAGAAGAAGCAATACAAATTACTTATAAGCATATGAAAGATGCACAATCTTATTTAAAAATAAGATGCAAATTAAAACAACAATAAGAGAACAGATTGGCAAATATTAATGAATGATAACATGGATTAGGAGAGGGTAGAGAAATCGCACCTCATACATTGCTAATTAAAAAGTACATTGTTTCAGTTACTTTGGAGATATTTCAAATGTATTTGCATGCATAGACAATAATTTTTTGGAATGATATACATAAAACTGCAGTATAGAGAAAATAGAGCATTTCAAATTTCATTATACTTTATTATTTACTATGAATAAGAATTATTTTGATAATCTTCCCAGGAGAAGAATAAAAATAGAAAGAATAAAAGAAGAAAAAGGAAAGAGTTAAGGCCAGAAATGAAGAGAAAAACAATTTGTATATAAGGAGAAAGGGAATTGATAGAAAAGAAGAAAATCAACATATAAATCAGAGAGAAAATTGTTACGAAAAATGATTACATATAGGAAGTGAAAAAAAGAAAGAAGTAAAATGTTATTTAGGCATGTGAAGACTAGGCACTAGAAAAAAAACAATTATAAATTGAATAGGTGAAATTGGAAAAAAATAATTGTTTTAATTACTAAAATGAATATTGCTTAAAACATGTGTTTGAAGAGTGTATTAGGATGCTCAGCTAGACATTACAATGGATTAGTATAGATTGTAAACTAGATCAGTCAAGAAACACAGTGGTTCAGATTTAAGAAATAGGCACTTAGATGGGGTGGTTGTAATCATGGGACCGCCAAAGAAGAAAGACCCGTGCAGATGAAAGGCAGCATGGTCTTGAATCTTGTAACACTACTACATTGGGCAGTAGAGAAAAAACTTCGAAGTGTTAGCAAAGCATAAAGGAAGGAAGCAGGCTGTGTATAAAGAGAAGCAGAATAGTATATGTTCATTGGATTCAAGAGATGATACAGCTGTGTGGATAGTTACAGAGAGATCTGTAATGGTTCAGACTGAGAAAGGATAACTGGATTTTGTGATTAGATTCTCAGTTTCAAGTTAAGTGGTAGGAGACATCTGATTATAAACAGCCCCAATGTACCGAGCAGTGGTATTAGCAGGAAGAACTACACTTTTGAGGAGTCAGTCACAAAGGAAAAAGAAAAAAGAAAGGAAAATAGCTCAAAGGATTAGAAAAGCTTTAAAACATTTCCTAACAGCTATATGTGGACATATCTTGTGAAAATGTTAGATATATTGCTACGTATTAAAATGTCAGTCTTTTCCAACAATAAAGAAGCCAATATTTGGAAGGCAGACTTTAATTGGTGGGGAATATTATTATCTTGTTTTCATTGTTGTTCAATAGGATCTCTGAGTTCTGAAATTCAAAACCCAAGTGTGTTTGAGAGAAGTCCACAGTGACACAGTTTAGGAGGCTTCCCCCACTTAGGGTAAGACCAGTAGTTGAGAGGTGGTAGTGAGTGGGGTGTTCCACTGGGAGTCCTAGGTAGGAAATTATTAAATCCAAAAAATAAACTCTATTTTTATATCTCTCTTTTATAATATATGAATTCTTACTAAAACTGTGCTTGTATCTTCTAGCCTGGTCTCAGCTGTGCTACAGGGAAGTAAGAGAATGTGTTTAAGTTCTGTGTTTTCCTTTGGTTAAATCATTAGAGGCACCAGAGGTTAGCCTCTTGCCTCCAATCACCTTGCCTAGCAGTTATTATCTAAGATATTACTAAAGGGCAAAATAACCTTGGGAACAATGGTTGGGACCATGAAGCCTAGAGAGCTCTCCTACAAGAAGAGAAATCCTCCCTTTATTGCTTTGGAAAACCTGGATTTTATTTTATTTATATTTTTGACTGGTACATGACAGAATCATAAAAAATCTGAGAAATTTTTTGAGTATAAGGAGATCTGTTTATTGACAACTAAAGATGATATTGCAAAAAATTATGTTATATATTGAATATAAGATGACAGCACATTTCTTTTTTTAAGCAGAAAAGATTTTTTCCCCATAATTTTATCTTCAAATGAATAGGGGAATATCTTTACCCATTTTGAAGACATCAAAGGGTAGTCACCTTATGATCAGAGTTGCAATATATGAAATTAGCCAAAAAGAATTTTGTACTCAGATTTATTGAGAGGGCATTGATATTTTCTTAATTCAATAAGATACCACATACAGAGTTGACATATTTGGTCAACTTCATCAAACAACTGGGCAATTCCTTAAGGAAATAGTAATCTATCAGATCAGTTACTTGTAGTCCCATCAATCAAAGAAATGGCCATTTGCTTGAAATTTTCAACTTTTAATGTTTCCTTTTGCCATTATGCAGGCATAACCACTTCTAATAGCACTTTATACTTATTCAAGAGAACACATAATTTAACTACTCTTTATGCTTCTTGATCTACTCCTTTCCCGCAAAAACACCATAACAATCAAATCACATAAAAGAAAAGAACATTTCATTTTTTAAAGCATTTTATTTCTAACCAATAAGATGACTCTGTACAGGCAAGAGCTATTTAAAATGCCCTCTCTATGAATATTTGGCTTAATTCAGATTAAGCTTTCCCATTAGGGCAAGTAAAGCAGAATGCTGACTATGCCATGAAAACACTTTTAGATACTACTTTTTGAGGATGCCATATAGAAAGAGTGAATATTAACAAGCTTTTGGGCAACTAGTATTTTTTCCTGTCAAAGTGATACACTTTATATCTATATTATTCCTGTGTAGTCCTTAAAATAACTGTAGCAAGAAAGCTTTGAATGCTAATTTACCAGAGACAGGAATACACATTTATATCTATGGCACTTAAAAAGTACATTTTTCCCCTACAATGACACATTATAATGATGTCAAGGTCTTGAAAAAAGAGCATGACATTAACAAGATGGAAGGCTAACTTAATGGAAGTTCCATTGATAAAATGCCATCCTCACAAAGCTAGTAATTGTTCTTTGGCTAAAATACTCTTACCAAAGAAGCAATATATCAGAAGCCTGTTCATCTAGGCATAACTCTAAAAGATTCTGAGACACTGTAAGTTGTATATCACTACACTGTGGAACATTAAAAGCAACTAACTTACTCATTAATTATTGTATTTTACTGACTAGAGTTGAGAATTATGACAGACAATTTAATCATTAAAAACCTCATGTATAGTTATTTGAAAGTGTTGTTTTCTTTTAAAATTAAATACATTCTTAGAAAAAAGTCAAAGATTCTATTTCTTATGCATAACTTAATACCATAGAACATAAGATTGCAAAGTTCTTAGGACTAAAGTTATGTTTGTGTTTTATTTAATTTCTTAGATCCTTATATCAAGCTGACAATAATTATGTAGTATAAAAGTGATGGGGGAGGGTCATAGTAATAGCAGATAAATTAGCTTCAATATGAATGTTTAAAGTTGAAATTAAAACTTTAACATTGAAAATATGTGATTTTGATGTTTTTATTTGCATTATCTGTGTTACCATTATTCAAGTTCTTGTAAAACATCTTTTTGCAACTCTCTTTCCCTTGATCGTTAATCTATTAAATTTAGTTTTTGTGCTATCACTTATCCCAAGGGATTTTCCTGTGACTATTACATTCAGTCACAGAGAACACTTACAACTGACTGTGCATTTGTTGAATTATAGAAACAAAAATTTCCTCAATATGATAAAATTTCTCAATGTACCTTTTGCCCCTCCCCACACTATTTAAAATTCACCAGAATGTCAAGTAGTAAGTCATATGGTTTCTAAGAATTGACAGTCATATGCCATAACAAGTCACTCTCAAGAAAGGAAGAAAAGAAGCAATCATAAAATGATCAAATTTACTTAAAACCTCTGAACCGAGGATGTCTTTTTTACTCACTTTACTTACATTTCTAGTATTCATTCATTCCACAATTATTGATCAAACTGCTGGCTTACACAGCACAATGTGAAAGGTAGATACAATTTGTGTTTGATTGTGTCTCTGATAAACTGACTTTGGGTCAAGGGTTTGAGGAAAAGAAAGTGGGGAAAACAGGACGGGAAGAGAAAGGAGTCAAGCAAAAATGTAATTTTAGGTAAAGTTCCAGCCTCAGTCTGTCCCCAAGGGTAGGGTCTCTGGAGTGGTCAGTTCTCAGAAGGGACCTGATAGTTCCTCTCTCCTTTTCTCATTGTTAACAGGAAGAACAGTCAGTCATTGTGTTCTGGCCTGGCCACATCAGCAAAAGTAAACTCCCAGGCACTTGCCACCTTCTGAGTGGACATGGCAACTTCAAGCACCCAAGTCATCTTCTGAAGGTCACAGTAGCACATGCTGACTCTGGGAGTGGGTGCCCAGGTCAGGTGTCTAAAGGAGAAACCCAGGTTTCTGGGCAGGGCCACTGTCATAATTCTATAATTCTAACAAGAAACAGAACTTGTCCTAAAAAATATTTTTATAGGGCTTGAATTTTAGAAGCAAGCAAAAAATAGAAGTTCACTTTTTTTTTTTTTTGATATTTAGAAGTACAACTGATAAACAAGGACTCATACAAGTTGCTTACACAAGAGGCAAGCCTATACTCAGTGGTTTACAAATGGATAATATTTGGCCTGTGGCAACTGTTGCTAACAGTTGTCCTCAATGTCACCCAAATATATTTTTCTTTAAAAAAAAATTTCTCCATAAATGTATATGGAGAAGAGCCATTTGGAAACTATACATGTAAAACCCATATGGCTAAAGGCTGCTAAATGCCTGGAAGATTATCCTGAGAAGTTTTGCAGTTAGTTTTATATTCACTGCTCTCGGTATTATTTTTGTAGTTGTAAAATTAAGGAAGAGTAAATGGAAAGCCATAAAAGGTATTATAACTACTCCTTAATTACTATGCTTTAAACAAATTTGAATCTTTGCAATTAGATTCCAAGTTATTTCAGTTATTTCATGGGAAACCGATGACGAAAGAAAAATGTAAAAATGTTCTCTGATATTCAGGCTTTTTTTTTTTTTCAAAAGCTATTCAAATAGAAGCTTTAACAAACTGGCTAATGTGTACTTAGCCAGTTTACCCAGGAGAACTCCCAGGCACTTGCCACCTTCTGATTATGTGTAACCACAGTAGATTTCCATTGTAATATATAAAATTATTTATTGTCTATATGTGTTGGCATTTGTTCTGATTACCTTAAAAATACTAGAGTGTAAAAGACACCTTAATAACATCTCAGTGATGTTTGTACTTATGCCAAATAATTATCTTAAGATAGTAAAGTTTTTAAAGATACATATTCAGGAATTGGTGTGGGAAAATTTACTTTTCTCTTTAAATATAGAAACAGAATTAAATAAGGGAGACCTTACCATATGCAAAAAAGTCTTTATTTTTAGAATAATAAACCTAAATTATGGAGAAGAAATTTATCTTCTGAAATATTTGCATATGCTGAAATTCATTTACCCTATACAATTTTCTTTTATAGTTTTAAATTAGAGTACCACTTGAATTAAGGTTTAGTCACTGTTAATGTCATGTTTATAACTATTAGAAAGCAAAAGTTTTCTTACAAAGATAAGTGACAAGACAGTTTGAATAATCTGCGTGTAAAAAGATGCATTGAACTGATCTCTCTGGCATGTCTCATTATTAATACAGTAAATGATGGTGTCTGGGAAAAGCAACCTATAATGCTTAGTTCATTTCAGAGCCAGTGAACTCAATGTCCACATTTGGTTCACTTGGATAGTATGACAGAAATTATGGCTTAACTAAAATTTAAACAGCATTTTAAGATAAAATGTGTAGGTCTCCACCTCTCCCAATTCACTTAAATGTGTGAATGTGGAGCGGGTAATAAAGAAAGCATTTTGATATACAACCTGAACAATACCATTATGTTTATTGTAGAGTTATTTTGCCATGTTCCTCGTTTAAATAAAATAGACTTAAAAGTAACATCACCAAGTAATGAGTGATTACATGCAAATTATTAAATAGGCAATAAGTGGGCTTACTTCATATTAGGATGTTACAGAAAGCCAGAAAGCTATATCTGGAGGTGAGAGTTCTCCAAGAAGCTCTTGAGTTTATCAAAAAGCAAATTAACTCACTCTCTTAAGGTTACAAATACTTAATTCTTTTATGCAGCACTTCTCTCTAAATGCACTTTGCAAAATACCACAGCAGGCAAATGATTGAGTTTCAAACATTTTACTGCTTCAGAGGTATTCTAATTGGGGGGAACATCGAGGTGATGTAAATTACCATTCCTTATGTTTACTGATTTATTCCTTTTATAACAATTTTTCTGTGCTAATTATTCCAGGTAATTATCACCCCATCTGTAATTATGCATAACTTTCTTCTAAAACTTTGACATCTTCACTGAATAAAATAGCAGGCTGAAGCAGTATAAAAGGAACAATATTATTAATAAAGATTTAAAAATAAGTATAGGAGCTATTATGTAATTTTCAACATATGTAACCAGCCATAATAATTTCTAATTAATATTTGTAGTGGATTCATTAGAAATTGTAGATATTTATTTAAACAGTTTGACCTACAAAAGTGACAATTTCCTATGCATCAACATAAGCCTTATTTTTATACTATCTAGTCACAAAGAAAAAACAAAACTTTCCAGACTTACTGTTGCTAAGTTTCTTAGTATTCTAGACTATTTAAAATAAAACCTAATAATAGTAATTACCATTATCATTATTGATAATAACAAAGCTTATTATGGGGTACTATACTCTGCCAGACACTGCCCAAGAGCTTTAAATGAATCGTCTTAATTTTATTCATAAAACATCCATATTGAGAGACTAAATACATAGCTGGACAGTAATCAAACCATATGTGCAATAGAACTCTGACCCATAAACTCTGGAGCCAACAGCCCAGGGAGGTGAACAACAATTTCTGTAGCAATTGGCTAAGAAATGATAAGGACTTGGTCAAAGACTGCCAGCTTTCCTATTTTTTGCCCCACTTCAGGTCCAATTCAGGACCAATTAGAGAAAGTCAAAGAATGTCCCCAAACCAATCACATAAAGTGCCCTGCTTCTAGTTAGTCCGCCTCCAGTTTTCCCATGCCAAAACTTCCCATCAGAGAATCTCTGAAGCTTTATCTTTTTTTCCTGCTGTAAAGCTTTTCCAACTTCTGCTGTGATTTTCTACTCTCCCCAAAGCAAGTGATGGTGGCCAACTCCCTTTCTGTAACAAGCTCTGAGTAAATAGTTCTGTAAGCGCTCATTTGGATGTTTTTCTTGACAAGAAGGTAATAATTTACTCCAAAAACAAATTAGCTATCCCTATAGTGTTTGTACTTCTAGGCTAGGGTTACCAGTGGAAGGGAAGAAGGCAGTGTGTCAGAAGCCATTGGTTGGTTTATAATCCCTCAGCTCTACCCTATTTGGGGCCTGGGTAGGAGCCACGAAGTGTTGCTCACCTGTGACCAAAACCTCCTCTGAAGCTCTGTGGTCTCTCTGCTCTGCTGCTTGCTGCTCTCCCTGTGTTTCCCTGCACAGCAGGCAGTCACCATCCTCTTCTTTCTTCAGCCAGCAGGAAACACCCATGCTTCCTGTGTGGTGTTGACATAAAATGCAGAACTCCGGTTAAACCTGAATTTCTGATAAACAATGAATTGTCTTTAGTATAGGTATATACCATGCAATATTTCAAACATACTAAAAAATAATTCACTGTTTGTCTGAAATTCAAATTTAACAAAGTAATCAGAGTATAGACAATATATATGTGTATATAGACATATACTAAATATATATATGTGTTTATACATACATATATACCTATTGTTATATATATTTATGTATGTTTAGTATAAGTATATCCTATATTGCATGCCTGTACTAAAATAAGCATTAATTATCTGAAATTAAAATGTAACCCAGAGTCCTTGTTTGTTTTTGTTTTTGTTTTTTAGTTAAATGCACAATCTTATTCCTGTGTGTAGTTCTAAGAAAGTCAGTGACCATAACTGCCAGGTTTTTGCCAACCATCCTGTTTTTCCAGTTGTACAACCATCTCAGGAGAGGCAGACAGATCACAGGTGTGAAGAGCTGTGAGAAGGGGTTACGAACATTTTCACAGTGAAATTGATATCTAGTCTTTTTCTGTACACTCTGTCGCATCTTGTGAGACTCTTATGGCACTCCAGTTCTGGCATACTGGTGTTCTTCCCTTTACTCCAGCTTCCAACATGGGTGCCCGGTTTTTCAAAGATATCTCTCTATGCCTGATTCCCAGGTCACTTTCAACATCCTTTCCATTGAGCTCACAGACAACATATCTCTGTTCTTACTTTAAATACAACTATGACATATACAACAAAGAATCTCTACTGATAAGTACTGCTTAACCCCACCAAATGGCTTTAATTTTAGTTCTGACCCAGCTGGAAAGACAAGACATACCAAAACAGGAAAGGAGTTGATGGTGGTTAAAGTCAGTAGTCAAGGATTTCTTTGTTGTCAGGGCAATAGATACAGTGAAAATATAAATTTAATACAAAATAGAAAATATTTGAGCGTAGTTGTGTGTATGTGTTTGTTCATGTGTGTGTGTGTGTGTGTGTGTGTGTGTGTGTGTGTAAGTGATATGAGCTAATGCAGAATTATAGATATTAGAGAATAAAATAAGTTATTCTATCTAAGAATAGTAGTTTTTGTTGTGAAGTTTGAACAATAACTTAACCACCTAGATCATGGTAGACACTGAGTACTGTGATAGGAAAGTTTATACTTTATTTTGAATTACAGGATTTGACTATAGATTTGGGGTGGTGTGGGGAGAGATGACACCAAATTAACTCTTTTGGCTGCATGTTCAGTTGCTACTGTATAGATTAAATTTAAGAAGGGAGGGACTTCCAGACAAGGAGATCACTGGAGAAGGTATAATAATACAGAAGGGAGATAATGAACGTCAAACATAGTAGGGACTGATACAGAAAGAAGTAATGGTATACAGAGAGAAAGTAATAGTTAACACTTAGCTTGGAGTCTAGATCACTTGAAGAGTAATGACATTACTTACAAGATTTAGAAAGAGAGAAAGGAGTTACTTTTTCTGGGAAGATAATGACTTTTTAAACCTTGAAAGTTTCAAGAGTGAGTCATCTGAGTGTCCTATAGGTAGTAGGGGCATGGAGAGAGTGGGAGAAAGATTAGAGTTTGGAGTTAAAAATAATAGGTGATTGTTCAGATTTTTTTTTTTTTTTTTTAGAATGACTGATTTCTGCCAAAGAGGA